>JAGFNQ010000333.1:34566-121698 GCA_024364735.1 Boesenbergia rotunda | reverse complement strand
TCTACTGCCCTAGATCTACTACACATGGATTTATTTGACTGTAGTACGACTATCTCTTTGAATGGTAGTAGGTATTGCTTTGTGATTATTGATGACTATACTAGATATACTTGGACTTATTTTCTAAAACATAAGGATCAAACCCTAGATGTTTTTATTTCCTTTTGTAGAAGAACTGAAAATGAAAAATCTACAACAATTAAGACAATTAGGAGTGATCACGGAGGAGAATTTCAAAACCATAGGTTTTTAGAATTTTGTCAAGAGAAAGGATATAGACATGAGTTCTCTACTCCTAGAACACCACAGCAAAATGGTGTTGTAGAGAGGAAGAACCGGGTCTTACAAGAGGCTGCACGAAGCATGCTCAATGAGTACTCTCTACCGAGCTACTTATGGGCTGAAGCTGTGAACACAGCTTGCTATGTGCAAAATCGAGTTCTCATTCATAGATTTTTAAGGAAGACTCCACACGAACTATGGTTTGGAAAACCACCCACAGTTAAACATCTTCGGGTGTTTGGTTGTAAGGTGTTCATCCTAAACACCAAGGATCACCTTGGAAAGTTCACAGCAAAAGCTGATGAAGGGATACTGGTCGGGTATTCTCTTGTCAGCAAAGCTTACCGAGTCTACAACAAAAAATCCAAATTAGTTGAAGAATCTTCTGATGTTGTTTTTGAGGAAATTCCAAAAGCAATTGATTCACCAGAAAAAGTAGAGAAAGCTCAAATCGAACTTAGGAGACTAGGTTTGAATGAGAGTCCTAGTGTGGGAAATGATGTTGATGAATCTGATGATGGTGAGCCTAGACGATACGTAGCTCAGCCGGACCCTGAGCCTGAGCCCGCGCCTAGTGACATCATCCCAGAAGCTCCTCCGACACCAAGACAAACTAGGTTAGCCTCTAGTCATCCCCAAGATCAAATTGTCGGAGATTTCCACCATGGGGTTAGGACTAGATCATTCTTTAGGAATGAGGCTAATGAAGTTGCCTTAATCTCTGAAATTGAACCTAGGAAAATTGATGAGGCATTAAATGATCCCGATTGGATTATGGCTATGCAAGACGAACTAGGTCAATTTGAGAGAAGCCAAGTTTGGGACTTGGTCCCTAGACCTAAGAAGACCACCATTATTGGAACCAAATGGGTCTTCAAAAATAAATTAAACCACAAGGGAGAAATCGTAAGAAACAAGGCACGCTTAGTAGCCAAGGGCTATAGTCAAGTTGAAGGCCTTGATTATGATGAGACCTACGCTCCCGTGGCCCGATTAGAGTCCAATACGATTGATGCTTGCATTTGCTGCGCATCGAGGTTTCAAACTCTATCAAATGGATTGTTAAATCGGCCTTC
This sequence comes from Boesenbergia rotunda, assembly GCA_024364735.1. NCBI lineage: Eukaryota > Viridiplantae > Streptophyta > Magnoliopsida > Zingiberales > Zingiberaceae > Boesenbergia > Boesenbergia rotunda. The sequence goes on along the minus strand of JAGFNQ010000333.1, from coordinate 120,340 downwards.
TTAAATGGGTTCATTAAAGAAGAAGTCCATGTTGAACAACCACCGGGATTTGAGAATTCCGAATTTCCAAACCACGTGTTCAAGCTCAAAAAGGCTCTTTATGGGCTTAAACAAGCACCTCGGGCTGGTATGAGAGGTTGTCAACATTCCTCATTGAAAAAAGGATTTGTGAGAGGACAAATAGACCCTACATTATTCCTACGTAGGGATGGTGATAATATCTTTTGTAGCTCAAGTATATGTCGATGACATAATTTGTGGCTCCAATAACAAGGGCTATTTGAATGAGTTTATTGGACACATGGAGAGTGAATTTGAGATGAGTCTTGTGGGAGAATTGACCTTCTTCCTTGGACTCGAAATCAAACAAACTCGAGACGGAATCCATGTGCACCAATCCAAATACACTCAAGAGATGCTCAGAAATTTAACATGAGTGACTCTAAAGAGGTAACCACTCCCATGGCGACAAACACAAAATTAGACAATGATGAGAGTGGGAAGCCGGTTGACCTAACCCAATATCGGAGTATGATAGGCAGCCTGCTATACCTCACAGCAAGTCGCCCTGACATTCTTTTTGCTGTGGGTATGTGTGCTAGATACCAAGTGTGTGCCAGGAATCTCACTTGATTGCTGTTAAGAGAATTTTGAGATACCTTAAGGGCACGATTGGAGTCGGCCTTTGGTACCCCCGTACAGAGTCATTTGACTTAATGGGCTATACTGATTCCGACTATGCTGGGTGCAATTGGATCGAAAAAGCACAAGTGGGGGTTGCCAATTCTTAGGATCATCTTTAGTGAGTTGGTCAAGTCGGAAGCAACATTGTGTTGCTCTCTCCACGACCGAGGCAGAATATATTGCCATGGGTGAGAGTATATCACAATTGTTGTGGATGATACACACACTAGAGGATTATGGATTATCCTACAAGGGTGTGCAAGTGTTGTGTGACAACATAAGCACAATAACCTCACAAAAAATCCAGTCCATCATTCAAGGACCAAACACATTGAAGTGCGCCACCACTTCATTAGGGATCATGTTGCTAGAGGAGATATTGTACTCTCACATGTAGAGTCAAAATCGAATCTAGCAGATATTTTCACTAAACCACTCCCGAAAATGAATTTAGTTTCTTAAGGAGGGAGTTGGGCATGTGTCGTGGTTCATAGGATTGAAAAGAACACAAACCCTTCATGATCATTTCAAAATTATTGGGTAACAATTATTGGGCAACTTGGGGACATCTCACACAAATTATAAGGGTTAACAAAATGCTTTTGTTTGCTAGAAATGGGGTGAGATGATAGGATTAACCTAATTTCTCAAAATGTTCATGCATCCCTTGAGAAATTAGGTTGACGCGACAAAAATCATTAAGTTGACCAAGTATGGGGAAAACCAATGCATAATACATGTGTATTTGGTTCCTAGATCATATTTGGACATTCCAATCAAGGAAACTTGATTGGAGGTTGATACGAACTGAGTTTGATTTTAATTTGACTGTCTAATGGATTTCTCTCCATTGGTTGAAGTTTATGTTATAATATTGGAGAAGTTTATGTTATAATATAGCATCATAAGGATTCGAGATTGGAACATAAATATCTTTAACATGGAAGATGAGAGAACCGATTGAAACATCAGGTTTAGCTGAGATGAAAATATCTGAAAAGTATCAGATCGTTTCTGATATCTGATATCTGATCGATCCAGAGATCGATCAGGAAGAAAGTCCTCCATTCAATTGATAGTGTCGGTTTGAGCTGACGATTCCCTGATCGATCGACTGATCGATCAGGAACCTTCCTGATCGGTCATGGTGACCGATCAGGATATTTCCTGATTGGTCCAAGGACCGATCAGGAAGCCCGCCTCAAAGCCTCAGACCACCCTGATCGGTCTGGCAGACCGATCAGGAACCATTCCTGATCGGTCACGCAGACCGATCAGGACGTATCCTGATCGGTCACGCGGACCGATCAGAGAATATCTGACCGATCAGGAATATCCTGATCGGTCTGGATGTGTTGGGATCGGACGGTGATCCGATCCCCATCATTTACTAGGGTTGGCCACCAACCTGGTAAAGTCCTATATCCTCTTCAACTCTAGCGCCGACACTCCCATCGCGCACACACACGCCTTTACCTCATCTTCTTCACCAGTCTTTGTGAGTTGGGTTGTCACTCCCTTCCAGCGCAATCTCAAGCCTCTCCAACCTATTCTTCTCACAATACAATGGCACCGAAGTAAGATTTGTTTCTCTTCTTTCTTACATTGTTTCAGCTAACTGTTGGAAACTAATCATTTTTTTTTGTTGTTGTTGTTGTGCCGCACCTCAACCCTTGCCATGACTGTATTTTCTTTGTTGTGTCGTCCCTTATGGTGTATTGTGTACCCCTTGCATGGTTACCCCTTGCCTTGCCGTGACTGTGCTGTCTATTGTGTTACCACCGTGACCTATTTCCCAACCCTAGGAAATCCTCTAAGGGAAAGGCTCCCGCTGCGAGTACCTCTAAGAAGCCTACTACCCGAACCTCTCGCCCTCAACCCTCCACCAGCCCACGATTTATTAATTCCAATTTTGAAACAGCCTTTCAAAATTCTACTTTTAAACTTCTTCCCTGCCGATCGGTGGACAAATCATTTGTTTACGATAATTGTCCTTCAGTGAAGGAAATTATCGAATTCTATAATCTTGAGACCTTCCTTTTCCTTGAACGAGCTATCAATACCGATCTAGTCTCTGAATTCTATAATAACTTAATTGATAATGGCCGGTCAGGATACACCACCCGAGTGGCCACAACCGATTTAGAATTCAATTATAGCATTTTTGCACAATATCTAGGCTGTCGTTTATCAGACAACTCTTATCCTATTTTTCCTAATATTCCAAACCCATTACCGGCTCCATTTGAGGGAGTCACATCTGATTCTATCTACGAGCATTTCTTCAGACAGCCCAGATCTGGTGGGCTCGATGAGTTAGACGGGGAGTTTCCTACCTTTGCAGCTCTACGCCTCTCTCCGTCTGAGTACATTCTTTTTAAGATTATCACTAACTGCCTCCTTCCTATCACCTCCAAACCCTTAGCTGAAATACGCCCCTATCATTGTTTGATGCTTTATGGGATGCATTGCCGCCTTGACTTTGATATCATGGCATGCATTTTTTACTCCATCATATCCTATGGTGGTTCCAGCCGTCGCACAGTCTATATGCCATATGGTCACATCATCACTGACTGGCTCGAGTCAGTCGGTATTGATGTGTCCAAAGGCAGGACTGAGCCGATGGTGCGACAGGACTGCAGACTTGGGCGACGCGCGTTCTCCAAGTCTGGCATCATTGTCGGACCACAGGGCCTTCGGTGGAAGGATGGTCGAGGTTTAGGGGAGTTACCGCGGGCAGCACCGGTTCAGGTACGAGCTGCTCCAGCTGGCCAGCATGCCGCAGCAGAGGAGTACGAGCACGACCCAGATCTCCGCTGGCAGATTGATCAGCTCGAGCAGACTTTTGATCACCGTCTACACTTGATCGAGTCTGAGATTTCTGGTTGGCGAGCCAGTCAGGAGGCCTATCAGACCAGGATGTACACGGAGCAGCAGGCGATGTTCGCAGAGTGGCGCACTTGGATGGCGGGTCATCCGCCCCAGCCTACATTTCCTGGATTTGCGCCGTCCAGCAGCACCGCTCCGGGGAGCTTTCTACCCGTCGACGATACTGCATTCGATCCGATGCAGTCTGATGATCCCCCGGCTCAGGAGTGATTGTTATTTTCCCTGCCTGTATAACATTATGTTAGTACTCAGAAGTGACTGTGTACATTCCTTATGTTATACTGCTCGCGCTCATTTATATATGATGCATATGTTTATCCTATCTTGATACCTCTATGTCATATTCCTTTCATATACCTCTTAATTACGTATCTCGGAGTCCTTTGATTAAGGGGGAGTTATCTTAAACTTAGTTAGCAGTCTGAACCCCTTTTCAGTGTTTGACAAAGGGGGAGAGGACGGTGAGTTAAGTTTAGGGTTATCTCGACTCTGATTCCCTTGCGATAGTGAAACGTAATGTAGATTGATTTCCAAAACCTAAACTTAGAATCGGGTTGTCAAACAACAAAAAGGGGGAGATTGTTGATTACAGTCTGACCTGATTGTTGTTTTGGTGTTGACGCCGATTTAAGTTTAGGGCAATGAGATGGTTTAGGATTAAGTCCTGGTCAGGGACGTGACTGAAACCCTAGCGAGTGAAGCAGGGTCCCGGTGAGTAAAGCCGGGTGACTTAAATCCTGGTGAGTGAAGCCGGGTGATTAAAATCCCGGTGAGTGAAGCCGGGTGACTGAAACCCTAGCGAGTGAAGCAGGGTCCCGGTGAGTGAAGCCGGGTGATTAAAATCCCGGTGAGTGAAGCCGGGTGACTGAAACCCTAGCGAGTGAAGCAGGGTCCCGGTGAGTGAAGCCGGGTGAATTAAATCCTGGTGAGTGAAGCCAGGTGATTAGAATTCCGGTGAGTGAAGCCGGGTGATTAAAATCCCGGTGAGTGAAGCCGGGTGACTGAAACCTCGGCGAGTGAAGCCGGGTTTGAATTGAATTGAGGCTGGATCGGTCGGGAGATCGGTTGGCACGGAGTCTCTTTGGAGGATCGATCAGGTGACCGATCCAGGGAAATCCAAGGAGCCTGATCGTTCTGGTGAACGATCAGGGAGAGAACAGAAGGTTTTCCAACCTTTCTGTTGGAAGGTTTGATCGTTCTGATGAACGATCAGTGAGTAATCAGTGAGTAGGAGGGAGAAGACCCTGATCGGTCATACGGACCAATCAGGGCCCTCCTGGACCGATCAGAGACTATCCTGATCGGTCCAGCTGCTCCATGATCGGTCAGTATGACCGATCAAAGGTGTTCCCTGATCGGTCACTGACCGATCAGGTGCGTTGAGACTCTAAGGCCTGAAACACTGATCGTTACATTGATCGTTCTGATGAACGATCAGTGAGTAAGAGCCCAAGAGGGAGAAGACCCTGATCGGTCTTGGTGACCGATCAGGGCCCTCCTGGACCGATCAGGGACCACCCTGATCGGTCCAGCTGCTCCATGATCGGTCAGTATGACCGATCAAAGGTGTTCCCTGATCGGTCACTGACCGATCAGGTGCGTTGAGACTCTAAGGCCTGAAACACTGATCGTTACATTGATCGTTCTGATGAACGATCAGTGAGTAAGAGCCCAAGAGGGAGAAGACCCTGATCGGTCTTGGTGACCGATCAGGGCCCTCCTGGACCGATCAGGGACCACCCTGATCGGTCCAGCTGTTCCATGATCGGTCAGTGTGACCGATCAAAGGTGTTCCCTGATCGGTCACTGACCGATCAGGTGCGTTGAGACTCTAAGGGCCTGAAACCCCTGATCGGTCTTTGACCGATCAGGAACTTTCTCTGATCTATCAGGGTGATCGATCAGAAAGTCACTGGATCGATCAGATAGATATCTGATCGATCAGGACTCATATTGATCGGTCGGGTGGATCGATTAGTATCTGAAAACTGTAATTCAAATTGAAGTTTCTTCTGTCTTCTCATTCACGTCAAGTTCTTATTGCTATAACGTGTTCCTGAGTGTTGTGCAGGTAATGCAGGATAACGCAAGAAGTACTTCCGTGAATCAAACTCTCTACTCTGAGTGTAACGGGTTTCTGATTTTCTGCCAAGGGCAGTTGGAAACCTCAGTCAGAAAGGGCAGACTGAGGTCGTGGGTGAGCAGCTTGCTGCACGCGGCTGGTCCTAGGGTCGTGGGTGAGCAGCATGCTGCACGCGGCTGGTCCTAGGGTCGTGGGTGAGCAGGGAATGTGCTACACACGTCCGATGTCCTGAGTTGAGTTGAGATATATCAGATGTGAAGAGAACAGAAAATAGAACACTTGCGAAAATTCAATTCTGATCAGTGAAATCCTCGAGCTCGAAAAGAAGTGTTGCGACTCCATCAGCAAGCAGACAACGCAAGAAGGAAAGCTGAGTGAAGGCTATCTTGTGGTTGTGTTGTAAGTGGTGGGGAGTAAAACTGTCTTCTCGCGCTCTGTAAGCTCCTTCGTCTCTGTGCTTTATTAACATACTGTTAAGACAACTGTGTGGAGAGGTTTCTCCACCGAGAAGGAGACTGTGATATCCGGATTTCCGGGGCTTGATCTGCCGACGATCAAGGGATCGCCCACCTTACGGGCACGCCAAGGAGTAGGGGCAAGTTATCCCCGAACCTTGTAAATCCACTGTCTTAGCTTCTGTTTGTGTTTATTTCTGTTATTTTCCGCTGCTTGCTAACCTGAGTGCAGACAAGAAGTAATCAAAGAGTAAAAATCTCTTGTCGGGGCTATTCACACCCCCCTCTCTAGCCCAACAATTTGAACTGGAGAAAAAGGATCGCTGCCATTCTGGAACCACTCCACCATATTGAGAAGCCCTATCTCGGTCCGACCTCCCAAGCTACAGCAGACCGAGTCAGCCGGGTTAGACCGAGTCACCCACGGAAGAACCGATCTTCGCTTGTCGACGGGATCAAATTTGGCGTCGTCTGTGGGAATCTAGCCTGATCGAAAGCTGAAGATGAGTGAATCCAACCAGGTGACCGTTACTCTTTCACGGGAAGACTTGGAGCTGCTGATAGAAGCCAGAGCTAGGAAACTGGCAGAGGGACAGCAAGAGGCGGCTCGACCCGCTCAACCGGGCCCGGCCGAGCAGACTGCTCGGATAGGCACCGAAGGAGGGGTTCGGCAGGATGAAAGCCCTCACTTCCACCGGGCGTTGTTCGGCCCAGCCGAGGGAGCCGGGCAATCAGACCCTCACGAGGCTACATCCAGCCGTACCAAAGCTAACAAAGGGAAGGCTCCCCTTGCGCCGACTTTGGTGGAGCGTACGGGATTCCCCTTTTCCGCCCAGATCCTGCAGGAACCCTTGCCCAAACATTTCAGACTCCCGTCCATAGCCGAATACGGGGGAGCCTCGGATCCCGAAGAGCATTTAATGAAGTTTGAGAACGCTTCAATACTTCATCAGTATTCCGATGGAGTGAAGTGCCGAGCTTTCCTGACCACCTTGTCCGGATCGGCTCAACGATGGTTCGACAGACTGCCGGAAGGATCCGTAAGAGAATTTTCTGACTTCAAGAGATTATTCCTTCAACATTTCACGAGCAGCAAAAGACACCACAAAACCAGCCTCAATCTTTTGACCCTGAAGCAGGGCTCCAAAGAGCCCCTCAAAGCATACATCCGAAGGTTCAATCAAGTCGCGTTGGACGTACCCACCGCCACATCAGAGGTGCTAGTTAGTGCCTTTGCGCAAGGCTTGCAGGAGGGCGAATTCTTCAGAGCCTTAATCCGAAAACCCTCGAAAGACTTCGAAGATCTCCTAGGCAAGGCCAGCAAGTACGTGGATGTAGAAGAAGCACAAGCCGCCAGACGACCGGAGGTCAGACCAGTGCCCGAGGTCCCTCAGCATCATCAGAAGAGCGCGCCTCCCAGAGGACCTCTCAGAAGTCCCAGAGCTATGGGACACAGACAAGGGACCGAAAGGGGAATAGTGCAACAAGTAGCTCAGGGTTGCTTCCCGTCCAGGTGGCAGCCTTACTGTTCTTTTCATAACAGCCACACCCACGACCTTCAAGACTGCTGGCAGGCCGGCCGAGGTCGTGGTAGGGCTGGACGGGGCAGTCCGAGAGGAGCCCAACAAGGAGGCGGTCGGGGTCGAGGGAGAACAGCGCCGAACCAGTCGGAGGGCAATGCTCGATTAACCGCCCCCACAGCCAGACAACTGTTCCCGACCCCCACCTCTCCCGAGCGCGGCCATGATTATGAGGAACAGGCCAACCAACAGAATGCAGTACACGGGGCCATTCACGTGATTTCTGGAGGCCCCACCTATGGAGATTCCAATAGAGCTCGGAAGTCGCAGGCTAGGCGACTCGACATTTACCAAGTGGGTTGCAGTTCCGCCCAAGCTCAGGGCCCACAGATCAGCTTCGGCCCATCAGATCTGCAAGGAGTAGAAGTCCCTCATGATGACGGCCTGGTCATCACTGCGATCATAGCCAATTACCAGATCCACAGAACTATCGTGGATACGGGAAGTTCGGTAAACATCCTATACTTAAAAGCTTTCGAGCAATTGCAGATTGAAGGTGCCGAGCTCTGACCTGTGGCCGCACCTCTGTTCGGGTTTACGGGAAATGAAGTACAGCCTTTGGGTCAGATCAAGCTGGCCATATCACTCGGCGAGGAACCCTTGAGGAGAACCAGGTGGGCCACATTCCTGGTGGTGGATGCCCCCTCAGCCTACAATGCCATATTAGGTCGGCCGGTGCTGAATGAGTTCCGGGCCGTGGTGTCCACCTTCTACTTAAAGGTCAAATTCCCAGTGGGTGACCAAGTTGGAGAAGCTAAAGGAGATCAGAAAGTGGCACGACGGTGCTATGTGGATGACGTTCGAGTGGAGGTCAGTAAGTCCTTCCGAGCAACGCCGGCCAATTGCAACATGGTGCAATCTTCCCAGCCCTCTCCTTGGGCTGATCTGATAGAGGAAAGAGAAGAAGTCCAGCTCTTGCCTGACCAGGAAGAAACTAAAGTGCAGATAGCTCCTGGATTAGCGCCCGACCTCAAACAACAGTTAATAGAATGTCTGACCCAGAATCGAGATGTATTTGCCTGGTCCCAACAAGATCTTAAAGGGGTCAGACCCGAGATAATGGAGCACAAGCTGCACGTGTACCCTGACGCCCGGCCTGTCAAACAGAAGAAAAGAGATTTCAGTCCCGAACAAAACAAGATCATTCAGGCCGAGGTGGAGAGATTGTTGGAAGCAGGGCATGTCCGAGAGGTCCAATTCCCGGCTTGGTTAGCCAATGTTGTGCTAGTCTCCAAGCCGGGTGGCAAGTGGAGGGTTTGTATTGACTTTAGGGATCTCAACAAAGCTTGCCCTAAGGACTGCTACTCGCTCCCCTGGATAGATCAGATGGTAGACTCCACCGCCGGGAACGAACTCATCTGCATGTTGGATGCCTACCAGGGATATCATCAAGTACCCTTAGCATTAGAAGATCAAGAGAAGATCAGTTTTGTCACTGCCGAAGGTACTTATTGCTACACAGTTATGCCCTTCGGACTCAAAAATGCCGGGGCAAATTATCAAAGGCTGATGAATAAAGTCTTCAAGGAGCAGCTCGGGAGGAACGTGGAGGTGTACGTAGATGACATTCTCATCAAGTCCTCCCAAGCGGCCGACCTCGTAGCCGATGTTCGGGAAACCTGCGGCACTCTCCGAAGGTATGGCCTCAAACTTAACCCTGCAAAATGTTTGTTCGGAGCCAAAAGTGGAAAATTCCTGGGTTACATCTTGACCGAGCGGGGGATAGAAGCCAACCCGAGTAAAGTGCAAGCCCTGCTGGACATGCCATCGCCGAGAAACCTGAGGGAGGTCCAGCGCTTGACCGGGAGAATCACGGCCCTATCTCGGTTTATCTCTCGGTCGGCCACCAGGAGTCTGCCGTTCTTCAAGATCTTGCGCAAAGCTTCCAAGTTCCAGTGGGATGCCGAGTGCGACCGAGCTTTCGAAGAGTTGAAGACCTATTTAGTCAGTTTGCCAGTGCTAGCCAAACCGGAAGAGGGAGAACCCCTGTATGTTTATTTATCTACTACTGAAGAGGCTGTTAGTGCTGTGCTTGTAACCCAGAAAGAAACCGAACAGCAACCGGTCTATTTCTTTGGGCATCTACTTAAAGAAGCCGAGTGTAGGTACACTACACTCGAGAAGTTAGCTTATGTCCTGGTGTTGATGGCTCGGCGATTGCGGCCCTACTTCTTAGCTCATCCGATCCGGGTGCTTACTAACAGCACACTCGGAAAGGTACTGGTCAACCCGGAGATCTCAGGTCGGATGGTCAAGTGGACAACCGAACTGAGCGAATATGATATTCAATACTTACCCCGATCTGCAATCAAAGCTCAAGCACTGGCTGATTTCCTGAGCGAGCTCCATGCCGAGGAGGAAGAAGGAATCTGGAAGATTTACGTGGATGGGTCGGCCACTCGGGCAGGGAGCGGTGTAGGGATTCTAATGATCTCCCCTAAGGGAGACCCCCTTCATCTGGCCGTGCGTTTAGAGTACCCGGCTACCAACAACCAGGCAGAATATGAAGCCCTCTTGGCAGGCCTCCAGGCAGCCAGACAGGTCGGGGCCACTCGGGTCAGCCTGCATTCCGATTCCCAGCTAGTGACTCAACAAGTGGCTGGGCGGTTCGAGGTGAATGACGAGAAGCTACAAGCTTATGTAGAAGCCTATCAACAATTGCAGACAGAATTTCAGGAAGTTCGGATCACGCAGATCCCCCGGGAAGACAACGCCAAAGCAGATGAGTTGGCCCGACTGGCCAGCTCTGTCCGACCCTGGGTCTTCCCCAGACCTTCACCTCAGGTCATGATGGTGGCTCAGGTCGAGAGGGAAGCGGAAATGGAAATAGAGGGGGACTGGAGAGCTCCCTTCATCGCCTACCTGAAAGAAGGGACTCTTCCAGACAACCCCGAGCAAACTCGGATATTGAAGATTAGAGCAGCCCGATTCACCTTGATAGGAGACGCGTTGTATAAGCGAGCTTTTTCCCGACCTCTAGCCAGATGCCTGGGGAAAGAAGATGCGGATTATGTACTCAGAGAAGTACACTTGGGGTGCTGCGGAAATCATTCAGGAGGTCGGTCAATGGCTCGGAAGGTCCTGTTAGTCGGTTACTTCTGGCCGACCCTTCAGAAGGACGCCGAGAGGATGACTCTTTCCTGCCTTTCTTGTCAAAAGTACCAGAATCTATCGCACCGACCTGTCGAGATGTTGAGAGCTTCCACCGTGTCTTGTCCCTTCGACCAATGGGGCATGGACATAGTCGGGCCATTCCCCAAAGCAGCTGGTCAGAAGAAGTTCCTGCTAGTGGTGGTGGATTACTTCTCTAAGTGGATCGAGGCCGAAGCCTTAGCTCGGATCACTGAGCAAGCAGTGAAGAAATTCTTGTGGCAGAATATCTTATGCCGATATGGCATACCGCATAAGCTGGTGTCAGACAATGGTCGACAATTTCAAGGTCGGATAATCAGAAGTTGGTGCAAGGAATTTGGGATCAAACAGGCCTTCACTTCCGTGGCCTACCCCCAGAGCAATGGGCAGGCGGAGGTAGCCAACAGAGAGATTCTGAAAGGGCTCAAAGCCAAGCTGGATCAGGTAGGCGGGTCCTGGGTGGACGAACTGCCTGGTATCCTATGGGCTCTTCGAACCACGCCCAAAGAAGGGTTAGGGTGTACCCCCTTCCAGTTAGTCTACGGAAGCGAAGCAGTAGTCCCCATGGAGGTCGGCTGTGAGTCCGACCGGAGACATCTGTATGGGGAAGACAATGCAGAGAAAAGACGAGCTGAACTAGACCTGATTGAGGAGGTCCGAGCTAAGGCTGCAGTCCGCATGACTGCCTACCAGCAAAGGATCCGGAACCAATATAACCAGAAGGTCATACCTCGACACTTCCAAGTAGGAGACAAAGTATGGAAAAGAGTCAAGCCGGTGGGAGAAGTAGGCAAGCTGGAGCCTCCGTGGAGTGGTCCTTTCCTGGTGGTCGAGGTGCTGAGGTCGGGAGCCTATTATCTACAGGATGCTCAGGGAAAGCGACTCGGAAGACCATGGAGTGCAGTGCATTTAAAACTGTACCGTGAGGAGAGTGGAGCGGAATAACTCTTGTAACTGTAATCAGAAAAAACGATGATGAAGACCAACTCCAGCTTTCCAAGGGAAACAACCATAGCAAGTTATAAGTGAGCTCGCGCTCACGCACCCCCCGGATCGGCGCCGATCGGGCGTGGCATTCCACGTTCGGTCGGGCCCGGTCGGGCGTGGCGATTCACGTTCGGTCAGGGTAAGTCGGACGGTGTCCAGACTCTTGCTAAGGCAAGTTATAAGTGAGCTTGCTCTCACGCACCCACCGGATCGGCGCCGATCGGGCGTGACGTTCCACGTTCGGTCGGGCCCGGTCGGGCGTGGCGATCCACGTTCGGTCAGGGTAAGTCGGACGGTGTCCAGACTCTTGCCTAAGCAAGTTATAAGTGAGCTTGCACTCACGCACCCACTGAACTCGGCGCCGATCGGGCGTGGCGTCCCACGTTCGGTCGGGCCCGGTCGGGCGTGGCGGCCCACGCTCGGTCAGGGTAAGTCGGGCGGTGTCCAGACTCTTGCCAAAGCAAGTTATAAGTGAGCTTACACTCACGCACCCACCGAACTCGGCCCCGATCGGGCGTGGCGTTCCACGTTTGGTCGGACCCGGTCGGGCGTGGCGGCCCACGCTCGGTCAGGGTAAGTCGGACGGTGTCCAGACTCTTGCCAAGGCAAGTTATAAGTGGGCTTGCTCTCACGCACCCACCGGATCGGCGCCGATCGGGCATGGCGTTCCACGTTCGGTCGGGCCCGATCGGGCGTGGCGACCCACATTCGGTCAGGGTAAGTCGGACGGTGTCCAGGCTCTTGCTCGAAGTAAACATGAATCATTGTCTTCCTACAGTATATATCGCCGAGTCAGGGTATTGGCCCGACTGGACAAAATCGCTGAGTCAGGTCATACGCTCGACCGACCCCCATCGCTGAACCAAAATATCGATCTGACTAGGCTATAATCCCGAGTTGGGGAAGAGGCCAGGTTGGAAGAGTAATAGCACAAATCGCCCAAACGCTCGACACTTAGCGAAAATCTCGCATGACGAAAGCGGCTAGACGAAACGAAGAAAAAGAAAAACTTGCAAAAATAAACTAAGGCTCGAGGCCATTACAAAATTAGGCCTTGAAGGCCAAGTCAGGAAGTCGAACATCATTACAGAAATTTGAAAAACCTAAGGACGAGAGGGAGACGGACCGAGTGCCAGCTCGGGCGAGAGAAGGTCGGGGCCGCCAAACTAAGTAAGCTTAAAAAGAAGTGGGCCTAGGTGAAGGGAGGGAAGGCATCTTCAGGAATCGAGGCTTTAATCTGTCTCAGCGTCACTGCATCGGGAGGAAGGTCCGCGGGAAGATGGCCGGCCTCGGTTAATTGTTGAATGGCGCCTATGGCCCCATACTTAATCATGTCGCCGGTCCGTTCAGAAATAAGATTCAGGAAGGGGTCCGACTGAAGATAAGCCACTCGGGCGGTTTCAATCCGAGCCGACTCGCCTGACTTGTAATCCTCCAGTTCCTTCCTGAGTCGGGTGAGCTCACCCTCCTGTGCTGAGATGGTGGTTTCTCGAATAGCCAGTTGAGCCTCTTGGCCCACTATCTGCATCTCCAAACCCTGCATTGTCTCTAGGTGGGCGGCCAGCTCTGTTTCTTTGTTTGTCAGGGCAAGCTGAGTCTGGTGATGAGCGGTAACCGAATCCCTCAACTTCAGTGAAAGTCCCTTAGCGTCTGTGGTCATCTGGGCCAGGTCAGTGTGGGCTCGCTTGTACCGGGACTTAAGAGTCTTGTTGTCGCCTTCCAGATGAGCCACCCGGCTGGTTAGGCGTGCCGTCTCCACCGCTGACTCAGCCATCAGCCTTTGCTCTTCCGCCGAGCGGGCTTCCAACTCGGACACGTGAGACCGCAAGGCGGTTATCTCCGAACGCAGCTGGTCTAGACCCGGATCAACTGAAGGAAGATTGCCCTGTGACACTCGGGCCTCCAGGTCTCTCACTCGTCGTTCAGCCTCCCGGCGCGCTCGGGTGTTGTCCACCAACGCTTGGCTTGCCGCGTGACTCAGCGCCCATTGCTGCGTAGTGAGGCAAAGGTCAGGAGTATAAACACAAATAACTAAAGAAGGGAAGAGGGTACCTGAGTCATGCCCGCGAAGAAGTGGTCAGCCAAGGTGATGGGGTCCATCGCGAAGGACGCCGACCATCCCTCCTCCCAGCCCGCGACTAAGCTATCGTGTAAATTCAAGGGCTGAGGCTGGACGGTTGGGGCTAGAGCAATAGCCGAAGGCACTTGAACATCCACAACTAGGCGCGGTGGGGAGCTCATGGATAGAAGGGCTTCGGCTACGTTAGTAGGGGCGGAGCTCGTTCGAGGGGCTGGGGGACGTGGTGTGGGCCCCGAGGTCGAGGCGCCGGAAGGTAGTGTCACAGGAGTGGAAGGTCGGGCCGTCGACCGAGGTGCTGTCTGGTCCAAAGCTCGAAGGGCAGATTGGGGAATCGTAGGGGCCAAAGCCGAGCTCGGAGCCGGGAGTTGGGGGTTGGCCGATGCTTGATCAGGACGAGAAGGCGACATGGCCTGACCTCCCGCGGTCAGCTCGGGAGACGAGGGTATGTCCACGCTGTAAACCACCCGGCGGCGTTTTCGAACTAGGCCAGGTGAAGCTTCCTGATCCGTCTCTTCTTCTTCTGCTCCCTCGACTCCCGTGGACGTCCCCTCGACCACCACCTGAACCGTCGCTCCCGTTTCACCGGTCGGGAGACTCTCTCCGGGGTCGCTAGCAGCAACTATCGGCGGCTCAGGATCGGGGGCAGCCACAGTAACGGGCCGCGCCGCACGAGCGGTTGCTAGCTGGGCAGCTAGAGCCCTCATAGCTTCATCCTCCCGATCCAGCACCGCGTCAACCCTAGCGCTGAACATGACTTCGGCTGCACGAAAGAAAAAGTCTTAGTTAGCATTAATAAAATTACCAAGTGAGTGGGAACATACCAAGGGTGCCGGACAGCTCCGCGGGGACTTGGCTCAGCTGGAAAAGATACAGTATGCCCTCGACCAATAGCTTGCCCGCGTGATATCGGGCTCCCCCGAGCTTGGAGACTGCCGACCGGTACCCGGGTTCCGAACGGAGCTTCTTAGGTGGCTGAGGATGGTCAGGCAAATTTTCCACCCAAGTGGTAGGCCAGTTCGGTCGAGGGAAGGATTGAATATAAAAGAAGTGGGACTTCCAGCCCTTATTGGAAGAAGGGACTTTCTCTAAGAAGGCCGAGTTAATGCGGGCTTGGAAGTAGAAATTGCCGGGCTCTTGTTTCTTGAGGTAATAAAAGAAATGAAATACCCGAGGTTCTAAGGGAATCCTATGGATAGTGAAGATAATCACCGTTCCGCATAGAATCCGGATAGAGTTAGGGGTCAATTGAGATAAGGAGATCTGGAAGTAGCGACAGATCTCTCGGAAGAAGGGATGCAAAGGAAAACGTAGGCCAGCTGATAATTGATCGGTGAAAACGGTGAAATAACCCAAGGGAGGCTCGTGCGCCCGACCCCGACGGTCGGGCTGAATTATGGAATGGTCCTCGGGGATCAGGTATTCTATACGTAAGGTCTCTACCTGACCTAGAGTGAGAGAAGACCGGGTAGATAAATACCAGGGCTCGGGGGGTGCAGACGGAGGTGCGGAAGAAGATGCCATCAAAATGAAATCAGAAGAGACAAGACGAGGGCTAGGCAAAAAGAAAGAGTACCTAGAAAACAAGGATCGCCGGAAACACCGTTCGTCGGAAGCGAGGAGGTCGGGCAGCGGAGGTCGGATCAGAATCGGAGAAGAAAGCAAAGGTCAGAGTAAAAAGAGGCGAAATGAGTGGGGCAAGCCTATTTATACTATGGGCAAAACCAAAAGGACCGTCCGATGAAGAAAAAGGAAAGGGCGGGATAAAAGCCTGGTCATCCGATCCCTGTCTTTTCCCACACCTCGAAGCCTTACTCACACGACTCCTCAGCCGCGCCGGTGACGTTTCGCTACTCGAGGCATCCAGCCGGGAAGCGACACGCGCCCCCGCATTAATGAAGGTTTAATGCGGATTTGATAGGGGATACGGCGTTAAATGGGAAGATTATCCGTACGAGGTGACACACGGGAAGACAGAAAAGTGGTAAATCGACCGAGCATGTAGCCTAGTCAGTCGGATTGCACTCCTCCTTCGACTAGACTTGAGCGGGAGGCTTGTGATCCGGGCGTATGATTTTTAGAAGAATCGAAAGCTCGGTCGGGGTCGATTGCTGATCTGAACCGATATTAAACAGGCCTGGGCAAAGGTCGGGACTCTTGGGGTCAGTCGTCCGAGGTCGAGGTCAGGACCCTTGAGGTCAGTCGCCCGAGGTCGAGGTCGGGACTCTTGGGGTCAGTCGTCCGAGGTCGAGGTCAGGACCCTTGAGGTCAGTCGCCCGAGGTCGAGGTCAGGACCCTTGAGGTCAGTCGCCCGGGGTCGAGGTCAAAACCCTGGAGGTCGATCGTCCTAGGTCAAATACTCACGAGCATACGGAGATAATCAGACAACGACGGGCCTCTCCCATCGCACTAACCTATCTCATCAGACATTCAGAAGATGATCCTCCCCTGACATAATCATCGCCTGACCGGGCCATTGCCTGGCAAGGCCATTGTCTGACAAAGACATCCATAAATATAGAGAGACAGAGGAGATATATTAGGCAATGTGTCAGGTGGCTACAGCAGTCTCACAGCAGTAAATGCGGTTGTCACTATCGTGATCTGTCAATTGATCCTCTCTTAATGAGACAGGATAACCCACGCATGGGAGACCCTCTCCTCCTCCTATATAAACCCCATTTGAACTGGAGAAAAAGGATCGCTGCCATTCTGGAACCACTCCACCATATTGAGAAGCCCTATCTCGGTCCGACCTCCCAAGCTACAGCAGACCGAGTCAGCCGGGTTAGACCGAGTCACCCACGGAAGAACCGATCTTCGCTTGTCGACGGGATCAAAAGCATAGTTTGTTTGGACATAATCGTGTTGGTTATTACATGACAGGTTTACAGAATTGAAGAAGGATCGAATCCCGACAAAACTTGAAGAATTACTTTATCATGTGATGGCTAATTTTGCTTGTCTTATTTACTCCCTCCCAATACTACGAGATAATCGTGGAAGGGAAGCTGTCAGAGTGACGGATTTCATCCGAATAATCCCAACTTATACACTAAGTGATCAAACCGTCTCATCATATAAAAGAAATTCGACGTAAATAAGAAAAAAAATTAAGTTATAACTCAAGTTCTCTGGCAGATTAAGAAAAAGTTTATCATAAGGAAGAAAGAAAAAACTCAATCGAGTTATAGCGCATGCCCCCTGTATTAAGCATTTTTTTACAATGTTAAATCACTGATATAGTGATATTAGAGAGAAAATTAGAACGTTATCGATTGAGAAAAAATTTCAAAAGGTGTGTTTAAGATGTTATCGATACGTATTTAAATGATTAATAAATACTTCAATTAGATCATATAAATTTATGACAAATAAATATATTAAATGAGGAATAAAAAAGCAAATCGATTAGTTGCATGATAAAAATGATAATATAGTAAGAGATAAAATCCAATAGTATACGAGGTTCTAAACAAGTGCTTCGTTGGATCTGAACGATTAATTGGCAGAAAAAAACGTTAATTCGGTCATTGATTACCCAACTCCCTGGTAGCGTTCGGGTACCTCTTTAGTTCGCCATGAGCAACGAGTGCTTCGTTGTGCCCGTGGTCCCGTTGTTATATCCTGAGAGACAGACGTCCATCAGAACATCGAAGCACCGTCGAAGGAGGACAAATTTGTTTTAAGGAAACCGCATTACACAGGCCTCAGCAACTCTTCCAGACCGGTTCAGGAAAAGTGGTTCGGGACTTCCGGTTCGGGAAAACCGATTCGAGAGGTCCGATTCGGGAAACCTGCTCGGGAGATTCTGGTCGGGAGATTCCAGCTCGAGAATTTGCAGGTCAGGAATTCCTGCCCGGGAGACTGCATTCTGCATAAAAGACAGCTCGGGTCACTCAACAACTAAGTTGAAATTTCTGTAATTTCAATTTAATTTTTGTTAATTCTCCAAAAAGGAGTATTTACTCCAACACAAACACCCGGCGATATCAAGGCAAGTTGATCAATATCATGAGAGTGCTATCAGAAGCACTCGAAATCTACTCGGAAGATCTATGAAAGAGTAATTAATATATATATATATATATATATATATATATATATATATATATATATATATATATATATATATATATATATATATAAAATTATTTTTGAATGATCTTATTATTGCAGTCGATAAATTTATTTATACAACATATCCAAATAATAATAAAAATATTAAATATGACATACAATCGTAATGATTATAATCGTAGTAATGTATATAATAAATTTAGAAATATTGCTATCGATTTATGTTGATCTTGCTTATGATGTCAAATATGATAAATCTTAATTAATTGAAATCAATTCGAGATTATTTTTTATTATTGTCATTACTCCCGACAAACTCAACGGAATACCATTGAGTTTAAGTATTAACTTGGTGACACGTTATCTAGATAATAGGAAAATATATCAACAATTTGGTTTTCCATAAAGATGTAAGAAATTGAAAGTTATCGAGTCATCACATGCTACCGAACAAAATGAAAATTAATCTCTACAAACTGGTACAAGCATGAAAATTGAATTTGCTGCAAGATAAGTTGCTCCAATATTATTATACCAGATTTTGGCATAGCAGTTGGGAAAAAGTGTGATTTCGAAATAAAAAATTGTAGCCAAATAATTTCGGACATTATGTTAGCTATAACTTTATATGCAGCGTCAATGTTTGAGCGAGAGACTGTAGGTTGTTTCTTTGAAAGCCCATAAATAAGATTTTGCCGAAGAAATATGACATACCCACTAGTAGAACATCTATATTCGGGAGATCCAGCCAAATCTACATCATTGTATGCAATCAACTCTCGTGAGGATTGACGATACAAAAAAATCATGTAGAATAATAGTGTCTTTAAGATATCGAAGAATTCTCTTAACACCTTCCAGATGGTATTTAGTAGGGGAATGCATAAATTGATAAGCATGATTGATAGTGAAAGCAATATCAAGTTGTGTAATGGGGATATATTGTAGGGCACCAATAATACTTCATTAGATCTAGGGATCAATCATTAAAGAGGAGTATGAAGGTGCAATGAAACACCTTCAATGATTGGTGTGGAGATAGGACGTGCACCATCTATTTTAACTCGTTGTAGAAGTCCAGTAATATATTTGCTCTAAGAGAGTAGTAGACAACCTTTAGAATATGAGAGAAACTCTATGTCAAGAAAAAAATAAGCGTTGCCAAGATCCTGAATAAGAAACTCTTGATGAAGAATATGGAGTAAAGTAGCAATGTGATTTTCATCACTATCAGTTATTAAGATATCATCCACAAAAAACAGAACAAATAGTCAAAATTCCTCATTGCATTTATATAATAGGGAAAAGTCAATTTTTGATCTAGAGAATCCCTGAGTATGAAGTCAAGTAGATAGACGATGAAATCATACACGAGGTCCTTACCGAAGATCATATATAGATTTTTGATGTTGACAAACATGTGTCGGAAGTTATGAGTAGATGAATCTAGGTGGGTTCTCCATAAAATAATTTTTTCAAGGTGCCCATGAAGGAAAACATTGGAAGCATCTAATTGTCGTATGTAATTTTGACTACTATACTAAAAATATCATTAAAGTCAATACCTAGTTATTTATTAAAGTATTTAGCAACAAGACGAGCTTTATTATATTCAGTGGATCCATTATCATGATACTTGATTCGGTAAACTCATTTAAAGCCCACTATATTTAAAAATGGAGCACGAGTAACTAAGCTACAGGTTGCATTGTGAAAAAGAGCATCAAACTTTATAGTTATCACAACACACTAATTTGGATCTTTGACTACCTATGTAAAGTTAGAAGGTTCAAAATTTAAAGAAGCAATAAGAGCATGTGGAAGAGGATAACAAGTGAAAATTTGTTGACATCATGCATAAATATCGCTTAGAGAAAGCATTCGATGAGAAGTATCATCATCAGAGCTATTTAGAGATTAATGATCAGACTGATGAGAATCAGAACTAGAGAGTGATCACCAGTCACTAAGTCAACAAGAATTTGTGGAGATAGAGTAGGGCCCAAGATACCAACCCCCCCTTTTACTTTCAATATGTTCTGATAGAGCAAGACCCAAGATTTCATCCCCCTTGTACTTTCAACATGTCCTAATAGAGCAATTTGCAGAGATTCGAGTATACCACTCGGTGATATTAGTGTTAGGACCGGTAGGCGAGCTAGAGGGGGTGATTAGCTCCAATTTGCTTGTTGATGATTTGTTGTTGCGGAAGACTCCAAGCAATGCTAACACTCAATGATTTACTTGATATCCATTTCCTTGAGGTGATTAATCCAAGGATCCACTCTCCTCACTCTCACAAACACTATGAAAGACTCTTTCGTGGAGGTGGAGAAACCTCGTACAAACTCTCAAAAAGATACAACAAGAATACAAGCAAACACAAAGAAAATCTTACAAGATTTATAACAATGAATTTTCTTTGCTTTTCTTGCTTTCTTCTAGCTTGGGATCGCCTCTAGAGCCTTAGAAATACAGCAGTACTATACTCCAAGACTTCTCTTGAAATGGCAATGAAGGAGGAGAAGGGAGTGCGGGGAATCCCGAAGAGCTGCCGCTTCAATCCTGCGTGAAAACCCTATATACCCGCGACCTAGGGTTTCCTTAATTAATCACCCAATCGATTACCACGTCAGACTTAGCCGTTCAACGGTTATTTTTGAAGCTTAATCGATTGTTTCAGCACCTTTTTGTGCTCTCGCGCAATACTGTTGTAATCAATTACTGTACACCTTAATCGATTAACTAATCGATTAAGAGGAGGCTGAATCGATTTGCCAATCGATTCAATCTGCTTCTATTCTTGCAACACAACTCTCTCAATCGATTACCCAATCAATTCACTCTCTCCTTAATCAATTATCCAATTGATTACGGTCCTATCAATTGCCCACCTTAATCAATTGCCCAATCGATTAAGAACCTTTCTGTTCTGGCGACAATGATTATCCAATCGATTCACTCTCTCCTTAATCAATTACCCTCAATTACCCAATCAATTAAGAATCTTTTTGTTCTCGCGAGACAACAACCCAATCGATCACCCAATCGATTGCTTAACTCTAACTTACTTAGCTCAAGTCTAGGGTTCGTTTACCTAACCATAGTTCCTCACCAAGTGTCAGATTAACCCTTTGACCAACTTGGACTCTCCCTTGCCTAGTTCTCAACTAGGACTTTTCCTTTGTCAGCGTACGATCTCCCCGATCCACCTGGACTTCACCTAGTCCCACTAGTTGTGCCTAGTCCCACTAGGACTTTTTCCTTGCCAGCGTGCGATTTTTTCAATCCACCTAGACTTCACCTAGTCCCACTAGGTGTGTCTAGTCCCACTAGACTTTTCCCTTGTCAACGTGTAATCTTCCCGATCCACCTAGACTTATACACAGTTCTAACATCAATATTGTTAAACATCAAAATTCAAGCTCATCCGAGCCTAGTCAAACTAAGTCAACCCTGACGTAACGAAGATTACACCAACAATTTGATAGGTGCCTTGATTATCGAAAGGAGGATACGAGATAGCAATTGCAAATGGAAAAAGAAACTCATTAAATGTAACATGTTGAGAAATATATATCCGTCCGGTCGAAATATGGAGGCAACAGTACTCATAATGCGAATTGCTATAACTAAGAAAAACACATTGTTGAGAGCAAGGGTTTAATTTATGTTTAGAGTAAAATCGTAACCAAGGATAACATACACAACCAAAGATGTGGAAAAATGAGTAATCTGGAAGGCGATTATAAAGTCTCTCTAAGGGACACTTATTTTGGCGTAGTTGAGTGAGTAAACAATTGATAAGATAGACTGCAGTTTGGACGACGTCATCCCAAAACTTAAGTAGAATTAAAGCGTGATTAAGAAGAGCCAAGACAATTTCAATTACATGACAATATTTTCTCTCGACGAATCCATTTTGTTCACGAGTGTGGAGATAAAAGACTCGATAAAAGATGTCAGAGGAGATAAGATGACGATGAAGTATTTGATACTCTCTGCACTAATCAGAATGAAATAAGAGTATTTTGTAATCGAAATAACGTTCAGCATACTTTTGAAAACAACAAAAAATATTGAAGAGATCATATTTTCTTTTCATAGGATAAATCTAAGTAAACTTGCTAAAGTTGTTAATAAATATAACATAATAAAGAAAGAGTAATGATAAGGACAGTGAATTTGAGACAGTGAATGGGACAGTGAATGACGTGTCAATTATTGTGTATACGTCCGATCGTCGATCGGACACTACCGGCGGCCTTCGGCCGCCGCCCTGAACCAAACTATACCCTGGGGGGCACGGTGAACCCGTCGGGGATCGCCGCAATTGCGATCTCGCATCATTGACCGTCGATTTCGATAGGTTCACTGTTGCCGGCGATCCTGACGAGTTCACCATCCTCCGAAGGTATAGTTTGATTCAGGACGATAATCAGAGGTCATCGGTGGTGTCCGATCGGCGATCGGACGTGTACACATTAATTGCACGTCATTCACTGTCCCATTCACTGTCCCAAATTCACTGTCCCAATCATTACTCATAAAGAAAACCCTAATTAGATAGAATGAGAGCAGGGCTCCACACATCAAAATAAATAATTTCTAAAGGAAAACTATAGGTGTGAGTAGAAGATACAAAAGGTCATTTATGAGATTTTGCTTTTATGCAAGCTTCACATAAATGAGATGATGGTGCTAAAAAAATGATAAACCATATTGATTAATGATATTCTAATCAAGACGTAAAGACGGAAGACCAAGATATACGTGCCAAAAGAATTTGTTAGTGTGTTCCCAACAAATACTTTTGTAGAGGTGAGTTAAAAATGGTAGAGGTCATGTTTAATGGTTTCTCGAAGTAGAATGACTCATGTTGTAGGATCCTTCACAAGACATTGATGAGGATGAAATACAAAGAACACATTATTATCAAGAGTAAATTGACGTACGGACAACAAATTTATTTTTAGTAATAGAAGAAACATGAAGAGTGTTGTGCATATGAAAAGTTTGACCACATAAGTGAAAGAATGTGTTTCCAAGGTGAGTAATTTGCAAACCTTAACCATTACCTATTTGTACCATGTTGCATCCATGATAAGGCGAAGCTTCTGTAAGAATATCATACTTCAGTACTGTAACATGATAAGTGGCTCCAGAATTCGGATGTCAACCTAGATTCTCAAGAGTCGATCATACAATATTAGGAGAGATAAAAATTAAAAATGCTCTGAAATGAGATGACTCAATCGTAAATTGCCTAGACGAATGTGGTGGTCGATTTAAAGATGCAAGACCGTATTGTGAAATAGTTGGTTATCTTAAAGTTGCAGGACCACCGATGAAATTTGAGTCAAATCTTTTAAGACATTAAAGACCAATATGTCTAACTCTATGACAAATCTAGTATCTTCTTCCACTATATGACCAGTCAAATCGTCTAGAACAATGACGAACAATATAACCAAAGATGTGACAGGTTTGACATCATTTTGAAGTTTGCTTTTGGTCTCTTTGATATCGTTGAATATCTGACATCAAAAATAATTTTGCTTTTGGCTTGCTGAAAAAGAAATTACATAGAAAGTTCCTCGAATGAATGACACTGATGAGGTCAGCTAGCGAGACAGATGACGATATGTAGTCGCGAATGAGAAAGTCAAAAAATCACTAGAGAGGAAGCTCGTGAGAAAAAAAATCAGAAAAAAAAATGAAAAGAGGGAAAGAAAAAAAACCGAAAAAAGACAGAACAAACAACAAAAAAACGAAAAGCAGAAAGAAAAAAAAATCAAAAGTAGGAATAAAAAAATATATAAAACATGATTAAAAAAAGCAGAAATTAAAAAAATGATTAAGATTAAAGAAAATAAATATTATGAACAAGAAGTCATCGAAGTGCAGAATGAAAAGAACAAAAAGGAAAGCTGAGATATTACTGAAGAGTAGAACGAAAATTTAAATGAATAACAATTGAGAGAGAAATATTATGGCTCTGGTATCATTAAAAAGTAAAAATAAAATAGAAAATAATTACTTCTTGATGATCTTATTAATGAAGCCAATAAACTTATTTATATAAGTTGTCCAATCAATAATAAAAATATTAAATATGACATACAATCATAATAATTATAAATGAATATAATAAATTTAGAAATATTACTATCAATTTATGTCATTTTTGATATGATAAATCTCAATTGATTGAAATTAATTCGAGATTATTATCTATTATTATCATTAATTTCATCCTGATAGTATTTGACAATCAGGTGGCTTGGTATTCGGCGACTCTAATAAGCCGCTAATCGAGCAGTCAAATATTGACATCCTAACTTGGACTCAAAAACTAAGTTTTGATCCTCATAAGCTTGGTAAAATCAATCCTGCTAATAATCTAAGATCGTCTGTGTAGATCATACAAGTTAAATTGATTGTATGTAACGTCAATTTAATTAGAATTCTTCAATATCTCCTATAAAATATCTGACCATTAAATTGTTATCGAAAAAATCTATTCGATCATTGAAATAAACTTATATTAATGTAGTATCTGAAAATAATAAATTAATTGGATATTACATTCTATTGTACGGACCCTCTTAGAAAAATTTCTATAAAATTAGATTATCATCTTAAATTCGACGTTATTCAATTTTATTAATATATTTTTCTCTTCATCTTGCACCGTCCCTCCCTCGTAGCCACCTCTATAGTGTTGCACACCATCATTGCTGTCGCCGTTGTCTTTGTAATTGACTTCATCTTCCACGACTAATTCTAATAGCTGTTTCTTTATCTCTTTGCTTGCGTCCTTGTTTGTTGACCATGTTTGGACTAAATGTACCTATACAACGAATCAATAGATATAGTGGAGAGAGCAATTGATAGTGCCTTTTGTCTAGAGTGGTTGTCACGGAAGCCGCCAAACAAATTATAGTAAGAAGATAAAGAATAGTTGCAAAATATATTTTAGTTTTAGAAATTAAATAAACATAACAACAACTATGCAACCATAGGAGTCTTGTTATGATCTGCAGAGTATTATAGTATTATTATTACATAAGATAATGAAAAATACAACATAAGGATACTAAACCTCCTTGATGAGATGAGCTCAATCAAATCAAACGGATTGCCAACTTTGTACATAGAGTTAATATTCAGTTAAAATTGAATTGAATTAAATTGAATTAATCAAAATTGAATTAATCAAAATTGAATAAATCTAATTTTTAACTAATTAACTGATCATAAAATCTTTTCAACTAATCAAATGGATTGGATTTTTCAATAAAATTAAATAAATCAAACCGATAAAATATTAGTTAATTTATCAAAAATCAAATTAACCAAATTAATTGAATTTATAAAAGATTTACCGATTAGTTAAAGAATTATCGGCTCACCAACTTAGGAGTTTACCGATTAATTTTTTTATTTTAATTTATTTGATTTATTCGGTCAAACTAAATAAAAAATTTTAAATTCGAAATCAAACTAAATTAACCTATTGATATAACTGATTTTTTAGGAAATAAAATAAAATTTCAAAATTAATGAATTAAAATTTTAAATTTTGTTGATTTGATGGTTTATTAGATTTAATCAAATTTTTATTCGCCCCCTACTTATACATATTATCATACCCAAAGATGAAGAGAGATAGTCTGTTGAAAATTCAATATATTAAACTATCAGTCCACCGTTCTTCCCAATAAGAGCAACAAGAAGGGCATGAAAACTCCCTCACCGTATTTCTGCGTAAGAAACAGTGAATTGCACTTTTGCACCGGTTAGTTTATTCACTATGTGCAAATCAATAATAGACTTTGTCACATGTTACTTCGGCGAAATCTTTTAACGAAGTAATACTTGTTAATCAACTTCTGTACTAAATTTGATGAAGTAAATTTCATTTTAAACTTCATAGCTTAAAAATTGTGGGTCTTACTATTAAATTTATCTGATATTTTACTTCATAATAACTATTTGATGAAGTAATAGGCTACCAAATAAAATCGAGCCCTAACTTCATCGCGCACAACGCCTCCTCCTTCTCCCGACGACGTGCCGCCCCCTTTTGCCCGACGACGCACCTCCCCTCCCTTCTGCCCGACAATGCAAGCGCCTCCCCCTCTGCCACAAGTGCCTTCCCCTTTGTTCGATGACGTACCAGTGCCTCCCCTCTGCTCGACGACGCACAAGTGTCTCCTCCTCTTCCCAACGACGCACAAGCTTGAGATTTCTATCGTCTCTTTCGATTTTTTCTCTTCTTTTCCTTTCAGTTTTCTTCCCTCTTCCACACCCTTCTCTCCTTCCACTATAGTGCCGCTAATTTTCTTCCTCTGTAGCACCGTCGAGTCTTCCTCCTTGAGGTTTCTTGGCCACGGGAAGAAGGGGCAAGTGCTTTGGGTTAATGAGTCTTACAGGATTTCTAATCAGTAATTTTGATTGTGTTGTATAATTGCCTTGTATATTTTGGTTTTGAACCTTAACACTCCCATCAGTGAAGTGGCCATTCTCAAATATGGTATCAACCACCCAACAGTTCAGGCTCCCCAAGTTAGACCCAACCACGGTTCGGAACCGATGGTTCGACGGTTCGGAATCGACGGTTCAACGGTTCGGAACCGCCGGTTCGACGGTTCGGAACCGCCGGTTCGACGGTTCGGAACCGCCGGTTCGACGGTTCGTGGGAGGTCGACCCTTAACCTTAACCGCCTAAGACGATTACGGTTCACGGTTCGGAACCGCCGGTTCACGGTTCGCCACGGTTCAAGATTATTATATTAAAAAAATTAAAAATTAAATTAAAAAAAATTTATTAAAAAAAGGGCTTGCACTTATATAAGTTGTCTATGTATCCCCTTAGGGTATAGGGGAATCAAAGCCTACGTAGTTCTTTTACATTTTTACCCTTTTACATTTTTTACATTTTTACCCTTTCTCACTCACTTGCATTTCCTCCCGTTCCCGTTGTATTTGTTCCTTCGATATCAAATTCTTCGACTTCGTCTTCTGAAAGTTGCATTCCTTGGATTCGCTTCTCGGCTCTGGTCCAATTATCAAGTAATGCTTGAGCTTCCAATGAGTCGGGAGACATACTTGATCGTCGTTCATCTAATATGTTGCCGCCGGCACTGAACGTCTGCTCCACAGCAACAGTTGACACTGGAGAAGATAAAATTTCTTTTGCGATCACGGAGAGAACGGGAAAGCTTTGAGCCTTCTGTGACCACCACTTCAAGATGTCGAAGTCTTCGCTATCTGCTTCATTAAAATCAAAAGAAGTCGTAAAATAATTCTCAAGTTCCTGTGTGGAACTTGAGGATCCTCGTGGACGTTTCGTCCGTTCTTTTAATAAAAGTTGGGCTTTTGTAAGTTTTAAATTAGTAGTAGTAGGTTGTTGTGTTTCAGAAATATTAGTTTATGTTCCATATTTAACATAATATTGATTATAAAGATTTTATAAATAATTTTTAATATTATATACAATGTTAGCTTGATCCGGAGAGGAAAAATCTTTAATAGAAATTAATGCATCATAATCTAAAGTTAACATTTCTTGTAAAACTTCTAATTTAAATCTAGGATCTAAAGCAAATGCAATTAAATAAATTTCAGGAATTAAATAAAAATATTTTTCCCATTTAGTTTTCATAGCTATTATACATAAAGTTAAAGCTTCATCATTTACATATTAATTTAATATTAATACTATACTATAAAAATTTACTAAAATTAAATGAGCAGTAGGATAATAAACACCAGAAAGTTGTTCAGTTGCACTGTTAAAAACTTTTAAAATTTCACAAATACTACTACAAATATTCCATTGTTGTGAAAATAAATATATATTAGTATTACTATTTTGTGTAAAAAATAAACATAATAAATCTTTATATTGAAAAGAATCTTGTAATAATTGATATATTGAATTCCAACGTGTTGGAACATCACGTGGAAATTTTTTTGGTCGCATTCCAATAGCTTTACAAAATCTACCCCATTGTTTCATCATAGATGGATGAAACCATAAGTATGAGATTGCGGTTCTAATTGGTTGAATATAATTTTGTAAAAGTTTTAATCGATCTTGAGCACATAAATTTAAAATATGACATACACAACGAATATGAAAAAATAAACCACCAATGACAGGTTGACAAATAAATTTTAGTTCATCTATTGAAGCGGTATTAGAACTAGCATTGTCTAATGATATTGAAAATATTTGATGAGTCAATCCATATTCTTCTAAAATTAAGTGTAATAATTGTGCAATGTTACGAGCAGTATGTGATTCATCAAAAACTCTATAAGCTAATAATCTTTTTTGAAGGATCCAAGAGTTATCAATCCAATGACATGTTATACCCATATAAGAATGAGTTTGTCAATGATCACTCCAAATATCGGAACATAAAGAAACTTTATTATTTAATTTACTAAATTCTTCAATTAAATTCTTTTTTCCTTGTTTTACTAATCTTTTAATTGTACGAGTTAGTATAGTCCTAGGTACACGTTTAGCAACAGGATTAAGAGATTCTTTACAAAAATCTTCAAATGTGCATTTATATTCAAAACTAAAAGAAAGATGTTCTACGGAAACAAATTTAGCTAATTGATAAGCACCATTTTATTGATTATTTTAATTGCTAAAATCCATGTTTGACCCATGTTTTTATTGCTTAATTATGATTTTACCCTAGGTTTTGGAACTTTATCTTATTTTGGACTTAATTGCAAAATTACACATTTTTTTGGGTTATTTGGCCACTAATTTTCTGATATATTTTCGTAGGCATGAAAGGATCCTGGACCTAGGGCATATTGGGTCAAACCTGAGTCGGATGTGAACCGGATCGAATTATCAAGCCTACGATTAATCCGGGCCGTCCGATTCAAGAGCGGCTAGATCTGAGCCATCCGGGACGATCTGAAGCAATCCGAGCTAGGGTTAGGGTTGATCAGGCTCTATGATCAAGATCTGAAGGTTTCATCCCAATCAGAGCTAGATCAACCGTTGGATCAAGCAAGGAGGGCTCTAGAGCGTCCAATCACAGATAGAGTTGATCTGGACCATCCGTTGCACATCTGGAGGATCCGAGCTACCACAAGGCAGATCCTGACCCCAGATCATCATCATCAAAGTTTGGCTCAAATCAGAGCAAGATCAGCCGTTGGATCTCCTCCGATCAATCTGAGTCGTCCATGGGTTATTACTTAAGGAAAAATTCCAGCCTTCTTCTCGTTGTCGCGTCTCCGCCGCTGTTCTTCGTTTTCTTCGTTTCTTCTTCAGTTTCTTAGCTAGATTTCTCCATCCAAGAGGCGCGGCCACTCGATCCTTCATTAGAACAAGTGTTAGGTCAGTGGGGAGAGTTCACTGAGATGTTTCCAGCTTGAATCTTGTGCAAGACAGAGTTTCGTGAGGTTTCAGAAGTTCTGTCAATCGATTTCAACAAACTCAGCTGTGCACCATCGCCACTGCATCCGAGCTAGCCGGAGGGGTTCCCTGGATGGCTTGGAGCGTTCCCAAATCATTGTCGCAATCCACCACAGCTAGGTTGAAGAATCGATTGCTATTTTCAGTTTGAGCATGGTTCGAATGGATTTGATCGCAGTGACAGATTTTCCACCGATTTGCTGAGCTTGCGGGTTCGAGGCTCACCCTTGCGTGACGAACAAGGAGCACTTGAGCTTAGGGAGTGATTGAGTTTAGATTTACTTAGTTAATTTTCAGTTTTCTAGCTGTAATGTTAATTCTGCCGCAATTTCAAATTCTGCATTTCTGTTTCAGATTTGTTAACTTGGTTTAATGCATTTTTCTAGCTGTAATCTAGCTTAATTCTTCAAGTTAAGTAGTGTATGAACTTGTTTAGTGATCTAATTGTGTTTAAATTCAGTTAATTTAAGCTTAGAAGCTTGCGTGCCATTTGTTGCTTGCGTATCAGCCTTTTGCTGTAGACTCTAGTTTAGTTTCGAATTTCTTCAGTTAATTTCTAATTCAAATTCAGTTATGTCTAGTAATCCCTCCCATTGAAGACCACATTTAATGTGTGAATTCAGTTGATCCATGTTTGTTTCCTAATTAGTTTCATTTCTGAATTTTCTTTTGTTCAGCTCCTTTCTTTGCTTATCAAACTCCATGCAGCAGATCTGAATTGTGTGTAGGGGAATCTTGATCTTCGCAATCTCGTCTGAGTAGTGGCTGCAATTCCTGTAGTTTTTGTTTGTTAATCTCAGCTCTCCTGCACACCAGTTTCCAAATTCTGTACAGCCCTTGTTTCTGAATTTCAGTTTAAATTTCCTGCAATTCAGTCCTTGTTTGGCGTACCAAACTCCACTCAGCAGTTCCCAAATTCTGCACATAATAGTTTCTGAAGCTCAGCTTCATTGACCTGCATTTCAAGTTGTAGTTCCTGAATTTTCCATCAATCTTTACAGTTAGCAGAGTTGTATCATTTCTGCATTTCTTCAGCTGAGTTTGCATCTTGATTTCAGCCTACAGAGATGTTGCTAGCTAGTAAACCATTGCATCAGCTTGTATCTTCAGTCACTTAATTTCATGCTAGTATCAGTCTCAACTTGATCAGCCCATTCCCTGCGTTTAGAGTCAAATTGGTATATAGTTTTCTCATCTGTTGCATGCCAAGGCTGCTGATTTTTCTGCAGAATGTATCAAGACAAGTGCAGCATTGCTTTACATCAAGATTCAACTTACCGTTTAGTGCATTGCTGTGATTGAAATCAATTGCATTCGAACTTGGACCATTTCTGAGTTGTAGTTAATATTCGCACATCAATTGTTTACCTTGCATATCAAATTGCTAGCAATTGTGCCAAGTGAATGTGTCGGGTTGGATGTTGTAATTTTTAAAGTCCATAAATTCTGTAGTGAGCCTTGCAATTGAATTTAGAGTCGAATTCCAAATTTGGTTACTTAACATTGGTAGATTAAATGCAACATTTGTTGAGTTGAGTTTACGGGTTGCATTCGACTTATCAGTTCATTAATTGAGTGGTTTTGCTTTTCATTGCATTCTTCTTGTCTATTTGAACCCAAAAACCCAAATTTTGAATTGAAACCCGAAAACACAAACGACACCTAAATACAAGCGCGAATCGAACAACGTCAACTAGCCCCGAGAAAAATACGACCTGTGGCCCCTATATTACATTTTCAGATTTTGATTGTAAAAAGGGTTTCCAGCTATTCATTCATTAATATTTAAATTTGATGAGCCCATACATTTCGTGACAAATTAATTAGTATATTTGGGCCCGTCACTAATGATTCTCTTAATTTATTATCTGAATATAAAAATAAACCAGAATCAGTACTACTACCGCTAGAAAATCTAGATAATTGTGTTTGAGAGCGGTCAAGCTCATATTCCATCTGGTGCTTCGTTTCTACATGTCGTTTCAACGACCCATAGTCGCCGCCGGCTTGGAATTTGTAGGAAGCATTGCAATGCTTGCATTTTGCACGCATTTCTCCAGACAGAAGTGTGACCTTCTCAAAATGTTTAGTGAAAATAGACGATTTTAAAGGAGGATTTTCCCGAACCTTAGAAGTAATCGCATCGGTACTTCCTTGCGTTTCGGGGATCGGAGGGCGTTGGGGCTGAGCCTCGGTCTCATCATCGGTGGATTGACTTTGAAGGTTGGGATCCTCGTATGCAATTTCTTTTCCCCTCCGAGATCGAGATGATGAATCTCCGTGACCTTCTTCCATTATCGTCGATGAAGAATGCGGAGAGAAGTTGAGAGTTAGAGAGTTGAGAATGAGAGATTGAGAAAAGAGAAGTTGTGTTGTGTGTGAAAATGATGAAATGAGCTCCCTATTTATAGAATTCGGATCATAACGGTCACTAAATCATAGTCATCGATCAAAAAACGGTCAAATGATCTCATCCGTCGAAAAAAAAAATCAAAAAAAGCTTCCAACGGAACTGAACCAGCGATTCAGTGTCGTTGGACCCGGCGGTTAACCGCCGGTTTGCGGGTTCTGGGGGCTGGAATCGAAACCGAAACCGGCCCGGCATCCTGCCGGGCTGGTTCCTGTTCGGCCCAGCGAACCGGGTCAACGGGCCACCGGGCCCGTTGACCCGGGCTAGTTCCGGGCTGGACCCGGCCCGGGGTCGGGTCTACCCCAAGTGTCCACCAGAAGAGAAGCCTAGGAAACATGTCTGTAATAACCATTCATCTTTAAGATTTCAGCCTTTATCTTTGATGGATGCCTTTGAGGCCAATCAGAAAACTCGCCATGTTTTTGCAGCTCAGGTATATTGTGTTTTACATGTTAGTTTTATATATCATGATTCATGAATTGTTCTAATAATACCTTCCCAAAGTGACAAATTTGGTGTCATGCATATGTAGAATTGTTTGGGTTTTGATAAACAAGGCTTCAGTCAATATCCCCTGTGTGCATATCAGCCTTCTAAAGCAGAATCCTTCTCTACTTTGCACCACCAATTGCATGAACTCCCAACATTTCCTGTCTTCTTGGACCATGGCTTTCCTGGCATTGACGGCAACCCTTTCTGGCTTTCTCCAACATCCAATATGCACATAATAACCCTAATGTAAGAGTTGCCTATCCAAAGCAACAATTTCTTGGTGGTCAAATTGGCCCCAGTAACTTTTTAGGTCATCCTGGCAGCTTGTAAGACATGTTCAGGCTTTTGGTACAAGTTCTCTATTGTTCTATCAACATTAGTTTTTCATTTATTGGTGACCTAGTGGTATATTTGATTGGTTTCATCAGGAATACTCCATGGCCCTCTAAATTGACTGCTCAACTAATTAATTTTTATGTTGGTCATGTGAATGTGTATGATGATATTTCATCAGACAAGGTTAGTATTTATGTTCAATGGTGTTTATGCCATTTGTGAGATATAGGAGATAGCATGTTTGTAATTAACTGATAAAAATTTTTCAATTAATCAAATAGATTGGATTTTTCAATAAAATTAAATAAATCAAACCGATAAAATATGAAAAATCAAATTAACCAAATTAATCAAATTTATAAAAGATTTACCGATTAATTAAAGAATTATCAGTTCACCAACTTAGTAGTTTACCGATTAATTTTTTATTTTAATTTATTCGGTCAAACCAAATAATAAATTTTAAATTCGAAATCAAACTAAATTAACCTATCGATATAACTGATTTTTTAGAAAATAAAATAAAATTTCAAAATAAATGAATCAAAATTTTAAATTCTGTTGATTTGATGGTTTATTAGATTTAATCAAATTTTTATTCGTCCCCTACTTGTACATATTATCATACCCTAAGATCTTGAGAAGATAGTCTGTTGAAAATTCAATATATTGGATTATCAGTCCACCGTTCATCCCAATTAGAGCAACAAGAAGGGCATGAAAACTCCCTCGCCGTATTACTGCGTAAGAAACAATGAATTGAACTTATTTTGCATCCGTTAGCTTATTATTGCGGAGGAGACTGACCACCTGCTTTGGAGCACACACCCACCAAGTGCCCTCTCATGAGGTGAGCAATCGATGCCCTCACGGGGTTGCACAATTAATACCTATTTATGGAGTTGCTAATAGATTATGTGGGTAAATTCTCAGTATGTGCTTAATGCTTTGCTGGTATGCTCGATGTTTGTACAAAAGATCATTGTGTTGGACGAAATCTTTTATAATTTATGCTCATTTCAGGTCGTATAAGAAGTGTTAGAGAGGCGTCTCTGATGAGAGTTATCATCTTTGCTACAATACGATGAGCAATTAATTCACAATAAAATTGACCGAACTGATTTAATCGAAACTGAATAAATTAAATTTTTTTCAAACTAATCCGGACTGATTGAATTTTTCAAAAAGACACAAATAAAATATTGATTAATTCTATTTTCATTAAATTAATTAAACTTTTTAACAATTCTATATTTCTATCCGATTTTAACTTATTAATTCAGAATTAGAAATTCAGGATTTTTTAATTTAGGAATTTAAGATTCGACTTATTCAATTTAACTAAATTAATATTTTAAAATTAAAACCGAACTAAAATAATCAATATTTTTAAAGAGAAAAAAATAAATATTTAAAATAATTTAAATTCGATTTAAATGGAATCAGTAGTATTTCTTTATTTCTAATTCCCAAAAGATCTCTTGTAATGATACAATACAGTCAAATTAATATAAAAATTATTATTATCAAATTAAAAAAGCGTATTTTAATATTGAAAATGTAAATAATAATAAATCTAATGACTTAATTTAAATTATAATATTTAAAAAGAAAAAATTAATAACAAATTTAATAGTCTTAAAAGAATAATATATTGAAGAAGTTATTTATCTGTATCAAACAGGACGATCTAAGAAATAGAAGTAAACTGTGCTTGAATTTAGAAAAATTTAAATTTAATGTAATAAATTATATATTATTATTAAAAATAATAAAAATTATATATATAATAAAAAATCATTATGAGATTTTGAAATATAAAATTTTTTATGATAAATTTATATCTATATCCTTAATTAAATCCAGTATAATATATTGGACCTACAAAGTTGAACTCATTAAATTAAATGAAATTTTTACATGATATTGGTATCGAAGCATAGAATGGAGAAACATGACAAGCCCACCAATATGCATTAGGTATACTTGATTGCGTCCACTTGTGTCTTGACATATCACATTAATGTCGCGTCAAATTCGACAGGCATAATTAATTAATTAATTAAAAAATCAATTGTTTTGGATGAGAGAATATCTATCCATAAAATAAATCTATCATCTAAATTGTATTATTATTATTATTATTATTATATGATTTGACTGTTTGATTGTTCATAGATTATTTTAAGAAATGATTTAAAATAAAATTGAAGGGGTGCTTGGTATATATTCGACAATGAAAATGATAATGGATTTTGATTGAGAAGTTTATGAGTTTAATGATAACCTAGTGGCGGTTGAGTTTGTTGGATCGAGCACCAACAAAGTTATCAAATCAAGGATATCATATCCATATTTTAATTCTGATTTATGTATACCAAGGATCATAAATGGTAATGAAATAGATTTCATTCTCATTCCTGGTTTCTAAACCCGCTTACCAAACGCCCCTGAGTTGGAAAAAAAATAATAAAAATATTATTTATTTTATTGATTCGGTAAAGAAAAAGAACGTTTATGGTTTTTTTCATAATTTATTCTACAATTTAATTTATTTTCATTTGATTTGATGTTATTTAATGTACAGGTTATCATATAAAGAAATAAATCATGCTCATTTATATTAAGGATGGGCTATAGCCTTAACATAAATCCATCTCTGATACCAAGTGGTGTGTGCCAATCGGTATAGTTTTGAAGTTACTCCTGGCTCCTACCGGGTGGGAGTAAAGAGTGAGTTGCTATTATGGATATGGTATTTGGACACCCAAAACCTCAATGAGCTTAATTGTTTAAAGTTCGGAAAGAAACTCCCGAGCTCTTAATGATCAAAATTAGTAGTTCGTATCGAACCAAGCCCCATTTTGATTGATCTCTAATGAAAACGATAGTATATACTTCTTCAAAAGAGGCAAAAGTTGTGCCAATCATCTGAACTTCTGCCGTGCAATTTCATTCTCATGTATTCATATTTCCTACACATTCCTATACTTAATCATGTGAAAAAGGGATTCTATTGCATCACTTGTTATACTGCTTCCAATGATTCAAAAGTAAATACAATGAGATGAAAATTCTTTAGTGTGATTTTTTGCAATATTTCTACATTGTAAGAGCACTAGTTTTTATATACAGAAGGCAAAGAACTACTAATGATTCCCCAATGGTACTAGAGCTATCATAACTAGAATAAGTAACAATAGTATGTCACCAAAATGAAGCATTGACATATCTAAGCTTTCATAGTGGGTGAAGCAGATGAAACAAAAGAGAGAGTGTTTTAAATTCATATATTTAATGATAAATCTAATTTCTCTTTTGAAGATTAAGGTTTATTCAGTTTACTCAGGAAAAAGAATAACCAGTCATCAAATAACAACAAAAGTGTTGTGAGAGAGAAGCATGAGAAATGGTACTTACTGTCTGAAGGAATGAGAAAACCATCATTTAAGTTAGGCAGAGCAAGGGCAAAAGAGACAGTCAACCAGGCAAGACTCCCATCAACACAAATCTATATACCAATCTAGATCACAACAGAAGAGATTATCTCGAGAAAAAAAAGTAAAGGTTCAAGACAATGTGCAATCGAAGGTTGAAGATGTCATAGATCTTATCTCAAAAGGAAAGAAAAAGAATATGCTTTCTATAACTTGATGTTTGAATTCATATTTATATCAAGGGAAAATGATTTCAAATGCAAGTGTAGCAAAAGCCTAAAGTTTAGGAGATGATTAAAAATAAAAATCTAGAATGGCAACCTAGTGAGATTCAATTTACATAGAGGAGCACGATATAATTTAGAATGCAGTCTTTATAAATAGCACTATACACCAATTACAAAGTACTTTGGGTGACTCATAGGAGGTGAATCGATGAGAGTGAGATTGTATCATGTTAGATGCAGGAAATAGGTATGTGTTCCAGGATTAGATAGTTTATACTCTATTGTCTACCATTTACTATATATAGCCTTCACATTCATGGTTGAATTAAACATTCAATTAGTGATTGCTAAATTGCATACTAGTACTGTCATAACTTGGCATCATTAGCATGACAACCGTTTGTAACAAGCAAAACTAGCTTACCAACTAAGGTTTTACTTTTCTTTTCTTTCTTTTGTGATGATATTCTTTAAGTTTGCAATAATTCTGATGCCAACATAGTTTAGAAAGTTGAATATATGCTGGCCTGATGCTTCAACAGCAATGATTACATTGAACTCTTAGCCAGATGCAGTAATCTAGATGCCTACAATATTTGAACTGGGGGGCGCTTGGTAAGCGGGTTTAGAAGGTGAGAATGGGAATGAAATCTATTTCATTCCCATTGATGATGCTTGGTATACGGGAATCGGAATCAAAATAAGGATATGATACCCTTGATTTCATAACCCACCTCCCACTAGGTTATCACCAAACCCATAAACCCCTCTATCAAACCCATTACCATTCCCATTGTCAAATTTATACCAAGCGCCCCCCAAGTACTTCACTAAGCAATTTCACTTGAAAGCAAACCTACATCTACAAAACATCAAGCTAAGCCATTAAATACCTTTTTATATCTAACAATAACATCTGTAAAATTTCCAGAATAAGCTCTGGTTGCTACAATAAATTGTTAACACCTCCACATAAATATAGCATGCCCATAATCTATAAAAAAAAATGTGCCTTTGCATCAACCAATTCTGCAAAAGCTACATAACAAGGCACAATATTCAGACTGGTTTTCTTGTACAACATATTAAGAATTCAAACTTCTCATCACTACCTGAGAAAAGAGAAGGAAAACTTTGTTTGCTAGTTGCTAAACAACAGAAATTTAGTTATAATATATATCTCAACGCCACATCTTAACTATGTATGCACATAGAACTGCTGCGATTGAGAACTTTAAGCTACAGGCAACACTTCAAAATCATACCTGAGCTGTGACTCGTCGGAGATGACCCCAATTCCAGCCGCCGCCGCTGCCCTCCTCCCTTTCCAGTTCTCGTACTCAGGATCATCGGTTGGAAGCTCGAACCGGCAGAGGGGGCAAGAGTTTCGAATCGCCAGCCATGGCAGGATGCATTCGTTGTGATAAAGATGTGAGCAAGGAAGCCGCTTAACTCTTTCGTCCACCAAGATCCCATCTTTGCACACCGCGCATACTGCATCGGCCTTGGCAACCTCCTCCTCCGTGAGGAGCACCGACGGGAGGCTCTCCACCACTGATTTAGCTGCTGGTGGGCTAACCTTGATGGCACTATCGTCGGCGAATTGCCCTACAAGGACTTCGTAAACCTCCGAATCTGAGGCGTCGCCCAAGCTCTCTTCTTCGTCGACGAAGTACGCCTCCGCGTCGTCGGGATCCACCATGTCGTGACCTAAGTTGTTGACGGACATGAGCACCTCCCAACCGACGTCTCGAGACCCGTCCTCATCGTGGTCGAGATCTCGAATCACTTCAGATCTCTCCTCGTCGCCGATAACCGTGACACTAATCACGTCCCTTTCTTCGATGCGAGCGTCTACCTCCTCCCACTCGAACTCTTCACCGAAATCTCTCCTGCTCCCTTCGATTTGAAAGCAATCCCAGGGAAGCGGAACGCCTAGATCCAGATCAGCGGAAGCGACGACCGGGTCCTGTTCTTCCCCTTCGTTAAGAGAAGCTACGACCTGCTGGTGGACAGAATCAGAATCCGACTCAAACCCGGTCACGCGAAGGCTTTGCGAATCGGTCGGATGAGCCCGGGAGAAGTCGATCGACGCCAACGGAGAACTCATACTCCTGCCGACGAAAAATTCGTCTGCCGCCCAGTCGTAATCGCGGTCCAGGAACTCCCCATCTTCCTCCCTCTCGAAATCCAACTCGAGATTCGAGGAGAAGCGGCCGGAGGCGGTCTCCTCCATGGACGCCTCGGAGACGCTAAATTCAGAAAAATCAGGGTTCATGGGGAAGGATGAGCCAGCGCCAGAGACGCAAGGTATCGGTGGAGGAGAACGAAGGAAGGGGAGGGAAGCGAGGAGGAAGACGTCGGAAGCGCTCGCCATGGACGATGGCTAGCCTTCTTCCATGGAAGACCGACAGAGAGAGGAGGGTATATTGGCAAAAGATCACGCGATGGGCACGTGAGCAAGGCATATAGAATCAGCTGGCCGTTTGCGACAGCTCCCAGGCCTTCTCCACCACGTGGCAACTATCTACCGTATCAAGTTCCAATTAAAACCATCCGATCAGTTTCTTATCCCCGATTTCTGCACTGATGATAACAGATAATCTAAGACAATGCTTAGATTGATTAGCTGTTTACTTTTATCACAGCTTCGTAAGATTTTATCTACGTGGCATTCACGTAATGTGAAAGACACGTAGTTTGGTGTTCATGTCTTGCCACGTGGATAACTAGGACGGAAGGTGATTTTCGAATCACAACGGATCACGATCCATGGTAGAAGGCACTTTGTCTTGCAGGTCAAAACACATGATAAATCGGGTGGCCTAACCAAAAAAGTGGGCCATACGCTTGGCCAGACGGAGAGGTCAATTGACTAGTGAACGCATGACACGTAAATTGACATGCACGGTGGGCCCATTTCTCTATTATATGGGGCCGGACATGATATAATATCTCTACAAGAAGTCAGATTTACACAATAAGTAAATTAAGGAAAAAAAAAGGTTATTTTTAAAATTAATCGGATAAAATCTAAATATCTAAATTATTATATATATATATATATATATATATGTCAAATCAAAAATTAACCGAGTTACTCAAATAACTCACAAACTTTATTATTAATATTCTTTATGAACAATATTTTTATTTAATTATTCAAATTTATTCAATTAAAAACAAACTTTTATGAAACCAAACTCTAAATTTACTCGGTCACCGGCAACGCATTGCAGAGTCGCCTATAATTTGGCGGCAATCGAAAGTGTACATCAAAAGTATCATGTTATTCACGTTGAATTTCACGTTATGAATTCATACTCTGTATCATAGCTTTTTTTTCAAAAATAAAAATGATAAACAACATAAATTTTCAACATGAAAATCAACGTAAATGATGTGACACTCCAATTGTAACAATCATCGACGGGTTCACCGTGCCCCCGGGTTATAATTTTGTTCGGGGCGGCGGCCGACGACCGTTGACGGTGCCCAAGCGACAATCGGACGTGTACACGAAAAGTGTCACGTCATTCACGTTGAATTTCACGTTATAATTTCACGCTCTGTATCATAGCTCTTTCAAAAATGACACAACGTGAATTCGTAGCGTGAAACTCAACATGAATGACATGGCGCTTTAATTGCAGCGATCTTCGATGGGTTCACTGTGCCCCTCAAGTTATAGTTTGGTTCGGGACGACGGCCTCCAGCCGTCGCTGGTACTCAGACGGTAATCAGACGTGTACACGAAAAATGTCACGTCATTCATATTAA
Organism: Boesenbergia rotunda; assembly: GCA_024364735.1. Lineage (NCBI taxonomy): Eukaryota > Viridiplantae > Streptophyta > Magnoliopsida > Zingiberales > Zingiberaceae > Boesenbergia > Boesenbergia rotunda. The sequence goes on along the minus strand of JAGFNQ010000333.1, from coordinate 80,230 downwards.
ATTTCACACTATAAATTCAAGCTCTCTATTATAGCTCATAAAATTCATCAAATAAATAAATGAGAAATGATAGAGGCAGTGATTTTGAGACAGTGAAACAGCTGGCAGCCACGTCGCAGCTGTCCAGGTCAGCTTCTCCGCATTCGCGTGGCCAAAAAATCGGCGCGACGCGATGAAATTCACTCTCGCGCCCGTGCTCAAGAGAAAACCCTAAAGCGCCATCACTCTCCTCTCCTCCGCGCGTCGAGCTGATTCCAACACCTCCTCCTGCGCAGAACCGTCTGCCTCCCCTTCCCTCGGTCGAGACCCTAGATCCTCCCACCCCCTTCACTCGCACGATCCCCTGCGGCGCCGGATCTTCTGCGCCGGCCATCGAGCGAGGAAAGCCAACACCTTGCGAGCTCCCCTTCACTCGCACGAGTCCTCTGCCTGCGGCCATCGACAGAGGAAAGCCATCCCCTTCACTCGCACGAGTCCTCTGCCTGCGGCCATCCTCGCGAGCTCCCCTTCCCTCGGCAAGGTCCTCTGAGCTGCCACCTCCTTCCTTGCGACTTTCATAGCTCTCCTCTGCCTCGACTGGAAAAGGACCCCTCGCAACTGGAAAAGGCCGCAAGCTCCACAGCCACATCCGCATCGGCCTCCGCTAGCTCCACACCTGTAAGACTCCTCTCCTACGTACTGTGGATTTCCTGCAACATCAAAGAATTTTTAAATTTCATTGAACTACAATTTTAAGCTTTGATCATTCAATTTTAGTTCTATTATCTTCAACTTGGAATTTTCTGTTTTCTGTCAGCTTCTAGTCTCTATTCCTATCCGAGTCCCTCTTTCAGGGAAAAACCTAGCTCCAGACTTGCCGGAAGACTCCCTTCCTTCTCTGTACGGTGTCTCAAGTGCCTTCCATCTCTGTTAACTAACTTTAGATGATAGAACTTTGTTAATATTGGAGATTTGCCTTCCTTCTCTGTACGGTGTCTCAAGTGCAACTGAAATCTATAAGTTATAGTAGCTCAGTAGGGAAGAAAAATTTTCATTTACGTGTTCATTTGAGGATCAAACATAGTGGGGCATGGACTTGGAGCAGTCTTTATTTCTCATAAACTGAAATCTATAAATTAAAATCTTTTGGTTGCAATTAATAAATCTTGATAAAAAAATTTTTTATCAAGAAAACCTAGTATTGGCTTTTAGATTACCTTATGCTCTTCACATATCTAAATGATTATAACTTCATAGTGTGATATTGTTGTTTATATTTTCACAATAATAATACTCTCAGCGAAATGTAGGAAATAATATTACAGGAAAACAGGAAAGATAATTCATGGCAGGTGGCTCATCATCATCATCATCATCATCATCATCATTCACTCGAAGGCGCATGAATGACGAGCAATATGGTGCTCCCCATATATTATGTCATTGTGGGTTAAGAGCTAATATGTGGACATCATGGAAAGAAACCAATCCAGGAAGACGATTTTTTTCCTGTCAAAAATTTAGAGTAAGTTTTCGATACAATAGCATACATAACAACAATGTTGTGAATTTTTGTAATTATTGGCTTTTCATTAAGTTCATTTCAAATTCAGGAAAATGGATGCGGCTTCTTCTTATGGCATGACCCAGAATTGTCAGAGAGAACGAAGGAAATTATTAATAATTTGAAGAGGGAGATAAAAAATTTAGAACTGGAGATTAGTAAATTGAAGGCATCTAGTGGTGACAAGGATGCAGTTGAGTGCTATGATCTATTGAGTGACGTTAATAGCAATGCTGATACCATGAAATTGGGTGTTGAAATTCGTTCACTGAATAGGAAGTTTAGGATTGCTCTCTTTGTAGTTGTTTTTACTTGGAGTGTGATGATTTTGAGGTTGTTGATGTAATTTGCTATATGTAAACTAAATAGTCTTAAGATACAGGTATCTCTGTGCTCCAGCTTTAAATTTGAGTTGGTTGATGTAATTTGCTATGTACTACTGATATTGTTTAAGTGGTTTAAGTTGGTTGATGAAGTTGGTTGTGATGATTTTTATTTTTAAGTGGTTTAACGATATTGTTTATTTTTATCTTTAAGTGGATTGTTTGGTATACTACTGATCTGTATAGCTTGGCATACTGGCATTAGCAACCTCTTGGCAATATAAGTTTTCTGTGCTTAGCTAGTATTTGAATGTTGGTTTAATCTATTTAATGTTGAATTAATATCTACCACCTATGTTTGTTGTTCACCATTTACCTTTGTATGCTGTGTGAAGATGGCAACAAGTTATTAATGTTGATTTTTTATCCCATAGATGTTAGATGGTTGAAAGGGCCGAGTCTTTACTTCCTCAAGTCTGAAATGGTTAGATTAAACAACCAATCAATCCTCAAGATCACCGTGCAATTTCCACTGAATTAAATTTAGATAACAGTGGAATACCAACATACCTGCACCTCTTATTTCCCAAACAAGTTCTGGACAAAACCAGAGATCAGGTGTCTCATGTGTTTGGTAGTAAGATGGCTTCCTGGGCATTAACTTATCGCCAGAAAGAAACTCTTTCATCTACAATTTCACCGATAGACCGTAACCAGATAACAACATCCAACCAATGAATTCTTTACAGACATCCACCTATGTTTGGTAGTAAGATGACAATTAATTCTTTACAGACATGCACTATCTACTCCATAAAAGTTATCCCCATCATATGGAATTATGAACATCAACAAGACACGTCATGTTATACAAAGGTCTGAAACATTTCATCATTAGTCAGTGCAATATAGTCCCAACCAAATTTTTCCATGAAGCTCGACGGCTACTGTGCTTCATCACCAACATAAGCATCTTTCTGGCCCATCCCAGAGGCCGACCTGACAATCATCACCAGCAAATTCTTTGACAATTAAAAGAGCATTCAATTTATAGCACTAGTGGAATGGACTCACTAGATGCAACAAGTACAAAAGCTAACCTTGACCATTCCAGTCCCATTGTCACACACTAGTGGCTGGATATCCTCGGCATCAGCCATTTTTTTTCTATATATCTGCGGCAATATGTGAAAAAAGGAGTATTGGAACCAGGAACAGATTTTACTGGAAATAGTTTCACCATACACATTTTACATGACTACAAATTGCTGGTCATGTAGGATGTCCAAGTACATGAACATGCATCATCAGACAATGTATAAAATATTTGATGAAAAAACAACTTACAAACAAGTTTGCAACAGAAAAAATATAAAGTGTCATGAGTTCATTAAATATAAAGTGTCATGGGTTCATTTACAGATGCTCAGCAAATAGATTGTACAACAGCAGCCATCGTTGGGTTATCATGTCAATAGATAACTCTAGAGATCTATTTTTTTGCATCAGTATTGTACTCAGACTGCATATTTATCTGAGAAACATTCGCATTGATGTCTTATGCAGCAACGCTTCAACTCCAAAGGGAAGACAACCCGGTAGGAAAGCTTCTTATTACGGCCAAGCTGCTCGACGTATTTGAAGCGCTTGAGATGCATTACTAGGATGTTTGGGGGCTTCTTGATTTTCATCCTCTTTTGAGCCTCCTCCAAACTGACACAAAAAATACTCACATCATCAATTACCAAGACAAATTATCGGTTACACATAATCATAAGATGGAGCAAGATAAATACTCATAGATGGCAGTGCTTACATACTACTGTAGACATTACATTCTAATATGAAAATGTGCAAAAAAAAAAATGGAGATGGTCATTGATAGAAATGCGTGATGATGAAACTTCTACCAAGTCCAAATCAGCATTTCCATATTCTACTAATTCACTAAATATATATACATTTGTGACCTCAAAATCAAAATGAAGTACCAAATCAACATGGAACCGACAAAGGCGCCTATTTCATCAAGAATCTAACAAAAACATACTTTGGCATCCAAAATGAGAACAAGACTAGAACTTCAAATCTTTATAGGCATACTAAAAGATGCTCTACTGGACCTAAACAATTAAAGAGGCTTCATACATCATCACTACAAATGGGTGAAAATATTCAGATCAAGGAAATTCATCACATTACTTGTTGACAATTAGTACAAGATGAAGATGCAAATGGGTGTTGACAATCATTTCAAAGAGTACAAGTACAAATACAAAACAATCAAATCAGTTGCAAATTCTGAGGAAAAAAACAACCTGTGGCATAAAACATTCATTCATCTACAAGTATGTGTATTCTCTTTTTAAGACACATGTGAAGGATGTTAAGGCAACTAACCTGCCCACAATGAATGCATAGCATGGATCAAAACTCCATAATGAATAAGTTCAAAAGTGAACTATGCTACAATAAATCATTGAAAATTTTCTTATCCATAAACAAATCTAAATTAAGTTAACAAAGAAACTTGTTTGTAAAATTCAGATTGCTAAGAAGCTTAAATACAAATTGTAACAGTATTTACCAATCAAACAAAGCATTGTGGCACAACCAACATATGATTTAGTTACTTTCTCTAATGGTAATCTATTCAATGATGCCTGGTAATACAAATTCTTATTTGATTTTACATCATAGAACTGTTCCTATAACAAGCTACCAAAACAAGTAAAGCAATGTTGCATCACTAGTCGATCAATAAAAACATCACTTACCTTGATTAAGTACACTACAAACTTACTAAGAAATCATGAACTAACAAATGATATAAAAGAACAAGCACAAAATAATGCATAGCATGCAACAAGTTCAAAATGGGTTATCATGCAGAATTCTCATTGATGACTAGAGGATGATACCTTGACGAGTAATTGCCAAAAAATGATACCTTGATGAGCAGGAAACATCAAGAATTTCTACATGCATATATGGAGAATTTCTAATCACATGACTTACACATGCATATATCTTCTCATGGGTATTGTGAAAGTGTTAAATCGAAGACAACCTACAACAAAGTAGACAAAGGAATAGATTAGAAATCATGCTTTAAAAAAAAAAGAATCATTCCGAACATATAGACAAAGAAGCCAACTTACAATTTGACTATTTTGATCATCCATTATATTTTTAGAATTCAAATTTGATAACTCTTCTTCCCTTCTTTCAACTGTAGAACACTGTAAAAGAAAAAGAAGAAACCCAAAATCATATTTTATAAACCATAGCAAAACACCAAACGAAAGTATTAGTTGAGATATAAAATCAAACCTTTTTCCTAGACTTTGCCTGCGCCTTTTTTGCAAATTGCTCAATTATGGATTGTTTTCTTTTCTTTGGTGGACGCCCCCGAGACCTCACTTTCAATGGTGAATGAAACTTTTGGCTCTCAATCCATGAAGCATCATTAACCGTGTTGCTAGCTTGAACACCATCCAAAGACTCATCAACATCAATTTGAACGAGTTTTTCTTTTGCATCTTTCAAGATCTCAGTTAAAAATTGTAATCTCTCATCATATTTTGACCCAAGTTTTTGTACTTCATGTATAAAAGGATGAAGGCTATTATATCTTCTTCTTTCTTCTTCTTGAAAATAACAATCATCATAAATATTGGTGATTCCTTGATAATCACGTTTAATGTCTTTGCGCCATCGGTCCAATATATACTTTTCAGAAATAGTAGTCACATTTCTTTTGATAAGAACTGAAATCGAATGTCTACACAAAATGTCTTGAAATTCAAAAAGCCGACATAAACACTTCAAATGGAAGTCCAACTCACTATATTGTACCCAATAACAAATATTTTTTGAAGTTGTTCCATCCTTCCCATATACAGTTTCAATGACTTCAAAAAATAATATATTCCCTTCTTCCCTCACAAATGAGGTATTGTAAAACATTAAACCTCTCATTTCATCCTGAAACAACTTAAAAATCTTGTTTGTGTAGACCTTTTGAAACAGTCTTTCAAGTGGGCTTGGACTAATTACTGGAATCATGGAATTGAAAGAAGTAAAATTAGTATTTTGTTCCTTCTCAATTTTGCTTTTTAAAGCATTGTCATATTGTTCAACAAATTGTTTCAAAGTAGTTTTGGAATGCACATAATCATCAAAAAAAAGCATTCATACTCTCACTTCTTTGACTTGTCGACATCCCTGCCCAAAAGTTATCTTTGACATATACAGGCATCCACTTATGACGACTTTCATACAAAGAATTCAACCAATCATTTTTCTCCAAATTAAAATCTTGAACCAATTTTTGCCAATTGCTATCACAACATTCATTTGTCAAAGAATTGTAAACAATTTTCTTTAGCTCTTTTTTTATCATCTTGTAGCTGGCGTGGTTACCAAACTTGGCTGGAATTTTTTTCATTATATGCCAAAGACATAATCGATGATGAGTGTTCGGAAATACCTCAACAATTGCATTTTCCATGGCTTTGCATTGGTCCGTGATAATACCTCTTGGAGCACGCCCTCTCATGCAGGTTAACCAAGAATTGAATAACCAAATGAATGTTTCCGTATCTTCCTTAGAAATCAAACCACAACCAAGCAAAACAGACTGACCATGATGATTAACTCCAACAAACGGAGCAAACGGCATATCATAACTATTCGTAAGATATGTAGTATCAAATGTAACTACATCAGAAAAATAATCATAAGCAGCCCTACTTCTTTCATCAGCCCAAAAAATATTTCGTATGCGAGAATCATCATCCACGTCAATCATGTAAAAGAAATTAGAATTTCTACTTTGCATACGACAAAAATAATCATTCAAGGCTTTTGCATCACCGTGACCAAGTCTTAATCTACGGGCTTCACCAATATAATTTCTACATGTTCTCTCATCAAAAGGCAAATTTTCATAGCCACCAGCCTCAACAACAAGTGAATGATAACTCTTACTTAAAGTGATTCCTGCTTGATCATTTAAATCTAATTTCCTCTTTGTTTGAGCATCCAAAACTTTATTGCATCTAAAATATCTTGACTTCTTTGGACTTAAAGCATGATTGTGTTCAAGAATAACACCATTAACAGAGTATAAGCCATCATTCTGAACAACAATATTAATCCTAGCTTTGCAATTTGTTTTGCTTGAAGGTCTAGGATAAAAGGGATTTTTCCCCTTAGCTCGGATCTTACCATTTCTTGAGCAGCCGAATGAGAAATACTTTTGCTTTCCATCATCTCCCTTTTTTGATCCCAATTTAGAAATGCCAAAACCAACTGATTGTGCATAAGAATTGTAAAAAACCCGAACTTCTTCTTCAGATGAAAATTTCATCCCAAATTGTGGAGTATTAGCTTCATTTGAGCTTGACGACTCTCCCACAACTTGTGAATCATTTTGCAACTGATTTTCCATTTCAATAAGTGGCAAACATAAAGTGTTTATTTCATCATCCATCATAGCAATTTCAAACACCTACAGCAAAATGTAATTGAAAAAAAACTAAGAAAATCATATAAAGATAATGTTCTTATTCATGAAGACAGCCACAAACAAAAATCCAAAATCTGCCAACAATGATTCTGATCACAAGCAAAAAAAATGAAGATGGAGGAGCAGGTAGTTTGTCAAAAATCATACGCAAACAAAAAAATGAATCTGCCAAAACTGATTCTTATCGCAAGCCCACCTCTACTGTAAAAAAGATGATTTTTTGGCAGGCTTGTGATCACAAGTGTGGTGTGCCAAAACTCTAATGTGGTGTGCCAAAACATAAATGCAAATAAACAGATGAAAAAATCCCATTCAAGCAATGTGATCGAATATGAACTAATCCCTAAGCCTTACAGATGTAAAAAAATTGATTAGAAAAATTGAAAATCCCTAAACCGTAATCCACAAAAACCTTACAGAGTGCAGGCTGGGAGGCTGTGTATGATCGGAGGGAGATGCTGGGTTCGCGAGGAGTCGTTTTCCAGGCAGCTTGGCGACGCAGATTCTGCTTGGCGAGGGTGGCTTCTTGGCGACGCAGAGGAATTCGCGAGGGGGGGGCTCCGATCGGCGGAGGGTGGCTGCTTGGCGGCGCAGAGTCGCAGGCGAAGGGGGCTGCTTGGCGAGGCCGAGTCGCTCACGAGGGGGGCTCCGATCGGCGGAGAGCTTGGCCACGCAGAGTCGCAGGAGAGGTTCGGCGTTTAGGGCATTTCTCGAGTGAGGGGCGCAGGCAGAGGACTCGGCCGAGGGAAGGGGAGGCAGAGGGTTCCTACGCAGGCGGAGGGTGGCTTCTTGGCGACGCAAAAGAACTCGCGAGGGGGGGCTCCGATCGGCGGATCGCAGCTGCTTGGTGACGCAGGCGAGGGGGGCTGCTTGGCGACGCAGAGTCGCTCGCGAGGGGGACTCCGATCGGCGGAGAGCTTGGCGACGCAGAGTCGCAGGCGAGGGGGGGAGCTCCGCTTCGGGCAGAGGGTTTCGGCGGAGGAGAGGGTGTGGCTCGACGCGCGGAGAAGAGTTTCGGCATTTAGGGTTTTTGAGCACGGGCGCGAGAGTGAAATGAGATTTCATAGCGAGCGGGCGAATTTTTGGCCACGCGAATTCGGAGCAGCTGACGTGGACAGCTGCGACGTGGTTGCCAGCTGTATCACTGTCTCATTCACTGTCTTAAAGTCATTGTCTCTATCATTTCTCATATTTTAAATAGTGATATAATTATTATTATTTTTAAATATAGTATTAAAATTAAGTTTTTTATAATTTGAATATTTGAAAAAATATATAAAATTAATAAAAAAAATAAAAAATAATATAATTTATATAAATATATTTAAGGATATAAATTATTATTTGGTCAAGTGACAATCAGGTAAAATGTTATATTATTTAAGGATATAAATATTATTTTTTAATGTTATATCATAAATAAAAAAACAGAAGCAGGTAGAGGCATCAAATTCTTACTTCTAACTTCTGAGCAAAAGTAACAGAAGCTAAAGAAAAATCTAGCCTTCCCAAACACTCAAAAGTGATTCTGTGTAGCCAGAATCTAAAAAGTAGGTAGCAGAAGCTATCCCAAACACTCCCTTAATACCTCTTTCTGACACTGTCTCTCCCTGCGTAATAAACACTCTTCCAAAAAATAATTAAGATGATAAAAACTTAATAAATGACCCTTAAAAATTTTAAATTTGAATCACGAAATTAATAGGACGTAGATATTTATATCTTATTTAAAAAATCTTTTCTCTAAATTTTTTACATTCTCAGTCATTACGATGTAATGAACATTTCACCTTTCGCCACGAAGGATAATAAACACTGCAGAGTTGGTGGGCTCTCTCTCTCCAAGCAGCCCACCTCGGAATCCTCGCCGGAGCCATGGCTTCCACGGCCTTCGCGAGTGTCGCTGCTGCCATCTTCACGGTCTTCACCCTCATCAAGTTCCTCCGCCGCAGTCGTGTTTCCAATCTTCCGCCGGGTATAAACTTAATCCTCTCCGCTCTTGTACCATCTTCTTTTCTTCTTCTGCGCTTGTTTGTATTTGTGGATTGATTCGGAGATGTGTGGCGGTGTAGCTGTGCCCGGGTTTCCCTTGATTGGGAATTTGCTCCAGCTGAAGGACAAGAAACCTCACCGGACGTTCATGAAATGGGCGCAGATTTATGGCCCGATTTATACCATCAAGACCGGCGCTTCCAGGATGGTGGTCCTAAATTCGACTGGGGTTGCCAAAGAGGTACTTACTTAAACAAACTATTCTTCGCTCCTGAGGTTTTGGGTTCGTATGCTAGTTTAGAAATCTTATTGAAGGTTTGAAGTGACAGGTGATTGACATATGGGGAAGAATTTGATGGAATTGGCTTGTATAAACTAAATTGGAGTTAATGATCGAAGTATTCTGTATTAAATATCGGAGATTTCATTGATTTCCTTGATGAATTTGCCTCCATTTGAATTCTACTTTGTCCCTGTCAAACCTAGTATACGAGAGAATATTTGACCTGGATGTTACTTCTGTGACCCATCTTCAGTGAAAAAGTCAACCTCTAGAACAGATCACCACCCCAGAAGGTGGGAATAAAAATTTGGAACTTGCTTGAAGTGGGATCACGTGCCTCGTATCTTTAATTGAGGGTCAGTTTGAATGGATTGATAAACAAGAACTGATGGAGATTATCTAAATTATGTTTTTTTTTTCGATTTTTCCATCCACTCATTCTTGTTCATCCATCCACCTTTTTTATCCTTTAAACAAACCTGTGAAATTGATCTTTCAAGTAGATCGTCTGGTAAAAGTCGTCCTTCCAGGCAATCATGAAAAATTGATTTTCCAGAAGTTTCAAAATAATGGTACAAGATTGTTTGTGATTAAATATTGTGTATTAACTCTCTTTTGGGTTAGCTCTTGGTAAGATTCATCGAGTTATCTAACAATCTTATTCCTTATGATGTTTAGCTAATCTAAGTAATAAAAGGTGAAAAAATGGCATGTTTATTTACTCATCTAACTAATAATTTCTTAGCTCCGAGCCTTTTTTTTCCTTTTTTTTGACACTGAAAAGAAATTGACACAACGTTTGCTCAATTATTTTTGTATTTTCTCCATGTCGTGCATACCCACTTCAATCTTGTTGGTATGTCTTGATTAGTAATGATGGTCCACCTATGATTAAAAATTGTTACTAGGAGTTCTAGTGCTTTTTTGTTCCATGGTCAAATTGTAATAGAAAGATTTGTGATCCTTACCAATATTTTCAAGCCTATCATAATTATATTGTGTGCCTAGTTGGAGAAAACTAGGATTAAATCTAATTAATATTGATGTCAAATGCGTAGACATAAGGAATGTCAAAGCAATAAAATCAAACTAATTTGAGAGATTGTAGTCAGCATATAAGTGATTTCAAGATGTATGCTACTGAGCACAAGAGAATATACGAATGGTCAATTTCATAAGAATAGATTTTGATTATTGATGCATTTGGTACTGAGGATATGCAGATATATTACTCCTGTAGCAGGAATGGTGAGGCACTGATTAATGACATTTACATTTCCAAGGAATGTCAGCTAAGGTTAACGTTGACAGTATGCCTTACTGATAAAAGGGATTTGGGTCCTAGATATGGATATGCCTGCATGCATCAAAAGGGCACAATTTATAAAAGCTTGCCTTAGTTTTTTCTTCCGTGTTTAACTAAGTTTGCTTCTTCTGGTCAGTTGTGGTACTCCTGACCTGTTTTATGAATTTTCTCAGGCAATGGTGGCAAAATATTCATCCATCTCAAATCGGAAATTGTCGAAGGCATTGACATTGCTCACTTCTAATAAATGTATGGTTGCTATGAGTGACTATGGAGAGTTCCACAAAATGGTGAAACGCTACATAATGACTAGTTTGTTAGGCGCAAATGCTCAGGTATACAAGTCAAAATTATCAAAGGATAATTTCTAATTCTCTGTTTAGTAGCAATGCGCTCTTAACTTTTTATTTTATCAAACTTCAGAAGCAAAACTGTCGTACCAGGGAGGCACTGATTAATAATGTGGTAAAACTTCTGTATTCGGATTTGAAAGATAACCCTAATGATGTGGTAAACCTCAGAAAGCCATTTCAGGCTGAGTTATTCCGATTAGCCATGAAGCAAGTAAGTCCATTTGGTTCGTTTTTTATTTTGAGAAATGTAAAAGGCCTATGCATTTCTGATGTAACCTGTGCAGTCACTGGTCACTACTATTATATTTATGAATGCTGTGCTAGTAATTTATTCTTATTCGTAAGAGTATGAGAATTCCAAGCCCGTAGTAAGATTGAAAGTGTTCAAATAGTATCCGGACTAAGAACATATTTATGAATTTATGATTGTAATGAACGTTCTTGGTTTTAAGAGTATGGGCATCTTATTTACAATTTTGAGGCCAATATTACTGCAGAACCAATCGAAAATTGAAATGTCACCATGCAAAAGTAATAGTAATGGAATTTCTGCAAACCAATCTCGACCCATTTTCACTCTACTCTGGTTAGCTGCCACATCTCTCTCATATCTCTCGGTGTGTCTACTACATTGGTATTCGCATTGGATATGCTATATCTTAAGTATAAGAGAAAAGTCTTTGCTATATTAACCAAATATTTTGCAGGCTTTGAACCTGGAACCAGAATCCATTTATGTAGAGGAACTTGGGAAGGAACTTTCAAAGGAAGAAATATTCAATGTGTTGGTGACAGACCCTATGATGGGTGCCATAGAGGTGGACTGGAGGGACTTTTTCCCTTACTTGAGATGGGTCCCTAATCGAACCTTTGAAATTAAGCTGAAGAGAATGCTCATGCGCAGGGCGGCAGTGATGCAGGTTCTGATTACAAAAAGAAAGAACATGAAACAATCCAAAGAGGTCCTGCTCATCTATTTCTATTTTGTAGAGATTTTTTTTTTAAAATCAAATGTCACAGAATCTGAATTTTCAAACTGTAGGAGATAAGCTGCTATTTGGACTTTCTGCTGTCGCAGAGCACTTTGACTGACGAAGAGATAATGACATTAGTATGGGAAGCGGTAATTGAGGCATCCGATACAACTTTAGTCACAACAGAATGGGCTATGTTTGAACTATCTATGAATCCAAATAAACAGGTAGTGAAGAATCATGCATGTCTCCGATTATTATTATTTTTTTTAATTTTTCGCAAAATGTATGAATCACTAGCACTTAATCACGAGACTAATTCTCGACAGGAATGTCTTTACCAAGAAATTCAACAAGTATGCGGATCAGAAAAGGTCACCGATGATCATTTGTCACGGATGCCCTACTTGAACTGTGTGTTCCATGAGACCCTAAGACGCCATTCACCTGTTCCTATAGTACCTCTCCGATATGCCCATGAAGATACCCAGATCGGAGGATTCAACATCCTTGCGGGATCTGAGGTGATGAAAATTCCCTTATGAATCCTTTAAATTATCGCTTTGCTTTATCACTCAACAGAGCTCTTCATAACACTACCAAACCACAGATTGCCATCAATCTCTACGGATGCAATATGGACAAGACGCAATGGGATGAACCTGATGAATGGAAGCCTGAGAGGTTCATAGACAGCAAATATGAGCAAATGGACATGTACAAGACAATGGCATTTGGAGCTGGAAAGAGGATTTGTGCCGGATCTCTGCAGGCATCGTTGATTGCATGCACTACCATCGGGCGTTTAGTGCAGGAGTTCGAGTGGAGGCTTAAGGAAGGAGAAGAGGCTAATGTTGCCACTGTTCAGCTCACAAACCTTAAGCTTGAACCTATGCTTGCATACATAACGCCCAGAAGCACCAACGATTCATGCCTTTGATCGTCTTTCCGTTGAATTAGGTTGAGATATGCATGTGTCTGTGATGAGACTCCGAAGGACATTGGAGATGGATAATGAATATAAGTAATAGCATAGTCTGGCTCCTTGTAACAACTTATAAATTCTAAAAATTTATAAATAATATGCATGCGTTTGTGATGCGACTCCGAGGCTAAAATTTTTTAGTCTGACTAAAAATTTTTATAAATGGTTTGCTAATAATTATATGAGTTGTTAATTCTAATTAATTTTATTTATCTTTACGAAGTGCATGAAAATCCCTTATCTATTTAGATTCTTGTATAAAAGTGTTGAATTGTTTGCTCTGTCAATGCCAAATCATAACCCTATGTCTAACTAGTTAGATTATTTATTAATAATCTATTATGACATATGTGAATTATAGATTTGACTTTAATATAGAAGGGTCTACCGTGATAATTATTTGTTCGAAAGATAAATAAAATCATGGGATTTTATTTATATAAAATTCTTCTTCTCTCGCTTTATAAAAGTTATTACTAACAATTATTCAATGTTAAAATTATCCAAAAAATGGTAATCAAAAGTATTGTGATTGGGAGTTATCAAAAATAAATAACTCTCAAGAGAAAAAAAGATAGAGAGAAGAGAAAGATAACAAAAGTTTTGTATATTAAGGATCTTATATATGGATCTAGATATTTCTTTTTCATAGTTTTTTTTAATTCTAGACATTGTGAAAATAATTGGTATCAGAGCCAACTTGTGGATATTATGATTTTTCATAAATTAATTTCTTAAATGAATTCTTATTGTTTAGGAATTCCATATGGTTTCTAACATTTGCTTTATTAACATGTATTTAACTAATTCACTTTATTTTGGGAAATTATGAATTAAATCTAATATTACTTTTAATTTAAATTGATTAGTGTTTTAATATCAAAAAGTGGTGTTGAAATGCATGATTTCAATTTGGAATTATATATTATGGATTTGGAGTTTTGTTAATCACCAAAGTGATTAACTCTGTGAAATTTATTATTTTATAATTTTATAATTGTATATGAAGCAATATGAATGATATATTTTGAGTCCGACTGACTGGACTATCATCTGTTGAAGCAAGCCTGGCGCGTCAAGACAACCCGACCCCTTCTTGCGGCCCTCAGCGGGCCTTTGGTGAGCAGGCCTCCTGGTCGGTCGGATATGTCACATCGTCTGTCTTTTCGCCCTCTACTGCCCGGGATATCCGAGCAGCTTGAAATCTTAGGCATTAATGCCCGCGGTTCATGATCGTCCCACGTGTCTTTTCTCCATTGCCTCTCCTAGCGACGAGGCGTTTGCCATCTACCCAGTGAATGATGAGGTCATGCGTGAGATGCTTCGTTTCCCGGGCCCCTCGGGGCCTGATCGGATGGCTATCCCTAACCGCCGCTTCTTCGGTGGCCTGCCATCGGGCGGTCCTTATAGCTCCTGATGTTGTATAAGTAGGTTTTTACTTTTACCACAGCCTCTTCACTTTTGACCCCGACGTGCTGCGCTTCTATTTCCGGCTAGGTCTTCGACGGAACCTCTGGTCCCATCCTTCTTCTCCGATGACCTTCTCCATTGGCTAGATCTCCTTTCTTCTTTTATTTAGCATGGCCTCTTCATCTCGCGACCCGGCTCCCTGGTATGTCACCATGAGGTCAGTTCTTGAACACTGCGACCTCGATATTATTAGGGCAGAGTTCCACATTCCGTCTGATCATCATGCCTTGTTGCCCGCTTCCTCCGACCAAGCCTCTAGAACATTATATTACCATCTCCCGCGATCACCTGCAAGCTGGGCTACGCTTCCAAATCCACCCCTTCATCGTCTCGGTTTGTCGTTACCTCCGCTTTAATCTATCCAAGTTAACTCCTAATTCCCTCCGCCTCCTCTATGGGTCGGCTATTATCTTTCAGCTGTACCGAATTCCCCTTCGAGCCGAGATCTTTACTATTTCTTCTGCCTGAAAAGGCAAGAGTTGGGCGAGTTCTACTTCCAAGCCCGTCCTGACACAGTTGGATCGAGAGAAAACGATAGAGGGGGGGTGAATATCGTAAGTCGTTTCGGATTGAAAAAGAGAATACGCAGCGGATAAATTAAAACTACACAACACACAAAACACCAAGATTTTACTTGGTTCGGAGTTGCGGTCGGCTCCTACTCCAAGGCCCACGGTCGTTGACCGTTTACTGGGGGCAATTCTATATGTGCGCAAAATCTTACAAACAGTTGTACAGTAGTAAGCGCAGTAAGAATATAGTTAACAGTTGACTCTTCGTTACCGACGCCTGGTGTAGATCGTTCTTCGGTGCATAGGGTCGTCGCCGATGCTAGAATCTCGAGATGAAGGATTTCTGGAGCAGAGCGCGTGAGTTGAAGAGCGTGTTTGCGTTGGAAAACTTGATGTTTAAAGCCTTGGGGTCGAGGGGCTTTTTATAGCCTCCCGGGGCGCCCTGAACGTTGGGGGCGCCCCCCCCCCACGTGTCACCTGATCCGAGCAAGTCTCGGTCAGCCCCTATCCCACTCGAATAGAGCTGAGCGTTGACTGTGGGGGCGCCCGGGACGCTGGGGGCGCCCTGGTTGACCCGATCCGCAGGTTTCTCGGCTGGATAAGTCGTATCCGCTTCGTTGGCTTGAGCCCGGGGTGCCCTGGGCACTGGGGGCACCCGGGAGCATGGGGGCGCCCGGGAGCATGGGGGCACCCCGCCCAGTAAGCTTCTGAAGCGTGCTTTTGCTTAACTTGTTTTGCCTTGACCTTGGGGGTGCCCGGGACACTGGGGGCACCCTACTCAGCTGTTGCCTCTCTCCTTTGAGGCGTTCTGAGCTGCAGACACTCATTCCTTCGGTCCTGCATCCAGGGTTAGTCCAAAACAACATAGAGCAATCAAGTATTAGTTTTATACAGCCTTAGCTGTCTTGGTTCTGACTTTGGGTCTCCTAAATGGAACCCTAGGTCGAACCGACACCTACTGTTCCCTCGACGGAGAACGCGTCCTCACCTACTCCTCTCAGGAGAATTTACCTGTCGCCAACCGGCTCCTCTGGTTGGACTTTTGCCCAGCAGTCCTTCGTCAGGTGCCCAGCTGTCCTTCGCCAGGTCATCAGTACCAAGCCGTCCTTTGCCTGGTGCCTAGCAGTCCTTCGCTAGGGCCTTGTATCCTGGCATTCCTTCGCCAGGTGCCTAGCAATCCTTCGCTAGGGCTTTGAATCCTAGCATTCCTTCGCCAGGTGCCAGCAGTCCTTCGCTAGGGCTTTGTATCCTAGCAGTCCTTCGCCAGGTGCCTAGCAGTCCTTCGGTAGGACTTTGTTTCCTGGCAGTCCTTCGCCAGGTGCATAGCAGCCCTTCGCTAAGACTTCTTTCTGCACACTTAGTAAACATCGTTAGATCACAAATAGAACTTAACTTTGAACCCTTTGCCAATATCAAAACATGGTTCGATATGGTGCTTTCTGCACCAACAGACACTTCCTTCCTGTCCAAGATTCCATCTTCCAACAAAGGTTGGAAGGAGTGGTATTTCTACCTTCGTCCAGTCGCGCCCCCGACCTGGCCGACTAGCTTTCAGCTAAACTTTCCTCAGATACCTCATCATCATACGGATTCCCGAAAATTCCTCCATTCGAACTTGCCCTCTTTGTGATCGGAGGTCGGCACTTCCCCATCATGTCGTTATTGGGTGAGGACATTCTGTCCGCGTTCGGACTCAACCCTGCGCCGTTTCGCCGGCCTGCTTCTCTTGGTAAGCATGTTTTCTTCATTCTTGTCTCTTTACTGCCATTTGACCATTGTTTGCCTGGTAGCCGTGATGTTGTATCCGACGGCCCCCGAAGAGGGTTACGGGCTGGAGTCTACAGAGATAGAGGCACGTATTTCAAAGCTGATGAAAGAGCGTGAGGTGCGCGCAGCAAAATAGCAGGCTGAGCAGGAACTGCGTGCGGAGCTGTTGGCAGAGCAGGAGGCGACTCCCTCTGGCTCTAAGTTACCCGCCTCCCGTCATCCGGCCTCCGCGTCTGAGGATGAGGAAATCTCCCGGTCTGACTCAAAGGATGCCCGACCTCTGAGTCGTCTACTGAGGCGCCCCCGGGGTGATGAGTCCGTGCCCGACTCGGCCAACCCAACGGAGGCCTCTTCTAGTCGGCCCAGCAAAAGGCAAAAGGGCAAGGCGCCAATGACTGACTCCCCTGCGTTGCCTCCTTCTTCTCCTTCACTACTCCTGGCGGAGTCAGCGGTTGCCCCTTCAGGGGAGGCTTCCCCGACCCGGCCGGGGGAGCCTGCGAACGAACGCCTGGTGCACATGCTGCCGCCCACGCTATCTGACTTGCTTATGAGCATGACGGTGCCGGGCGGCACAGCCTCCATACGGTCGTAAGACGTTCGGCTGTATGGTACGGTAGCAGACCGGTTTCTGGCCGGCCTGCGAGCAGGCAGCTCGGGTGGCCTGAGCGTCTGGGCGGATGATTTCATGGCTACGACCACACAGGTATGTGTTTACGGGCTGTTGTGTGCCTTGTACTCTCTTCGGCTGGGCTGTGAACAGGTCTTTTTTGCAGTGTTGGGCCCAAGGCTTCAGCATGTGTATATCCATGTTGAGTCATGCCAAGACCCGGTATCATGCCAAGCGGCGGGTGGAGGATCTCGAAGCCTGACTCCGACATACCCAGCTGGTCTCTGATGACGCCGCACTAAACATCTTGAGGGCAAAAATTATCGGTCTTCAGGACTTACTGAGTCAGGCTCAGGAGGAGCTGGAGACCTCCAAAGCCCAGATTGTCTCGGCTGATGTGGAGGCGATCCAAGCGCAACACCGAGTTGCCTAGGCCGAGCACGCGTAGCTTCGTGATCGGAAACGTAAAGAGCAGCTACGAGCGGATCTTCTGAAGACCAAGGCCGAGCTCCGTTGGGCAAGTGAGGCGGTCCAACCCTTACGAGCACAACTGGCGGCCAAGGAGCAAGAGGTTGGCTCGTTGCAGGACCAACTGCGGGCTCAGGCCGAGGAGCTAGAGATGTTACGCGGACGTCAAGCGTCCTGGGATGCAGCTCGGGCAGAGTTGGAGGAGCTGCGCAAGCGTCAAGCGTCCTGGGATGTGGCTTGGGTAGAATTGGAGGAGTTGCTTCCTATAAGGAGGTGGAGCCTGAGAGATGGGAGACCCATCGGCTTGAGTACCTCTATTCCAAGGCCTTTACCGATCAAGTCTCCATGCGGCTTCGGGCGGTGCTGACGCACCAAGGGCTCAGCATGGTCCGGCAACTCAGACGAGGCGGGCACGTATCTGCTGACATGCCTCCCTCAGCTCTTCAACTTCGAGATATGTTAGAGGACTTGCCCGACATATTTAAACAACCCTTCAAATGAGGGTCGAGCCTTCCATTTTTCTTCTCTTCTGATGTATGGAAAAGGCGCCCTCAATTTTGTGACACTTCTTCCTTTTGAATGGAATTTTCCTTTTGTGCCCATTCTTTTTCGAGTGTAGCTACCTTTACTTTCAAATGCCAACGATCCGAGCCCCAACGTGAGTGAGTCGGTCGAGAAACCAAACGGTTGTCTTAGCTTCTGCGAGCCGCACGTCCAGCCGTTGGGGTGAAAAACCTCCGAGTGTCTATGCTTGAGCGAGCACATACTTGAGCTACTGGACCCGACGAGTGTCCAGGTTGAACACTTGGGCCTTATAACTTTGGATTGTACATCTCTCGAGCCAGCTGACCGAGAGCTGAAAAGCTTGATAGTTCATCCATCGCCGAGTCGTCTAGGTACTCGAGATGGGCTTTTTCATGGACTGTTTTTCAGAAAATGTGGGTCGCCGTGTGGTTGCTTGAGGGCCTAGTTGAGGAACCCGTGAAAGCGTGCCCATACGCGAAGCTTTGGCTGCTTGGTCGGGCCAGGTCCGGGAAGCGTGGGCCGCCATGCTTCCATCCGGGACCCGGACCATAGGATTAGTGGGAGCTGGCCCGTTGGGGTTTCGGCCCACTTGGTTGGGTCGAACCCGGGGAGCGTGGGCCGCCACGCATCCGATCGGGCCCCGGACCAAGGGATTAGCGGGAGCTGGCCCGTGGGGGTTTTGGCCCACTTGGTTGGGTCGAACCCGGGGAGCGTGGGCCGCCACGCATCCGACCGGGCCCCGAACGAAGGGATTAGCGGGAGTTGGCCCGTGGGGGTTTCGGCACTTGGTTGGGTCGAACCCGAGGAGCGTGGGCCACCACGCATCCGACCAGGCCCCAAACCAAGGGATTAGCGGGAGCTGGCCCGTGGGGGTTTCGGCCCACTTGGTTGGGTCGAACCCGGGGAGCGTGGGCCGCCACGTATCCAACCGGGCCCCGAACCAAGGGGCTAGCGGGAACTTGCCTGTGTGCATTTGGGTCAAGCCAGCCACCTTTTGTCTAAGCCGCCTGACTGGCAAGCCGTCCGTTCACATGTCCTTTCTGCATGAGGACTGCATTAATTGGCAGGGACACTTGTCTCCTGCCCCGTGCTTTCCCAGGCGCTGAAGCGCCAGTCATCTGTTTCGATTGCCTTGGGCAGCGAAGCGTCTGTTCGCCGAGCATGCCTACGTCTTATCACGTCCCTTCGCCTCTTTACAGGTCCCATCGGAGGGTTCTGAGGAGATCTGGCCTTTCCTCGCAATCCTATTTCCGATGTCTAGGATTGACCGTCGTCCCCTATATAGGCGTCCGACGTTATCTTTCTTGCCGCTTTCTTTCACTCAATACTCTTCTACTACCATTCTCCTTCTCTCCTTAGCCACCTCCTCTGGTGACCTTGTATCTTCTTCGGGACCTAGAATGTTGTCTGAATCCTTGAAGGCAGGGCTCGCTGAAGATGAGGCCACGTTCGCGGCAGCGGTGGCGGCCATACTCGCTGATCCGGCTAACTCGTCGTTGGCTACACTGGTATCTCCTTCTCCGGTGGTAACTCCTACTGACGCACCCTCTTTGGGTAAGGGTAAGACGCCTGAGGGGGAGACTCCGGATTCTGAGTTCGAGGCTTCAGCCATGGACCCCTGTCCATCGGAGACCCGGCACCATCGGGATCAGTCAGGCGATCATTCGCCTCCCCTTGGGACCCTGGCTGCTCTCCCGAGGAAGACCCCCTCTGCCCCTCCTCCGCCGACGATTCCTACTCCACCAATATTCGTGCCCATTGTCTCAACTTCTTCCGTTCAAGGGACTATCCAACCGGTGCCCCCATCAACTCAGGCCGATTCCTCAAGTGTGCGGCCCGATAGGCCTTCTCCCTCTCTCCCCGAGGGGGCTACGGGCCCTGGTATATTGCATCTGATCTTGCCATCGCGAGCAGACCCTCGTACTGCCTACGAGATTCCTGTCTCCGAGCCGCTGGGGTCTGCCCGGGTGGCACATCTATACGCCCCCTTGAGCGACTATCTGTACCATGGTCTTCGAGCGTTTGACCGTCAGGACCCCATCACCAGAGCCAATGGCGTCATGGCGGAGGCTTCTCAGGTATGTTCTACTGATGGTTCTGACTCGTCCGATTCTTTCCTGACTAACTTTCTGTTTTCTTTGCAGCTAGCCGGCTCATTTTACGATATGGGGGTTTCCTTCGCGGCTCAAGCTCGGTCCCTTCGTCAAGCATATTCTCGAAGGGAGGAGCTAGAGGCTCAGCTTCGATGCGCGCAGCTGCAACCGGGTGATCAGGCTTGGAACATGCTGCGGACCGAGAATGCGACCCTTCAAGGGCGTGCAGTTCGCGTCGAGGCACAACTTCAGGAATGCCTGGTGGAGTTGAATGTGTCTCGGGCGTCGACTATCCAAATGCGGCGACAAATTGCATATCTGGAGCATAGCGAGCGTCAGGCTCGAGTCTTGGAGTTACAAGCCCATGAGGAGCTGGCCCAGGTCAAGGCGAAGCTCCAGGAGGAATGCCAGTCAGTTGTGGCACTACGCGCCGATCTGGAGGCTAAGGAGGAAGAGCTAGCCGCCTGCTCGAGAGACCTCTCGCGGGTGCGCAAGCATCGTGCAGCTCTGGACACAAAGCTGAAGGCGACTCAGGCGGAGCTGGAGAAGGTTCGAGGCCAGGCCCCATCTCAGCCTCCCGCATGTAGGTCGTAGTCTAGTGCTGCTCTTTTCTATTTTCCTCGTGTAGGCGGAGGCCGAGCTAATGTTTATGAATGCTAATTCTCTCCTCTGGTGTTTCTGTGCTTGTATACTTCTGCCCATGTATGTTTGGTGCTTGAGCGTTGGGGACCCAGACGTAAGCAACCCGAATGGGGGGATGCTCGTCCGACCCCTTCTGGCGGGCGAGTGCCCGTAATGTCAGGGTCGCTGTGTATTAATCACTCAGGCAAGAATGTGATTGAGCGCTTAGGATTTTGCGAGTGTGTAATACTTCCCCCGTGTTCCCCACTCAAGCGAGCACGGCGGAAACCTTAGGGCCGTGGTGGTTCAGTGAACCACCCCGAAGTTGGCTGGAGCGTGCCTGATCAAGAAGTTAGGTTATCGTAGTCATGAAGACTTAGTTGCTCGTAGCCCGTATGCAGGCCAGAAGTGAGGCGTTAGGTTTAGACAGCGCCCAGGGATCGAGGACCGAGCTGGGAGCTGATCCAGCTTTCGACCTGTCGGCAAGACAAGAGTCAAAATGGTTGATCAGAGACTTCTCAGGGAGAAGGAGCCGCCATTCGCCCGGACAAGAGCCGATCTGCGGAATAGCGTGAGCGGATCCTGATTTATGACCCGTTCAGCTACGAGAGTATGACTTCCCGGTCAAGAGACCCCTCAGGGAGCATGAGCTGCCACGTGTCCGGCTAAGAGTCGATCCGAGGGAAAGGCTCATACGGAGCGAGAATATGGCCTCTCGGTCGGTGGACCTCTTAGGGAGCATGGGCTGCCACACGTCCGTCTGAGAGTCGATCCGAGGCTTCCCGGTCGGGGACATCTCAGGGAGCGTGGATCGCCACGCGTCCGGCTGAGAGCCGATCCGAGGCTTCCCGGTCGGGGACATCTCAGGGAGCGTGGATCGTCACGCGTCTGGCTGAGAGCCGATCCGAGGCTTCCCGGTCAAGGACATCCCAGGGAGCATGGATCGCCACGCGTTCGGCTGAGAGCCGATCTGAGGCTTCCCGGTTGGGGACATCTTAGGGAGCGTGGATCGCCACGCGTTCGGCTGAGAGCCGATCCGAGGGATAGTGGGAGCGGATCCCGATTTGTAATTCGCGTAGAGTGAGCTGCTAGCCTGCCCTTGAGAAGCTTTGGATTTTCACCGGATGCGTGGAGGTCGCAAAATACATCTTTTTTACTATCTTGGAGGGTGAGAGCTTCCTCGGGCTGTCTTGCGTAAGACCATACACACTCCCTTCGACACCGCGTTCCGCCAATTGGCCTACCCCCCATCCATTTTCTCAGGCGTAGTGGAGAACCTGAGATGCCGGGGAACGGGATCCTCCAAGATCCAAGTTGCAAAGGGGCTACGCGTCTGAGCAACCGGTGGCTCACCAACCGGGGCTTTCCCCTTATCACTCCGCGACGCTGGCGTCCGGTGGGATGCGGATGCTTTGCCTGGCACGGGCCTGGCCACGTAAGCTCGACTGCGATGCGCGTGCGGGAGGAAGGGGGCCGAGATTCCTGGGGCGGCTTTTCCCCGACCTTCCGATAGAGTGGGCGCCGCGGGCTCTTGGGGTCGCGTTGCAGGGTCGCCCGCTCGTGACGGCCCCAGCAGGGTTCCCCTGGCTTGGGCGGCCGAGAGGCGTTTGTATTCTTCGGGAGTAATGGTCATCCAACCCCGGTTAGGATCCTCCATCTTCGCTTCCGATCAGGCTGCTGGGTGTCCCTCCTTCTAGCGCCAAATTTAATCTTGTCGCAAAGCGAGGTGGCGATCCCAAGGGCCAGATGGTCTCCCGTACGTTGCGAGCGAGCGAGGTGGCGCTGCCCTAGCTACGAATTGGCTCTCGCCTGCAAAATGATGACCGTTAGCAAACCCGCCGGGGGGTTTCCCCGGTTAGGCACTCCGACGGTCAAGTCAGTATCCGCAGGAAATATGGGGGAGCTGAATTGAAACGCAGTAGTAGATGAGAGAGCTCGCGCGCGCATACCTGCGGGAGGTGGAGTGAAGAGTTTATATAGCCGGGGGGGACTGATAACCCTTGTCCGTGATTGACAAGACAAGGGTGTGGTACCTGTCAGCCCGTATGAGAGTATTAGGGAGTAGCGCGGCAGGGCGCGGGGTGCTCAAGCAGTACGATAGTACTGGATTGGCGGTATGACCGCGAGACCTGTCAGAGATGAGCAAGACGTTCAGTACCCCGATCTCACGGTCATACCCTGGATATGATGATATAGGAGGCATAAGGACGAAATAGTCCGTGCCCTGAGCGCCGACCGGCAGGTCCGGGTATCGAGGACCGGGTCGGGTAATGACCAGGGAGCGTGGGCAACCACGCGCCCGACTGGAAGCGTTGAGGCGCAGAATATGCCCTGAGTCGGAGGTTTACCGAGATATGCACTCTTGTTGGGTGTCCAATTCATATGATGTGACGAGAGTGTGGGCCGCCACGCGTCCGATTCTGGCGCCCGCCCTAGGTCTAGGTCGGGGAACGAGTCGAGATGATGGACCCGAAGAGGCTAGGGGTCGCCCGACCGACCCTGCTTGTTGCTGGCTGAATAGTGTCCCGGGGGCTTCCGGGCTCGAGGACCCACCGGGCGATGTCTTTGCTGATCCATCTGCTAGACCTCCGTAGCGCCAGGCTGGCCGGCTGAGCGGACCGGCTTACCCATAGGCAAGGCCGGGATCAGTAGCGTATGTTCCCATTATAAAATTAAAATGTTATCCTTCCTCGTGAGATAATAAATTAAAGTGTATATATATATAAAGATTAAAAAATATTAAGTGGACTTTTCTCTTAATTAGTTTATTTAGAAGAAAGGTTAAAATAAAGATGAATTAACCACATGATGTTAGTCCCGAAAGAAAAATATCTTAAATATTATATAAACTTTCTTCTCTGAATTAAGTCAAGAGAGTTTAACATGACAAACACTCAAGTAGACAAAGTACTCCTCTACAGTCAATAGAGCTTAATGTAATAAACTCTCAAATAGACAAAGTACCTTGAAGTCAATAGAGTTTAACATAATATGTGGATTTTTTTAAAAATTTAATTTACTTGGAAGAAAGGATAAAAGAAAGATAGATCACCTATAAGAATAAAATATTAGTCTTTTTTATTTTGTAAGGACAAAAATACCTTAAATATTATATAATCTATCTCCTCTGTAATCAAGAGAGTTTAGCGTATTAATATAAATACTCAAGCAAGTAGAATACCTCCTGAAGTCAATAGAGCTAACATAAAAAAAGACACTTAAAAAGACCGAGTGCCTCCTCTAAATTTAACAGAGCTAACGTAATAATAAACACTCAAACAAGTATATAGTGTTGGGTTTCAAGATTATAAATATAATCTTATATTAAAAATATATGAGAAAAAATATGGACTTATAAATATATGGAAAAAATTATGAATTTATAAAGAAAAGATATCTCTAATGATATGAGATCTTTTGGGTATAGTTCAAAACAAAATCAAGAGGACATAGACCCAAAGTAGACAATATCATAGTATTATGGAGATATCTAAATTTGCCCTCCACTCTTATGCGCATATACTTTCCCTATGGAAGAGAAGGATGAAGTTGTACCTAAAGACTAATATGTTGTGTCGTTTGTTAATCAAACCCCTATTTTGGATATAACAGGCTGTACTAGTTGCTTCTGCCCAAAATTGGTTTGCTAGTTTAAATTCGTTGAGCATAGTCCTAGCGGCTTCTTGTAATGTTCTATTCCTTCGCTCGACTATCCCATTTTGTTGGGAGGTTCTAGGACATGAAAATTCATGTAAATACCCATTTACCTTACAGAATTCCTCAAACCGTTGATTCTCAAACTCTCCCCCGTGATCACTCCTAAGTCTTTTAATTTTAGTGTCGTTTTGATTTTCAATTAGTTTACAGAATTCAATAAATAGGTTTAGGATTTTATCTTTGGTTTTTAGGAACCTAACCCAGGTAAACCTAGAGTAATCATCAACTATTACTAAGCAGTATCGGTTCCCGCTTAGTGACTTGGCTCCATGTGAATCAAATAGGTCAAGGTGCAGGAGCTCAAGTGTGGTTTGAGTTAAATCAGACTGGATTAGTTTGTGATTGGATTTGATTTGTTTACCTTGATTATATGATTCACATATTAGGTTTTCATTATTTTTGATTTTGGGGATACCTTTGATTAAGCCAAGTTGGGTAATTTTTGAGATAGTTCTCAAATTGGTATGACCTAATCTCCTATGCCAGAGGTTTGATTGTTCTAATTGTGTTAACATACATTTGGGTATAAGGGGAAGATTTATAGTGTATACATTGTTTTTCCTAGTGCCCTTAAGTATGATTTCTGAGTCTTGTTCATTTCTAATCAGGCAGTTAGAATTGTTGAAAGTAACTATATAACCAGAATCACATAACTGATTTATGCTAAGCAAGTTAAAATTAAAGTTTTCAACCAATAGAACTTTCTTAATAATGAAGTCAGATTTAAGCTCCATATTACCTGACCCAATTACCTTGAGTGTAGCATTATTGTCAAATGCCACTGAGCCTAGGTTTTTGAGTTTGAGCTTGGTGAACTTCAATTTATCTCCAGTCATGTGTCTGGAGCAACCACTATCCAACATCCATTGGTCCAAATCTTTATGTTCCTACGCATAAAGAATTTTCTTGATTTGGATCCAATGTGAATCAGGAATAGCTTAAATTGAGTTTCACTGCCTAGTCTGTCTCACCCGAATCTAGGGTTTTCAATCATGTTAACCTTATAGGTTTTGTGAGACAGGTTTTGATAGTTTTGAAAGTTGAAAGTTTATTTGAAAATAATTAAATTTTGAAATCTTAATTAATTTTGAAAATGATTAAATTTTTGAAAAACTTAATTTTGAAAACAATTAAATTTTTTAAACGAAGTTTAAATCTACAAATAACTAAATTTTTGTGTTAGATTCGAATTTGACAAAAATTAATTTGAATTTGAATTTCAGAAATTGGCTTCCAGGTCTTGGCGAGGCACTAGGCCTTCTTTGGCCGTAGCCTTATGGGATCATCCACCCTTTCCTTGATAAACCCTTTTAATAAAATTTCATTTTCAAAATTATTCTTTGAAAAATTTCTGGTCTAACTAGTTTGGGTCTTGGATCGGTAGCTTCGGCTAGTTCCGCCAAATTGGCTTCCCTAACGTACTATCATCTCACCTCCACCCAATACTATGTTGTCAAGTTTCAGTTAAGTGTGTTCAGTCCTTATACTAACCATTTCTAATTTTAAGCATGGTAAATTGCAGAAATTTTAAATAAACAATCAATCAATCAAACAATTTGCAATCAAAAAAAAAATTAAATTTTAATGAACTATAAATATTGTTTTCAGTTTGGCTCCCCCTGGACTAAAGCCACGGTGATGGTTAGGCAAGATGTGAATCTTGTCCTTGGGGATCCAATACTGATTTGATCCAGTTGGTTGGTTCAGGCACAGTTTAGGTACTCATGCCTGAATTTTTCCTCTGGACTGATTCAGTACAACCAAATACGATCTTTGTCGGAATTTGGTTCGGTATCCAAGTCCGGATCGATTTAGAACGGACTTCTGTTTCCCAAGAATCATGTCAAGATTTTTGGAACCAGAAGTAAATCGTTCTAAGGCTGATCTAAGATCCTTAACCTGAGTTTTTAGGGAGGAGTTTTCCTTTTCAAGTTTTTCAACTTGAGTAGGAGTTCCTTCCTGAACCTTCTCGGTTAAGGGTTTAGAGTCAGCTCCCTCTTTCAGGAGTTTAACTTCCTGTCGGAGGGACTCGACTCGGAGTTTGGCTTTTGCCAAATCTCGAGAAAGAAACGAAATTAATTCACTTAATTGACATCTATTAAAACCAGTTACCTTAATTTCGCCGTCTTCTGTAAAAGTTAGCTCGCCATCGTCCTGTTCTGATTCTGACTCAGTCTGGACTTTTTCTGAGGCGGTCAGGGCTAGTAGGTTTGACTGAGGTGCTTCCTCTTCTTCTTCTGATGAAGATTCGTCCCAGGTTGCTTGGAGTGCCTTTTTCCTTCTTGTCTTCTTGGACTCCTTCAGATTTGGACATTCTGTCTTGTAGTGGCCCTTCTTCTTGCACTCGTAGTAGGTTACGTTGGACTTGTGTTTATCATTTGATGGTTCAGCGGGTTCGTCCTTTCTTCGGCTTGTCCTCCGTGTGTTGGCTTGATTTTTTAATTTTTTGTAGTAGCTTCGGGCCAATCGGACCAGCTCAGATTGATCTCCTTCTTCATCTTCTTCGTCTGAATCAGAGTTGGGCTCGGGTTGAGGTTGAGGTTTCTTTTTTGTTGATTTTCCAGTTTTTCCTGCAAAAAAGGCAATACTCTTCTCGGCCATATTGCAGTTAGTCTGCTCATGAAGTTCTAACTCAGAAAATAATTCATCTAATTTAACTTTGGAGAGATCCCTTGAAACCTTGTATGCATCTACCATAGATGCCCACAAGGTATTTCTAGGGAAAGCGTTTAGGGCATACCTTATTAGGTCACGATTTTCGACCTTGTGACCTATCGTGTGAAGACCGTTCATTAATTCTTGGATGCGTGCGTGGAGTTGGGCTGCTGTTTCGTTGTCGGCCATCTTGATAGTGTACAATTTGTTCAGGAGCAGATCCCTCTTGCTGATCCTGGTGTCTGACGTTCCTTCGTGTAGCTCAATCAATTTTGCCCATAGCTCTTTGGCACTGTTGAAGGGGCCTACTCGGTTCAGCTCTTCCTTTGTCAGCCCGCATTGTAGGGTTTGTGTTGCTTTTGCATCGGCTTCTATTTTGCGTTTTAGGGTGTTGTCCCACTCCGAGTAGCTTTGTGGTTGTCCTTCGGCGACTTTGGGTATCTCCAGACCGGACTGGATGATGATCCACATATCCACCTGAGTTTTCAGGTGGACCTCCATACGACTTTTCCAGTAAGAAAAGTCTTCTCCACTGAAAAGTGGAGGTCTGGCGGTGCTGAATCCCTCTTGCATGGCCATTTTAATCTGTAATAGAAAAACTAACAGAAAAACAAAATTTTCAAGACTAGGTCTTGGATTAGCAGTGCTGGATAAGGGAAATAAAATATCGGGAGGTGTTGCACCAACCTCGATTAACGAGAAAAAAATTCGAACGAAAAAAAATATTAAAAAAATTTGAAAATAATAAAGAAAATCCGAAAAGAAATATTCAAACTGGTGGTTGCACCAAGTTTGAACTTCCCCGCTCTGATACCACTTGTTGGATCGATAGAGCCGATAGAGGGGGGGGGTGAATATCGGTAAACTTTTGAGTACCTTAAAACTTAAAGCTTCAAACACTTTTAGTACTCTAAAATGATGCTTCAAAAACCCTCCTATGTACTTTTAACTTAAGCATCTAAAACTTAAGCTTTCAAAGCATAAATTCACTCCAAGTAATGTTTTTCTTAAAACCCACGAATTTTTGAAAAATCGAGGGGGAGATTCTCTCCAGAGGGAGGGAATAAATTTCTTGCTTTTGATTAAACTTAACTTTTTGAACTAAGGTTGCCATAAATCAAAAATGGGAAGATTGTTGGTGCAGAATGCACCAAAGTCAAACCTGTATTTTGATAATGACAACAGAGGTCAAAAGTTAAGCCTTACTTGTTGTCTAACAAGTTACTCTAGTGTACAGGAAAAGCCCTAGCAAAGGACTGCTAGGCACTGGCGAAGGAATGCCAGGGCAAAAAGCCCTAGCGAAGGATTGCTAGGCACTGGCGAAGGAATGCCAGAGTCAAAAGCCCTAGCGAAGGAATGTTAGGCAACTGGCGAAGGAATGCCAGGGTAAAAAGCCCTAGCGAAGGACTGCTAGGCACCGGGCGAAGGACAGCTCGGCATCCAAGCCCTGGCAAAGGACCGCCAGGCAAAAGTCCAACCAAAGGAGCGGTTGGCATCAGGTAAATTCTCCCGAGAGGAGTAAGTGAGGACGCGTTCCCCGTCGAGGGAACAGTAGGCGTCGGTTCGACCTAGGGCTCCATTTTGGAGACCAAAGTCAGAACCAAGACAGCTAAGGTTGTATAAACTAATTGGTTTATTGTGTTTTGGACTAACCCTGGATGCAGGACCGAAGGAACGTGTGTCTGCAACTCAGAGAGCCTCAAAGGAGTGAGGCAGCAGCTGAGCAGGGCGCCCTGAGTGTCCAGGGCGCCCCCAAGGTGAACCAGAACCAAGTGAAGCAAAAAGGGCTTCGGTTGCTTACTGGGCAGGGCGCCCTCAGCAGCCTTCGCTATGAACTTCCAAGGCATTCCTTCGCCAGTGCGATACCACTTGTTGGATCGATAGAGCCGATAGAGGGGGGGGTGAATATCGGTAAACTTTTCGAATTTATAGAGAGAGCAATTTGCACAGCGGAAAGAAACAAAATACGCGAACATAGTATTTTTTACTTGGTTCGGAGCCTAGGTCGACTCCTACTTCAAGGCCCACGATCGTTGATCGTTTACTTTGGGCAATTCTATATGAACGCAAAATCAGTTTACAAAAATAGATTTACAAGTATAGCACTATAAACTTTTAATAAAAAATCTCTTCTTTTACCGATGTCCGGTTGTAGGTTGACTTTCCGGAGCAGCAGGACGTCGTCGCTCGAGTTGGGCAGTTTCCGGAACAAGGCGTGAGCACAGAAGAGCGTGGAAGCTTTGGTTCGAAGTTGTTCTAAAGGCTTGGGCGTTGGGTGCTATTTATAGCACCCTGGGGCGCCCTGGACATCGGGGGCGCCCTGCCACGTGTCAGGCGATCCACTTTTAGTTCGGTCAGACGTTATCCCATCCGAATAGGGATAAGTTTGACTCTGGGGGCGCCCTGGTCGCAGAGGGCGCCTTGGCTGACTTCTTCCGCGCAGAAATCTCGGCTGTGGATAAAGAAGCTTCGCAGTCTTGGGCGCGGGGGCGCCCTGGCTACTGAGGGTGTCTTGGCTGACGAGGGCGCCCTGGCTGCTGAGGGCGCCCTGCCCAGTAAGCAACCGAAGCCCTTTTTGCTTCACTTGGTTCTGGTTCACCTTGGGGGCGCCCTGGACACTCAGGGCGCCCTGCTCAGCTGCTGCCTCACTCCTTTGAGGCTCTCTGAGTTGCAGACACACGTTCCTTCGGTCCTGCATCCAAGGTTAGTCCAAAACACAATAAACCAATTAGTTTATACAGCCTTAGCTGTCTTGGTTCTGACTTTGGTCTCTAAAATGGAGCCCTAGGTCGAACCGACGCCTACTGTTCCCTCGACGGGGAACGTGTCCTCACCTACTACTCTCGGGAGAATTTACCTGATGCCAACCGCTCCTTTGGTTGGACTTTTGCCTGGCGGTCCTTTACTAGGGCTTGGATGCCGAGCTGTCCTTCGCCCGGTGCCTAACAGTCCTTCGCTAGGGCTTTTTACCCTGGCATTCCTTCGCCAGGTGCCTAGCATTCCTTCGCTAGGGCTTTTGACTCTGGCATTCCTTCGCCAGTGCCTAGCAGTCCTTCGCTAGGGCTTTTTGCCCTGGCATTCCTTCGCCAGTGCCTAGCAGTCCTTTGCTAGGGCTTTTCCTATACACTAGAGTAACTTGTTAGACAACAAGTAAGACTTAACTTTTGACCTCTGTTGCCATTATCAAAACACAGGTTTGACTTTGGTGCATTCTGCACCAACATAATATCGATAAGTGGTTTGCAATCCAGTCGGGTTACACGACTCCAATGGATGAAGGAGTCAATCTTCCACTAAAACTAGACAAATAGAACTCTGAAATAAAGAAAAAGGCCCAAGTGGAATACAAGGCACAGAACACTTTTTAGTGTGCGCTAACCAAGGAAGAATTGAACCAGGTTAGACCAACCGAGAATGCCAATGAACTCTAGGATAAACTATCGCGCCCGAGGTCGATGTTTGCTTGAAAAATGGACAACATCTCCCCTATACGGAAAGAATAATGATTGGGAGAGTGAAAATGGGAAAGTGAAAACTATAGTGAATGGCGTGGCACCTTGTATGCACGATCTCCGATGGGTTCACCGTGCCTCCCAGGGTATAGTTTAATTCAGGGCGGCGGCTGAAGGCCGCCGATGGTGTCCAAGCGATAATCGGACGTGTACATGTAAAGTGCCACGTCATGCCACGTCATGCCACATCATTCACTATGGTTTTCACTTTCTCATTTTCACTCTCCGTATCATTGCTCATACGGAAAACATATGGATCTTGGATATAATAGATACACGACTATACAACACATAACATCAGAAGGAAAAACGCAACCACACAGTTTAATATAGCAACCCACACGGCTAGAATTCACAACCACACAGTATACACAACCAACATGGTTGGAATCAATACAAACACAATGGAAATGAATTAAAACATAAGAAACACTAAAAGAATTATATGTTGGTGCAGTTTGCACTAACGGTTAAACTCAAATTTTGATGAATAACAAATAGGTTAAAGTTAGGTGTGGTATGTTTAAGCTTTTTACCAAGTGTACATAATTGAAAGGCTTAAGACCTGACATCAGGCTGAAGCCCAAGGTGGTTGAGTCTTGGCAGAAAGTCCAATTGGGTCCATGGTGCCTGATAACTGACTGAACCCCAAGTTGGTGGAGACCTGACATGAAGTCCAGCTGGGTTCATGGGACCTGACAGTTGGTTGAAGTCTAGACGGGACATCTGGTAGGAAGACCTGGTGGATTAAGAGGTTAAGTAAATTTGCACAAAGGTAAATAAGGTAAGTTACTGGAGGAGCAAAACTCGGTGAGGATGAGTCCTCGTTGAGACCGTAGGCGTGGTCTAGCTTAGAACCAATTTGGAGCTCTAAGCTGAGGCTTTTGACTAGACCTGGTCTTAGGAAGATAGGGTCCGTTTAATACTCAGTCCATTTTTCCTATTCTATACTTGTGCTAACTTTGTTTTGTATGGTATAATTTATTCTGGACTAACATTATTTTATAGGGTTGTTTCTGTAAAATTTACCTCGAATGAATATTAGCTGAGGCGCCTCAGGTGGGATCCGAGGCACCTCAGTTCAGTCTGGAGGTGCCTCAGATGGATGATGGCTCCTTTGAGTGGATAAGTGTCGAGGATAAGTTTCAGCATCTGAGGCGCTTCAGTTTGGATCCGAGGTGCCTCAATTGGGAATTAAGGTGCCTCGCTTGGGATCTGAGGCGCCTTCTAAAGGATAAGCAACGACAATGAAGGGTTCGGATCAAATAAAACTTCTCAACTGCTCTATAAAAGTAGGCTTCACCCAAAGACTAAAACAACCGCTACTCCTCTTTTTTGCATCCAAGTCTTCACGCAACGACCCTTCTATGACTCAACTACGATCGATCGTTGCCGAAAGACAACACCAACGCTCAAGCACGATCAAAGTTAATTCTAAGTGTTGGTAATGAAAATATTTCTTTTGTACTTAAATTCAAATATATATTCAAAGACAGTGTAGGGTGTTACATTGTGCTTTTTCTCTTGTATTCGATCACTCAACCAGGAGTTTAACTGTAGAAGATATTAGTAGATTGCCCATCAAAAAGGTCCAATGGACCTATAAGCCTTGGAGTAGGAGTCGCTGAATACTCCAAACCAAGTAAAAGACTTGGAGTTTGCGTGCTTGTGTTTTTCATACTTGTTTGATTTTCCGCTACAGACTGATTTTCGAAAAAGGCCAAAATTTTAAAAGGTCACATGATTCACCCCCTCTAAAGTGCAACGATTCTACAAGTGGTATTAGAGCTAAGTTCACTCTGAATCGGTGCAACCACCGTAAGAGCCCAGGGATTCATTTTTTGATTTTTCTATGTATAGTCTGAGATTGGTATAATTGCCTCTACTTAGACAATTTTTTTTTTTCATTTCAGCTTGTTTTTACTCGAAGTTGGCATAACACCACTCGAATCATCTTATTTTTATAATATCCTCCCACATTACTAATCCAAGACCTAGTCTTGCGAACTCTTTTCCTTTAATTTTTTTTTTTGTTGATAACCAAATGGCCTAGGGTGAAGGTTATAGCAGTGCCCCCCCCCCCCCCCCCCGCCCAGATATTCAATGGCAAGGACTGGACTGTACGCCATGCACCTAGGGATAATGGGACTCGAGGCGCTTCTAATTGCATTGGAGGCGCCTCTCATTGTAATATTTTTTTAAAAAAAATAATATTTCCTCACATAATCTTAAATACATATTATATACCTTCTGAGCATATAAATTTTTTGTTGTACACTATAACCCAAGAGAAATGATTCAATACTAAAGAAAAATTTTTTATTAGCTTAAACTTAATTACTATAACTCAACCCTTAAATTCTAAAATTTTAATCCTAAATATATGTATAATATACCCTGTGAGCATATAAAATTTTTTATTTTGAGCACTAGTTATAACCTAAGAAGGAAGATTAAACTCTAGAAGAAAAATTTTATTTACTTAAATTCACTGTAACTCAACTCTTAAATTTTAAAATCTTAACCCTAAATATATATAATATACCCCGTGAATATCTAAAATTTTTTATTTTGAACATTATAACCCAAGAGAGAAGATTAAACCCTAGAAGAAAGATTTTATTGACTTAAACCTTTTATAACTCAACTCCTAAATTTTAAATTATTAAACTTTAAATATATATAATATATCTCAAAAAAATAAAAAAAAAGTAAAAAAAAGTAAATTATAAAGAGATTTTTTTTATATATAGTGGAGAGAATAATACATTTTTTATATGTTTGGTGGGATATTAATGTGAAATATTTGTGATTAAAAAACATTTATTTAAAACTCTATCGATTAAAAATTCTCTTAACAGGTGGGGAAGATGTAGAAATCCGATCCCTCCCAACTCAAGATCTTATCGCAATATAAGAATGAAAAAGTTTGAATCATGAAATATAAGAATGAAAAAGTTTGAATCATGATGTGTGTGACGTTGAGTGGGGTTGATAAAAAAATTTTTAAAAAAATTGACAAAAGAGAGAATAATAAATTTTTATATATTTAATGTGATGTGTGATACATTCTAGATTTTAAAAAATTATTTATAATTTTAATGATGGAAGATGCTTTTAGAGATGACAAAAGATAATTTTCGAAGATGTTTTAGAGTGGTAAAATAGTGAAATGTTTATCTTCAATGTCACGTATTCGTTTTAAAATTAATATAAAAAAGATAAATTACAATGACTGAGAAGATAAGAGGTTCACGTCAATTCGTTTTAAAATTAATATAAAAAAGATAAATTACAATGACTGAGAAGATAAGAGGTTGAAGGAGAGATTTTTTATATAGAATATAGAGATCTATATCCATCAATCTTGTGACTCAAATCTAATATTTTTAATATTAATCTATCAATTTTTTTATCATCTTAACTACGCCCCTAGAGATATGGATGATGCTTTTAGAGTATTTACAGTGGGAGGTAGTAAAATGAAAGAAACTATCTCCCATAATCGTTTGTCAGATGGGAGCGGCTGTTTCAATTTTCTTTTTTATTAAATTGATTTTTCATTTAATATTTGTTTAAAAAACAAGCTGATTTTTTATTAAATTAATTTTTTAATTGATTTGTTTATTAAATTAATGTCTTAGATTTAAATTTTATAAAAATTTAATTATATATGAAAGTGAGATGAAAAATATATATAATAAGAAATATATAGAATATTTATTTTATTTATTTGTTTTATTTATTTATTTATTTATTTTAATATTTATGGATATGACAACGAAAAGACGAAGAAATTTTACCGCTATTATGCGGACGAAATATAGACACGACAATCTAACTCAAGAGGCCAGAATCTCTGTTTCATTTTGCCCTCTGTCCCATCTGTCTCATTCATCGATGATGGCCGACGAATCGTTCGATCATCGATCGAACACCACCGGCGGCCTCCGACCGTCGTCCCGAATAAAACTATACCATAAAGGGTGTAGTGAACCCGTTGGGATCCCCGTAATTGCGATCTTACAGGTTTCATCATCGAATTCGACGAGATTGCAATTACGACGATTCTAATCGGTCCACCGTTCTTTCATAATATCATTTGTTTCGTGACGATGATAAAAAATTATCGATGATGTCTTATTGATAATCGAATGGCTCGTCGATCGTCGTCGACGAATATGAAATAGACGAGACAGCGTGCTTAACTCGGAGCAGACAAAGTTTTAACAATTCAGTGGGCGGGGAAGACGTGGACAACCACGCCAACTCGAGATCTTATCTTATCTTCCTACGTGTCTTTTCCGAATCATATTCTCATGCCTGGTTGTCATTCTTCATTTTGAACAGGACCCACGCTTTCTCCTCGTCGCCCACACGCCCAACAACATGCAGCTGGAATAAAACTAAACAAGTTAGGCTAAAAGAGACCAATCTCATTGCGAAAGGAGTTCAAATATTCCTTCCTACACATCTCTATCCCTCTTTTCCTTGTTTAATTTTCGATTCCTTGCGAGTTCGATGCATGCCTGTATATATATAAACGAGAGATCAATTGCAGTTAGTTGAGTAAGCGATAATCAACATATATATATGGCGGGGCAGAGAAATGTTGGTATAGCCGTCGACTTCTCTCCGTGCAGCCAGGCGGCGGTGCACTGGGCGTCAGAAAACCTGGTGAGAGGAGGCGATCGCGTCCTTCTCGTCCATGTCGTCTCCTGCTACCAAAGCGAGCAAGGAGTTATTAACCTCTGGGAACGATCTGGATCGCGTACGTTTATATACATCTTTTCATAATGTCTATATATATGTTCAACTAATCCTTTGATCTATGCATGCACCTGCACGTATCGATATATAAGCTCTCATTCCATTGAACGAGTTGTGCACTCCCAACGTCTGCAAGCAATATGCCGTGGAACCGGACTCTGAAACGCTGAAGCTGCTTGAGCAAATGGCCAGCCAGAAGAGAGTAACTAAATTGAGCCTATAATTTATACACTTTCGTTCTTTCTCTATCGCTTTGATCAGTTTGACTAATTTATTATATATATATATATATATATATATATATATATATATATATATATATATATAAGTATAAAAAGTTACCATGAGTGCAAAGAAGGTCAAATCGACATGTTGAACTGTGTTAAAGTCAAAGTGGTCAACGGGAAATATGTGTAATTTACTTTAATTGAATTTATGAGTTTTATGGAGAAATTTGGCCAGAATCTTGAGTATAAATTTTGACAAATTAAGTATATGTTATGAAAGAAAGAGTATAAATATTGAGAAATTGGGTAATGATAGATCATCAATTAATGTTTGGTAAATTGATAAGTTGAATATATAATATATGTAATGATATCCCTTAATAAGCATGTGTAATTATACCCAATTGGCTATATGAGTATAATGCATCATCCTAAATGTTGTTCAATTGTACCCAATTAAAGTACATACATACTAAATTTAAAAATATTGTACCGAATTAGTGGAGTGTCACAACTTCCTAATTAGTGCATAAACTACGTACGTCTAAATGTACTTGATAGTTTGAAAATAGTACTATATTCGTGGCTATATAAACTTGAATATAAGTCAATTGTGCTTGATTTTTTAAACTATTGAGAACTATAAAAGGAGTCTCGTACCTAAATATTTAAATTTTGCACAATTATACTCAATTTAATTACACACATACTTGAATTTGGATATTTCGTACCTAATAATGTGAATTATATACCTTGATTAATTATGTAAAATAATAATTCGAGCAATAATATCAATAATCTTAATTCATATTATACTATCATTATCTACCAACATCTATGATTGTGACTCTTTTGAATATATCACAATTAAGTGGATATGACCCACTTGATCTATTGAACTAGTCATAGACAGGCTTCAGGTTTGGAATTGGATGTTCTTGACATTTAAGGGGCTCCTCATTTTCTTACAATAATATTATTTCTCAGCCATGTCCAATCTGCAAAATTTTGAGAAACACAAAAGTTTTCCACCAGTATTAATTCTTCCTTGCATTCACTAGTGTTGGAGAAAAGCCAGAGAAGTAGTTTTTCCTCATTAGAAAACCAAATGTCATGATAATTCACCAAGCAGAACACTGACTTGGATTCTTTTGGCAGCTTGCTTATTGTTTGGCCCATCTTTTGTTCTGATGAAGTAAACCACATA
The DNA here is from genome assembly GCA_024364735.1 of Boesenbergia rotunda. Lineage (NCBI taxonomy): Eukaryota > Viridiplantae > Streptophyta > Magnoliopsida > Zingiberales > Zingiberaceae > Boesenbergia > Boesenbergia rotunda. The sequence goes on along the minus strand of JAGFNQ010000333.1, from coordinate 42,787 downwards.
ACTGTTATTAACAACAACTTTTGTTATTGATTCTCTAGCTAGCTTTTGCAGGTTCCTTTCCAACACATGGCTACTGAGATATCAAATCTGTTGGGTTTTTTTTCCTCAAAAGCAGAATTTCATTCAAGCTATATTCTTTTTCAGTGGAAATAACTGACATAGGTTAATAGCATTATTCTATTCTACATTTAATCGCATTGAAGAAATGGGGAATCTAAACTTAAGCGGAAAAAACTGACATAGGTTCCTCCCCTACAATTGAGTGCTTGGAAGAATCTTAGTACAACTCGAGTTGAAAGTACAATTTACCGGGCTCAAATTTGAGAATTCTTAGAAGATGACCTCAAGGAGAATCAATATCATGTTTGCATGCAAAAGATATAACGTTCATCCCTGATAAGTCTCATAGTCCATGATCCCGACCTTGCCTACGGATAGGGGCATAGGCCGGGCCCATCGGCCAGCCTGGCGCCAAGAAGGCCTAGTAGACAGATCGACAGCCGGATCAACGGGCAGGTCCCCACGCCCGTAAACCCCTCCAAAGAGAGGAAGGGAGGATGGGGTCTATGAGACCATTGACGAGGGTGGCCGGGTCACCCTTCCACCACCCGACCAGATAGATGTGTGGTTGCCCGTGCTATTCGACCCTACCCCGACCTAGAGCAGGGTCGGGCGCCACAGACAGGTAGCTATCTACACTCTCTTTCTGTTGCCATCACTCAGACCGGACGTTCAACTCGGACATGGTAAACATCCCGCGGTAACCCCCGACCCAGGGCGTACCCTGCGCGCTCTCTCTCTACTAGTCGGATGCGTGGTTGCCCACGCTCCCTGGTCCTTACCCGACTCCGTCCCAAGCACGTGGACCCGCCAGTCGGCGCTCGGGGTATGGGCTGTCCCGCCCTCACGCCCCCTCACATCCTTATATCCAGGGTACGACCCTGTTAACGGGGCGCCTCAGGCCTTATCCACCTATGACATCTCTACGCGGTTAACCTGTATGACCAGTACCCTCGTACTGTGCACCTAGTACTCACGTACTGCTCGAGCACCCCGCGTCATGCCGCGTTGCTCCTCGATGCTCCATGAGAGCTGATAGCCACCACACCCTTGCCCCATCAGTATGAACAACGTTTGTCAGCTCCCCCGGTTATATAAGCTCGGCACTCCCCCTGCTGCAGGTACGCGCGCGCGAGTTCTCGCATCCCTTGCCTCATTTCAATTCAGTTTCCACTCATCTTCCCTCGGAGACTGACTTGACCGTCAGAGTGCCTGACCGGGGATTTCCCCAACGGGTTTGCTGACGGCCTCTGTTTTGCAGGGACGCGACAAGGCGCGGTCATCAACCGGCCACCTCATCGGCTCGTGCCACCCGGGAGGCCCGTCTGGCCCCTAAGACTGCCACCCCACTTCGCGACAGGATCAAATTTGGCGGTAGAAGGAGGGACACCAGCAGCCTGATCGGAAGTGGAAATGGGAGATCCATCTGGGTTCGAGCGGTTAACGCTCCCTGAGAATACGAGCCTTTCTTCATCTGATTTCAGATGAGTCATCTATTTTGTGCTCCCTTCGTGGATGGTTTTCCGGAGAAACAACCGTTGCTTCATTACCCTCGGCGAGGCTCTCAGGCGGCGCGTGGCGGCCCACGCTCCCTGAGATGCCCTCGACCGGGAATCCTCGGCGAGGCTCTCAGGCGGCGCGTGGCGGCCCATGCTCCCGGAGATGCCCTCGACCGGGAAGCCTCGGCAAGGTTCTCAGGCGGCGCGTGGCGGCCCACTCTCCCTGAGATGCCCTCGACCGGGAAGCCTCGGCGAGGCTCTCAGGCGACGCGTGGCGGCCCACGCTCCCTGAGATGCCCTCGATCGGGAAGCCTCGGCGAGGCTCTCAGGCGGTGTGTGGCGGCCCAGGCTCCCTGAAATGCCCTTGACCGGGAAACCTCAGCGAGGTTCTCAGGCGGCGCGTGGCGGCCCATGCTCCCTGAAGTGCCCTCGACCAGGAAGCCTCGGCGAGGCTCTCAGGTGACGCGTGGCTGCCCCCGCTCCCTGAGATGCCCTCTACCGGGAAGCCTCGGCGAGGCTCTCAGGAGGCGCGTGGCGGCCCACGCTCCCTGAGATGCCCTCGACCGGGAAGCCTCGGCGAGGTTCTCAGGCGGCGCGTGGCGGCCCACGCTCCTTGAGGTGCCCTCGACCGGGAAGCCTCTGCGAGGCTCTCAGGCGGCGCATGGCGGCCCATGCTCCCTGAGATGCCCTCGACCGAGAAGTCTCGGCGAGACTCTCAGGCGGCGCGTGGTGGCCCATGCTCCCTGAGATGCCCTCGACCGGGAAGCCTCGAGGAGGCTCTCAGGCGGCGCGTGGCGGCCCACGCTCCCGGAGATGCCCTCGACCGGGAAGCCTCTGTGAGGCTCTCAGGTGGTGCATGGCGGCCCACGCTCCCTAAGATGCCCTCGACCGGGAAGCCTCGGCACGGCTCTCAGGTGACGCGTGGCGGCCCAAGCTCCCTGAGATGCCCTCGACGGGGAAGCCTCGGCGAGGCTCTCAGGTGGCGCGTGGCGACCTACGCTCCCGGAGATGCCCTCGACCGGGAAGCCTCGGCGGGCGGCGCGTGGCGGCCCACGCTCCCGGAGATGCCCTTGACCGGGAAGCCTCGGCGAGGCTCTCAGGTGGCGTGTGGTGGCTCACGCTCCCTGAGATGCCCTCGACCGGGAAGCCTCGCCGAGGCTCTCAGGCGGCGCGTGGCGGCCCACGCTCCCTGAGATACCCTCGATCAGGACGAGAAAGCCTCGGCGAGGCTCTCAGGCGGCACGTGGCGGCCCACGCTCCCGGAGATTCCCTCGACCGGGAAGCCTCGGCGAGGCTCTCAGGTGGCGCATGGTGGCCCGCGCTCCCTGAGATGCCCTCGACCGGGAAGCCTCGGCGAGGCTCTCAGGCGGCGCGTGGCGGCCCACGCTCCCTGAGATGCCCTTGACTGGGAAGCCTCGGCGAGGCTCTCTGGCGGTGCGTGGCGGCCCACGCTCCCGGAGATGACCTCGGCCGGGAAGCCTCAGCGAGGCTCTCAGGTGGCGCGTGGCGGCCCACGCTCCCTGAGATGCCCTCGACCGAGAAGCCTCGGCGAGGCTCTCAGGTGGCGCGTGGCGGCACACGCTCCCTAAGATGCCCTCGACCGGGAAGCCTCGGCGAGGCTCTCAGGGGGCGCGTGGCAGCCCACGCTCCCTGAGATGCCCTCGACAGCGACGAGAAAGGGGGCTCTTCACGCGCGACTTCCCTCGATCGGATCTCGGGTGGATGCATGATGGTCCCTGCGGCCCGAAGGGTCACCCGACCGAGCGACCTTATTCTAGGCTCCACGCAGGATTCTGCTATGCACGAATCCGTCCCCGGGACTGGCGCCCGCAAGAACTCCTCAACCAGGGAGCCACATCCTCGTTCCACTTAGACTACACCCCCAAGCCGACCCTAGGCTAGGTGCGCGGAAATTGCCCCTCTTGGAAGCTCCAACCTAGCCCTCTCGTGCATGCCTCACAAACCCGGCGAAAGAAGAATTGACCCCTGGTCTGGCCCTCAACTAGGAAGCACTATCTCCCCTAGGCGTAGCGCCTTAGACTCACCAACGGGCTAGGGGGCAGCTAAACCCCCGTAAACTACGCACGCCTCATCGGGCTCTCGAATGGTCCCAGGGACTAGTTCGAGCTCGTGATGCCCCTCGGGCTCACCCAAGTCGGGGGCACTGAGGGAACACCGCCTATGTGTAGGATCGAGTTGGTCCGGCTAGAGGGAGGTGAATAGACGGTTAAGAAATAAAACAAGAGGGCATTCGTCTTTAAGAAAAACTTGGTTGCAACTTGGTCATTGCTTCCAAGACGGTTAACGCTCAATCAGAAAATCTCCTTGTGGCGGAGAAGCCTTACAACTGAAGCACACTTAGACTTAAAGAAATTACAGAAAGAATTAATTGATCTGACTCTGAATCTCTAAGCCTATTTATAGGTTGAGTGATATGATCTTGACCGTTGATACAAGATTGAGTTTCATCTTGATCGTAGATCTAAGATTATCTCAACCAGATTTTAAACTTTAATTAAAAGAGATAAATATTATTAATCGGCTCCTTTGAAAGCATGCTTCGATCCGATTGCTTCTTCAAAACTTATCAATCCGATTGCTTCAACGGCTCCTTTGAAATCACACGTGTGATTAAAAAAAACTTTAATTAAAAGCTTTAATTAAAGCTTTAATCCGATTGCTTCACGTAAGAAGCTGAGATGATTTCCTTTGACCGATCTTTTAGCTGCATGTAGATGAGACTTAATTCGAGCATGTAGAGGCTTTAGAATAAAAGATTATCATGTGCATCCATGTAAAGGAATTAAAAAAATTAATTAAATTGAAAGTTTAAATAAAGTTTTAAACAACTTTAATTAAATTGAAACTTTAAATAAAGTTTTAATATAATTAAAACTTTATTTTAATTGCAAGTCAAATGTTGACTTGCTAAAAGTCATCTTAGTTGACTTTTTGTCAAACCGCCGATTAGGTGATTTCAGGCCAACCGGAGTTAGATTCACCCGAACCCGACTCTGCCCTTTTTCCCCTCGAATGTGCTTCCGCCAGGCTTCTCGTCCCTCGGACGTCACGCACGCCCTTCTTGGTCCACCGGCGTACTCTTCCGCAACTTCCGCGTCCCTCAGATTGCACCGAGCCCGTCGGCTCACTTCCCCGCGCAATCCTTCTCGTCCGCTGCGTCTTACGCTCGACTTCCTCTGTACCTAAGTTCCTGCACACTTAGCAGAGGGATTAAAACCAACAGGACCTAACCTAACTTGGTTGATCACATCAAAACCAACCGGGGCACCAACATTATGTCTAAAGGCCCGAGTGGTCGGGACGCCACTACCCCGGCCTAGCGGGCTCTGCCTCCCCTGCGAGGGGAGAACGGCTGTCGCCGCCATCGTTCTGATCACCTACGCTCTAGCGGCAAACATGCCCGCGTGCAGACACAAGAGAAAGAAGCCGATAAACAAGGGGAAGCAACATCCATGACAAACCGTTCGGCCCTCGCCTACATCAAGTAAAGAAAAAGGGGCAGACCTATAGCTACGGAGTAGGCATTGAAGGTTGCGACGAGAGTCCACCCGGCGCCTGGCCGCGTCCATCACGGGTCGCCTATGCCTTAGCCTTCCAAGCCTCATGACGCTCACGCCTCCGCAAAAGGTCGCTTTGGCAGGCTGCCAATTCCTCTTCCTTGTCCTTCAAAGTGGTGAGCAGTGTAGCAGCCGATTGGCTGGCCTCCAAAAGATCCGCCCGGGCCTTGGCTAACTCTGAACTTGCTTGAAGTTCCCGAGTCCGGGCTTGGCGCTTGCTTCGCTCCAAATGAGCTAGTTGTTGACGCAGTTGGGCCTCAGAGGCTCGAGCTGCGCTCAACTCTGCCAAAAGATCCCGGAGCTGCGCCTCAGCATAGGCGCCCGATCCCTGAAGGGTCGCGTTCTCAGATCGTAGCACATTCCAGGCTTCCTCACTTGTCTGTGGTCGTGCGCAGTGAAGCTGAGTTTCCAGCGCCTCCCGACGGGACTCTAACTGACGAAGGGATCGATTCTGGGCGGTGAAGGAAACGCCCATGTCATATAGGGCCCCGGTCAACTACAAAAGAAGCGAAGGGTTAATCAGGAAAATGACCGAGCGAGCAGGAGATATCAGAGAAACATACCCGACAGGCGTCCGCGAATAGGTCATCGATGCGGGCAATAGGGTCTTAACGGTCGAAAGACCGAAGACCTTGGCACACGTGGTCGCTTAGGGGAGCATGTAGGTGAACCACCCTAGCTGATCCTAGCGGATTGGGGTCTGGAAATTCGTAAGAAGCAGAAGGATTCGCTCGCGAAGGAAGAACGAGATGTATCGAGCGAAGATCCGGGGTCCGCTCCGGAAGGGAAGGAGAGGGGGCAACAAACACCCCGCCAGATGAGCTGGCGGGGACAAGAGGGACGGAGGGGTGACCAGGCCCCGGGGCTGAGGAGACAGGGGCGGGCGGCGTAGATACCAAGGAAGCAGGAGCCCCTGGTAGAAGGGCAGGGCGAGGTTGGCCCTTTGGCTCGCTTGAAGAAGCAGTTTGGGGCAAAGGGGGCGCAGGCAAGTGTTGGGACCGGTAGGCGAGCTAGAGGGGGGGGGGAGTGATTAGCTCCGATTTGCTCCTTGATGATTTGTCGCGGCGGAAGACTCGAGCAAACGCTAACACAAAGGATTTACTTGGTATCCACCCCGGTCGGGTGACTAATCCAAGGATCCACTCTCCTCACACTCTCATGCACTATGAAAGTCTCCTTCTTGAGGTGGAGAAACCTCTTACAAGCTTACAACAAGATACAACAAGGATCTAAGCAAATACAAAAAGAAATCTTACAAGATTTACAATGAATAAACTCTCTTTGCTTTCCTTGCTATCTTCAAGCTTGTGGTTGCCTCTAGAACCTTGGAAATGCAGCAGCAAAAACCTCCAAGACTTCCCTTGAGATGGCACCAATGAAGAAGGAAAAAGGGGAGAAGAGTTATGGCTCAAAACCTGCGTGAAAACCCTTATACCCGACGCCTAGGGTTCCCTAATCGATTACCCAATCGATTACCACGTCATACTAGCCGTTCAACGGCTAGTTTTTGAACCTGAATCGATTAGCCAATCGATTAAGACTACCCTTAATCGATTGACCAATCGATTAAGAGAAGGCTGAATCGATTACCCAATCGATTCAGCCACGTTCTGTTCTCGCAACAAACTCTCTTAATCGATTACCCAATCGGTTCACTTTCTCCTTAATCAATTACCTAATTGATTAAGATCCTCCTTAATCAATTACCTAATTGATTACCATCCTTCTTAATCAATTACCCAATTGATTAAAATCCTTCTTGTTTTCGCGAGACAACAACCCAATCGATCACCCAATCGATTGAGACCAACCTAACTTGTGTTCACGGTCAACCCCTTTGACCAACCTCGATTTTACGGTCAACCCCTTTGACCAACCTGGATTTTACGGTCAACCCCTTTGACCAACCTGGACTTCTTCTGCCTAGTTCCCAACTAGGACTTAACTTGATTCCCCACCAGGTTTGCCTAACACTCGAGTTAGGTCTAGTCTCTCGGTAGACTTCCACCTTGCCAGCATGTGATCTCCCCGATCCATCTGGACTTCACCTAGTCCCACTAGGTCTTCTCCCATGCCAGCGTGCGATCTCCCCGATCCACCTGGACTTCACCTAGTCCACTAGGTGTGCCTAGTCCCACTAGGTCTTTTTCCATGCCAGCGTGCGATCTCCCCGATCCACCTGGACTTCACCTAGTCCCACTAGGTGTGCCTAGTCCCACTAGGTCTTTTTTCATGCCAGCGTGCGATCTCCCCGATCCACCTGGATTTCACCTAGTCCCACTAGGTGTGCCTAGTCCCACTAGGTCTTTTCCCATGCCAGCGCACGATCTCCCCGATCCACCTGGACTTCACCTAGTCAAGTCTCCAGTCAACCTTGACCCACTTGACACCATACGGCATTCAAACATAATTATCAAATTCAAACATCAATGTCAAACATTGAAACATACACCTCAAGCTCACCCGAGCTTGCTAGACTCAAGCTCACCTGAGCCTAGTCAACCTAGGTCAACCCTGACCTAACCAAGATTGCACCAACAATCTCCCCCTTTTTGATGTTTGACAATATGTTTGAGAAAGACTAAACCCTATTAGCCTTTCAATTTTCTCCCCCTTTGACACACATCAAACACTCTCCCTGAAAGTCTATATGGTCAAAGGTATAAATAATGAAAATCCCATACTTGAGCATTCATCATAATGAAGATTTCCAATCTTCATCCTTTCATTTTATCAAAAATAAAAATACAACCACATGTTGTTAAGGAAGATCTCCCCCTCAAAACATGCTCTAAACCTCTATCATTGCACCAACAATGATTTTTGAGTTCCTAAAACCTTTAGGAAAACTCAACTTGAGGTGATTGAGATTTTGGGATTCAAAACTTGAACCAAAACCTCTCCTTAACCCTTAAATGTTCACCGAACCGTTTCCCTTTTTGATTTCACAATGAAATTTACCCAAATATACTTATAAATGTATTCCAATGGGTTAAGGATTGGTAGGTTACTCAAAAATGGGTTAATGGACTGAAAACTGACAGTTTCAGTCTCACCAATCGATTGGTGTTGGGAACCAATCGA
>JAGFNQ010000333.1:0-34386 GCA_024364735.1 Boesenbergia rotunda | reverse complement strand
AATGCCAATGTCCTTAATTTCAATTAAAATTGACTAAATGCATGATTATGACTATGACATGCATCATATTAGGTTTTTCAAAAGAAATTATAGCTAAATGATGCATGAATGACATGACATGTAATATTCTCATAATAAAATATGAGATATGGATTATGATGTCATGGCATGTGATAGGGCATCCAAAACATGGCATATAAGCATAAAAGAAAATACCTAGATTTCCTATCTAAGTATCAATAACTCATCGCTAAGCCATTGATAATCCTAAATTTGCCCTAATTTCCAAGATAAAGCCAAAACTCCCCAACTTGGCCTATCTTTGGATTCTAACCTAGTTGTGCCAACTTTATCAAGTTTAATCCTCAAAAAATATAGTTTGGCACAAATTTACTCCTCCTAGAGTAAATAAATGAATCCTTCATTTTCAAGGGTAGTAGTTTCTTGAAAATGTCCCAAAGTGCCAACTTCATCAAGGTTGGGTTAACTACCCTTCCAATTAGAGTTGACACTCCCTAGACCTATCTAGGGTGTGGCGAACACACTCTTAGGAACCCAAAACCTATTGGTGCTCCTTGGGTGTTCTAGGTATTCACTAGGGATGACTTCCCTTGATACCTTCTTGAAGACTTTCTTAGGCTTCTCCGAAGCCTTAGTCACCTTTGTCTTGTCTTGGTCAACTCTAGGGATGGCTTCCCTTGCGACCTTGACTTGACTCCTAGACCTAGATTTAGTTCCATATTTATATGGAACTCTATGATAGGATGGACCATCATCCTTAGTCTTAGGTTTGTACCCCAAACCTTCTTGCTCCTAGAGGGTTCTTGATTTCCTAAATCTAGGTTTTGATCCTTAGATCCCTTAAATAGATTTTCTATTCGTTTGAGGGATTTTTCTAATTTATCAAGTTTTGACCTCAAAACTTGATTTTCAATCATTACCTCCTCAAGGCTTGGTTTTCTAATATAGCCTTGGTAATTTTTCTTTTTGGCCTTGGATTGGGTAGGTCTATCCTTAGATGATCTAAATCTTCCCTATCCTTGGTTGTGGTAGACCTAGCATGAAAGGCTCTATATTTTTCTTTGGTTTCTCATACCTCCTATTTTCATGATAAATAGCATTGAAATGATAATAATTATTTTTAGCATGCATATTATCATGATTTAAATAAGTACCATTACCTAATGGTACCTTAGTGTTATTCTTGGAGGCTCCCCCTTGACTTGAGCTCCTCCTTTTAGCCTTGGTGGATTCTTCCCCTTTGGACATTGATTTCGATAATGTCCCTTTTCTTTGCATGAGAAGCACACAATGTGCTTCTTATCCTTCTTTGCCACGGGGCGACCTCCTTTGGCTTCTCTTGGTCTTGGGTGCCACTTGCACCTTCTTCTTGACCAATTTTGGACACTTACTCTTGTAGTGTCCTCTTTCCCTACACTCAAAGCAAATGATATGATTTTTATTTTTACAAATTGAAATTTTATACCTTTGCTTGTAGGGGTGTGGCATGACTCTTCACTTGATCCGGAAGTAGATACTTCTTCTTTTCCGGAGTAATGACCTTTGCTCCCCCTCAATCCTAGAGGTGGAGACTTCTTCTTTCTCCTCATTGACCTCGGATGATGATGTTGACGCTTTTCTTTGATCCGATGCCAATGGCACATCTTGCTCCTCTTCAACCCTTGAAGTGGAGGCTTCTTGAGCTTCATCTTCGGATGTTGAGCACCTCTCAACTTCCGAATCTCTTCCTTGATGAATTCCCTCTTCGGATTTGTCTTGATTTGGTATAGTGGAGGGATCTTCATGAAGCCTTGCCAATTTGCTCCATAGCTCTTTGGCATCTTGAATTCTCCAATCTTGTCCAAGATGGTGCTTGGCAAAAGGTTGACCAAAAGCTTGGTCACTTTGTAGTTGGCCTCGCATCTCTTGATTTGCTCCTCATTCCATTTGCTTTTCTTGAGGAGCTTTCCTTTTGAGCTTGTTGGAGCTTCAAAACCCTCCATTAGAGCAAACCATTGCTCTATCTCCATCATGAAGAAATTTTCAATCTTTGACTTCCAAAGATTGAAATTTGCCTTGTCGAATGGTGGAGGTGCCCTTGTGTCATAGCCAAACTCCATTTTGAAGTTGAACCCCTTGATGATGACTTCTTGAAATTAGGGTTTCTTCCAACTTCTTCTTCTTCCTCTAGCTCTTGCCCTCTTGGCGATGAGTCCAAATAAGAGCAACCTTGCTCTGATACCACTTGTTGGGACCGATTGGCGAGCTAGAGGGGGGGTGATTAGCTCCGATTTGCTCCTTGATGATTTGTCGCGGCGGAAGACTCGAGCAAACGCTAACACAAAGGATTTACTTGGTATCCACCCCGGTCGGGTGACTAATCCAAGGATCCACTCTCCTCACACTCTCATGCACTATGAAAGTCTCCTTCTTGAGGTGGAGAAACCTCTTACAAGCTTACAACAAGATACAACAAGGATCTAAGCAAATACAAAAAGAAATCTTACAAGATTTACAATGAATAAACTCTCTTTGCTTTCCTTGCTATCTTCAAGCTTGTGGTTGCCTCTAGAACCTTGGAAATGCAGCAGCAAAAACCTCCAAGACTTCCCTTGAGATGGCACCAATGAAGAAGGAAAAGGGGAGAAGAGATATGGCTCAAAACCTGCGTGAAAACCCTTATACCCGACGCCTAGGGTTCCCTAATCGATTACCCAATCGATTACCACGTCATACTAGCCGTTCAACGGCTAGTTTTTGAACCTGAATCGATTAGCCAATCGATTAAGACTGCCCTTAATCGATTGACCAATCGATTAAGAGAAGGCTGAATCGATTACCCAATCGATTCAGCCACCTTCTGTTCTCGCAACAAACTCTCTTAATCGATTACCCAATCGATTCACTTTCTCCTTAATCAATTACCTAATTGATTAAGATCCTCCTTAATCAATTACCTAATTGATTACCATCCTTCTTAATCAATTACCCAATTGATTAAAATCCTTCTTGTTTTCGCGAGACAACAACCCAATCGATCACCCAATCGATTGAGACCAACCTAACTTGTGTTCACGGTCAACCCCTTTGACCAACCTCGATTTTACGGTCAACCCCTTTGACCAACCTGGACTTCTTCTGCCTAGTTCCCAACTAGGACTTAACCTGATTCCCCACCAGGTTTGCCTAACACTCGAGTTAGGTCTAGTCTCTCGGTAGACTTCCACCTTGCCAGCATGTGATCTCCCCGATCCATCTGGACTTCACCTAGTCCCACTAGGTCTTCTCCCATGCCAGCGTGCGATCTCCCCGATCCACCTGGACTTCACCTAGTCCCACTAGGTGTGCCTAGTCCCACTAGGTCTTTTTCCATGCCAGCGTGCGATCTCCCCGATCCACCTGGACTTCACCTAGTCCCACTAGGTGTGCCTAGTCCCACTAGGTCTTTTCCCATGCCAGCGGCGATCTCCCCGATCCACCTGGACTTCACCTAGTCAAGTCTCCAGTCAACCTTGACCCACTTGACACCATACGGCATTCAAACATAATTATCAAATTCAAACATCAATGTCAAACATCGAAACATACACCTCAAGCTCACCCGAGCTTGCTAGACTCAAGCTCACCTGAGCCTAGTCAACCTAGGTCAACCCTGACCTAACCAAGATTGCACCAACAATCTCCCCCTTTTTGATGTTTGACAATATGTTTGAGAAAGACTAAACCCTATTAGCCTTTCAATTTTCTCCCCCTTTGACACACATCAAACACTCTCCCTGAAAGTCTATATGGTCAAAGGTATACACAATGAAAATCCCATACTTTTCATTGAACCTATGCTCAACCTTGAGCATTCATCATAATGAAGATTTCCAATCTTCATCCTTTCATTTTACCAAAAATAAAAATACAACCACATGTTGTTAAGGAAGACCTCCCCCTCAAAACATGCTCTAAACCTCTATCATTGCACCAACAATGATTTTTGAGTTCCTAAAACCTTTAGGAAAACTCAACTTGAGGTGATTGAGATTTTGGGATTCAAAACTTGAACCAAAACCTCTCCTTAACCCTTAAATGTTCACCGAACCGTTTCCCTTTTTGATTTCACAATGAAATTTACCCAAATATACTTATAAATGTATTCCAAGGGGTTAGGGATTGGTAGGTTACTCAAAAATGGGTTAATGGACTGAAAACTGACAGTTTCAGTCTCACCAATCGATTGGTGTTGGGAACCAATCGATTAAACTAGCCTTAATCGATCAACAGATCGATTACGGCTGACTGTAATCGATCAGTTGATCGATTACGCGAGCTTCTGTGCACGCAAAAAGATCCACCAATCGATTGACCAATCGATTGGCTACTGCCCCAATCGATCACCTGATCGATTGAGAGTTTCTGAAATCTGAAAACAATTTCAGATCCGAAATTCAGAAACCCCTAAATAATTCTACAAAATTCGAAAAATTCTAAAATTTTGTGTAGACATTATTTATACCATATACTATCAAGGAAAAATAGTTTTCTATGAAAATAACCTTCATTTCCAAAGATTGACACAAAATTGGAAACCATTGAAATACTTCAATGTTTTACTCTATTTTGTATCCAATTCATCAATGATGAGTGCTATCAAAAGATAGTCTTCACCAAGGTTTTCCAAGATAGTTGTAAAATGTTTTTCAAAAACAATATCCAACCATGTTCCTTGGGCTAAGTGTACATGACTTGTACATTAGCTTTCCCAATGATTGGAGTTCATTGAACTTCATGATTTGATGATACTAAAACTCAATAGGATGCATATAAATCAACACTTTGAGTTTTGTTCATCTTCCTAACATCTCACTTGTTCTAATGTGTCTCTAAAACACACACAAGTCACCTTATAGTCTTAGTGAGATGTGAAAGTCATGTTCTCCCTAATCTTAGGGTTCATGCATTTCTACCTAGGCATTATAAACCTTGATCATCCACCTTGGATGCCAATTAATGCCAATGTCCTTAATTTCAATTAAAATTGACTAAATGCATGATTATGACTATGACATGCATCATATTAGGTTTTTCAAAAGAAATTATAGCTAAATGATGCATGAATGACATGACATGTAATATTCTCATAATAAAATATGAGATATGGATTATGATGTCATGGCATGTGATAGGGCATCCAAAACATGGCATATAAGCATAAAAGAAAATACCTAGATTTCCTATCTAAGTATCAATAACTCATCGCTAAGCCATTGATAATCCTAAATTTGCCCTAATTTCCAAGATAAAGCCAAAACTCCCCAACTTGGCCTATCTTTGGATTCTAACCTAGTTGTGCCAACTTTATCAAGTTTAATCCTCAAAAAATATAGTTTGGCACAAATTTACTCCTCCTAGAGTAAATAAATTAATCCTTCATTTTCAAGGGTAGTAATTCCTTGAAAATGTCCCAAAGTGCCAACTTCATCAAGGTTGGGTTAACTACCCTTCCAATTAGAGTTGACACTCCCTAGACCTATCTAGGGTGTGGCGAACACACTCTTAGGAACCCAAAACCTATTGGTGCTCCTTGGGTGTTCTAGGTATTCACTAGGGATGACTTCCCTTGATACCTTCTTGAAGACTTTCTTAGGCTTCTCCGAAGCCTTAGTCACCTTTGTCTTGTCTTGGTCAACTCTAGGGATGGCTTCCCTTGCGACCTTGACTTGACTCCTAGACCTAGATTTAGTTCCATATTTATATGGAACTCTATGATAGGATGGACCATCATCCTTAGTCTTAGGTTTGTACCCCAAACCTCTCTTGCTCCTAGAGGGTTCTTGATTTCCTAAATCTAGGTTTTGATCCTTAGATCCCTTAAATAGATTTTCTATTCGTTTGAGGGATTTTTCTAATTTATCAAGTTTTGACCTCAAAACTTGATTTTCAATCATTACCTCCTCAAGGCTTGGTTTTCTAATATAGCCTTGGTAATTTTTCTTTTTGGCCTTGGATTGGGTAGGTCTATCCTTAGATGATCTAAAATCTTCCCTATCCTTGGTTGTGGTAGACCTAGCATGAAAGCTCTATATTTTTCTTTTGGCTTCTCATACCTCCTATTTTCATGATAAATAGCATTGAAATGATAATAATTATTTTTAGCATGCATATTATCATGATTTAAATAAGTACCATTACCTAATGGTACCTTAGTGTTATTCTTGGAGGCTCCCCCTTGACTTGAGCTCCTCCTTTTAGCCTTGGTGGATTCTTCCCCTTTGGACATTGATTTCGATAATGTCCCTTTTCTTTGCATGAGAAGCACACAATGTGCTTCTTATCCTTCTTTGCCACGGGGCCGACCTCCTTTGGCTTCTCTTGGTCTTGGGTGCCACTGCACCTTCTTCTTGACCAATTTTGGACACTTACTCTTGTAGTGTCCTCTTTCCCTACACTCAAAGCAAATGATATGATTTTTATTTTTACAAATTGAAATTTTTATACCTTTGCTTGTAGGGGTGTGGCATGACTCTTCACTTGATCCGGAAGTAGATACTTCTTCTTTTCCGGAGTAATGACCTTTGCTCCCCCTCAATCCTAGAGGTGGAGACTTCTTCTTTCTCCTCATTGACCTCGGATGATGATGTTGACGCTTTTCTTTGATCCGATGCCAATGGCACATCTTGCTCCTCTTCAACCCTTGAAGTGGAGGCTTCTTGAGCTTCATCTTCGGATGTTGAGCACCTCTCAACTTCCGAATCTCTTCACTTGATGAATTCCCTCTTCGGATTTGTCTTGATTTGGTATAGTGGAGGGGTCTTCATGAAGCCTTGCCAATTTACTCCATAGCTCTTTGGCATCTTCGAATTCTCCAATCTTGTCCAAAATGTTCCTCGGCAAAAGGTTGACCAAAAGCTTGGTCACTTTGTAGTTGGCCTCGCATCTCTTGATTTGCTTCTCATTCCATTTGCTTTTCTTGAGGAGCTTTCCCTTTGAGCTTGTTGGAGCTTCAAAACCCTCCATTAGAGCAAACCATTGCTCTATCTCCATCATGAAGAAATTTTCAATCTTTGATTTCCAAAGATTGAAGTTTGCCTTGTCGAATGGTGGAGGTGCCCTTGTGTCATAGCCAAACTCCATTCTTGAAGTTGAAACCCCTTGATGATGACTTCTTGAAATTAGGGATTCTTCCAACTTCTTCTTCTTCCTCTAGCTCTTGCCCTCTTGGCGATGAGTCCAAATAAGAGCAACCTTGCTCTGATACCACTTGTTGGGACCGATTGGCGAGCTAGAGGGGGGTGATTAGCTCCGATTTGCTCCTTGATGATTTGTCGCGGCGGAAGACTCGAGCAAACGCTAACACAAAGGATTTACTTGGTATCCACCCCGGTCGGGTGACTAATCCAAGGATCCACTCTCCTCACACTCTCATGCACTATGAAAGTCTCCTTCTTGAGGTGGAGAAACCTCTTACAAGCTTACAACAAGATACAACAAGGATCTAAGCAAATACAAAAAGAAATCTTACAAGATTTACAATGAATAAACTCTCTTTGCTTTCCTTGCTATCTTCAAGCTTGTGGTTGCCTCTAGAACCTTGGAAATGCAGCAGCAAAAACCTCCAAGACTTCCCTTGAGATGGCACCAATGAAGGAGGGAAAAGGGGAGAAGAGTTATGGCTCAAAACCTGCGTGAAAACCCTTATACCCGACGCCTAGGGTTCACTAATCGATTACCCAATCGATTACCACGTCATACTAGCCGTTCAACGGCTAGTTTTTGAACCTGAATCGATTAGCCAATCGATTAAGACTGCCCTTAATCGATTGACCAATCGATTAAGAGAAGGCTGAATCGATTACCCAATCGATTCAGCCACCTTCTGTTCTCGCAACAAACTCTCTTAATCGATTACCCAATCGATTCACTTTCTCCTTAATCAATTACCTAATTGATTAAGATCCTCCTTAATCAATTACCTAATTGATTACCATCCTTCTTAATCAATTACCCAATTGATTAAAATCCTTCTTGTTTTCGCGAGACAACAACCCAATCGATCACCCAATCGATTGAGACCAACCTAACTTGTGTTCACGGTCAACCCCTTTGACCAACCTCGATTTTACGGTCAACCCCTTTGACCAACCTGGACTTCTTCTGCCTAGTTCCCAACTAGGACTTAACCTGATTCCCCACCAGGTTTGCCTAACACTCGATTTAGGTCTAGTCTCTCGGTAGACTTCCACCTTGCCAGTATGTGATCTCCCCGATCCATCTGGACTTCACCTAGTCCCACTAGGTCTTCTCCCATGCCAGCGTGCGATCTCCCCGATCCACCTGGACTTCACCTAGTCCCACTAGGTGTGCCTAGTCCCACTAGGTCTTTTTCCATGCCAGCGTGCGATCTCCCCGATCCACCTGGACTTCACCTAGTCCCACTAGGTGTGCCTAGTCCCACTAGGTCTTTTTCCATGCCAGCGTGCGATCTCCCCGATCCACCTGGACTTCACCTAGTCAAGTCTCCAGTCAACCTTGACCCACTTGACACCATACGACATTCAAACATAATTATCAAATTCAAACATCAATGTCAAACATCGAAACATACACCTCAAGCTCACCCGAGCTTGCTAGACTCAAGCTCACCTGAGCCTAGTCAACCTAGGTCAACCCTGACCTAACCAAGATTGCACCAACAATCTCCCCCTTTTTGATGTTTGACAATATGTTTGAGAAAGACTAAACCCTATTAGCCTTTCAATTTTCTCCCCCTTTGACACACATCAAACACTCTCCCTGAAAGTCTATATGGTCAAAGGTATACACAATGAAAATCCCATACTTTTCATTGAACCTATGCTCAACCTTGAGCATTCATCATAATGAAGATTTCCAATCTTCATCCTTTCATTTTACCAAAAATAAAAATACAACCACATGTTGTTAAGGAAGACCTCCCCCTCAAAACATGCTCTAAACCTCTATCATTGCACCAACAATGATTTTTGAGTTCCTAAAACCTTTAGGAAAACTCAACATGAGGTGATTGAGATTTTGGGATTCAAAACTTGAACCAAAACCTCTCCTTAACCCTTAAATGTTCACCGAACCGTTTCCCTTTTTGATTTCACAATGAAATTTACCCAAATATACTTATAAATGTATTCCAAGGGGTTAGGGATTGGTAGGTTACTCAAAAATGGGTTAATGGACTGAAAACTGACAGTTTCAGTCTCACCAATCGATTGGTGTTGGGAACCAATCGATTAAACTAGCCTTAATCGATCAACAGATCGATTACGGCTGACTGTAATCGATCAGTTGATCGATTACGCGAGCTTCTGTGCACGCAAAAAGATCCACCAATCGATTGACCAATCGATTGGCTACTGCCCCAATCGATCACCTGATCGATTGAGAGTTTCTGAAATCTGAAAACAATTTCAGATCCGAAATTCAGAAACCCCTAAATAATTCTACAAAATTCAAAAAATTCTAAAATTTTGTGTAGACATTATTTATACCATATACTATCAAGGAAAAATAGTTTTCTATGAAAATAACCTTCATTTCCAAAGATTGACACAAAATTGGAAACCATTGAAATACTTCAATGTTTTACTCTATTTTGTATCCAATTCATCAATGATGAGTGCTATCAAAAGATAGTCTTCACCAAGGTTTTCCAAGATAGTTGTAAAATGTTTTTCAAAAACAATATCCAACCATGTTCCTTGGGCTAAGTGTACATGACTTGTACATTAGCTTTCCCAATGATTGGAGTTCATTGAACTTCATGATTTGATGATACTAAAACTCAATAGGATGCATATAAATCAACACTTTGAGTTTTGTTCATCTTCCTAACATCTCACTTGTTCTAATGTGTCTCTAAAACACACACAAGTCACCTTATAGTCTTAGTGAGATGTGAAAGTCATGTTCAAGTGGCCTACGGCGTGTGTCAGCATAACTTTTCTGTCTACTCTGGGCAGTCTCAATCCTCTGGCGGATCGTCTGAATAGCCTGAGTGGTCTCATCTATAAGCTCAGTCTGGCTGCCTAGTCCTGACTCCATCTCTTTCTTCTCACCAGCTTCTTGCCAACATATGGGTGATCTGCATTTCCTGCCATATAATGCTTCGTAAGGTGCCATCTTGATAGTGGCCTGATAGCTATTGTTGTAGGCAAATTCAGCTAAACTCAGGTACTTGCACCAACTGCCTTTAAAGTCCAACGCACAAGCCCTGAGCATGTCCTCTAAAATCTGATTTACTCTCTCTGTTTGTCCATCTGTCTGGGGATGGAAAGCTGTGCTGAACTGAAGTCTGGTGCCTAGGGCATCCTGAACACACCTCCAAAAATGGGAGATGAACCGCCCATCTCTGTCAGAAACGATCGACTTCGGAACTCCGTGAAGCCTGATTACTTCCTTCACGTACAGCTGTGCTAACTGCTCTACCGAATGCGATAACTTGATGGCTAGGAAGTGGGCAGACTTGGTCAATCTGTCCACTATCACCCAAATCATCGTGTCCATGGGTGGTTCTTGGAAGACCTGTGATAAAGTCCATGGATATTTCTTCCCACTTTCACTCTGGAATGGGAAGTGGCTGTAGAACTCCTCCTGGTCTCTGGTGTTCTGCTTTGACCCTCTGGCAGGTCAAGCAGGTACTGATATATCTGGCCACGTCTCGCTTGAGTCCAGACCACCAGAATCTTTTCTTTAAATCTTGGTACATCTTGGTAGAACCAGGATGCATAGAGTATGGGGCACTGTGGGCCTCTTCTAGAATATTCTTTCTTAGTTCCTCATCATTGGGGACGCAAAGGCGGTCTCCAAGATAGAGGGTGCCGCTGTCTGATACTTGAAACTCTGAATTTTCTGCCTCTTAGATCTCCTGCCTGATCTCTGGGTCTTGACTTTGCTTTCTTTGTATATCCACAAGCAGGGTTGACTCTGGAGTCAATGCAGAAAGTTGCCCAATTATTACCTCAACTCCAAAAGCCTTTATTTCTTTCTGAAGTGGTAGAGACAGTAATGATAGGGACATCAGTGCTGCACAGGATTTTCTGCTCAGTGCATCTGCCACTTTATTAGCTTTACCTGGGTGGTAGAGGATTTCACAGTCATAATCTTTGACCAACTCTAGCCACCTGCGCTGCCTCATATTCAGGTCCTTCTGAGTGAAGAAGTACTTCAAACTTTGATGGTCTGTGAAGATTCTGCACTGCACTCCATACAGGTAGTGTCTCCAGAGCTTCAGTGCGAAAACCACAGCTGCTAGCTCAAGGTCGTGGGTAGGGTAATTCTTCTCATAGTCCTTGAGCTGTCTGGAGGCATATGATATTACTTTACCATCTTGCATGAGGACAGCTCCAAGGCCCATCTTGGATGCATCACTGTAGATGTCAAAGACCTTGTCATTCTCTGGAACAGTCAGGATGGAAGCACTTGTCAGTCTCTTCTTCAGCTCTAGAAAACTGTGCTCGCATCTATCTGACCATTCAAACTTCTTGTTCTTTCTGGTCAAGGCTGTGAGTGGAGAGGCTATCCTGGAAAAGTCCTCCACAAATTTTCTGTAATATCCTGCCAGGCCTAAGAAGCTTCTGATCTCACTGGCATTCTTGGGTCTACACCAGTTGCTGACTGCTTCTATCTTGGCTGGATCAACTCGAATGCCTTCTTTGGATACAATGTGACCTAGGAAGGTCACTTGATCTAGCCAAAACTCACACTTTGAGAATTTTGCATAGAGCTTCTCCTGCTGAAGGATCTGCAGCACTATCCTCAAGTGTGTAGCATGGTCCTCTGGAGTCTGTGAGTATATGAGGATATCATCAATAAATACAATGACGAATTTATCGAGATATTCCCTGAAGATGTGGTTCATCAGCTCCATGAAGACTGCTGGAGCATTGGTTACTCCAAAAGGCATTACTACAAATTCGTAGTGGTCGTATCTTGTCCTGAAGGCCGTCCTGGGGATATCACTTTCTTTAACTCTGCTGGAGACATACGATATGGGGCCTTCGAGACCGGACCGGTACCGGGCACTAGCTCGATCTCGAATTCCACTTCTCTGTTGGGAGGTAGTCCAGGTAATTCTTCTGGGAACACTTCTGGATATTCGCAGACTACCCGTACATCCTCCTGCTTGAGTTCTTTCTTTGCTTCTGAGTCCACTATGTGTGCAAGAAAACCAGCACACCCTTGCTCTAGCATCTGGTGGGCTGCCAAGGCTGAGAGAAATTTCTGAGTCTTCCTCCTTGGGGCTCCTTGAAACTCGAATGGTGGTTCTCCTTCTGGGCTGAAAACCACCTTCCTTCTACGGCAGTCCACTGAAGCGATGTACTTACTGAGGAAATCCATGCCCAGTATGATGTCGAAGTCTTGCATCGCAAGGACTATCAGATCGACATATAGCTCTCGGTCTGAAATCTTGATTGGCATGGCCCGGAGCCGCTGGGTGGATTCCATGATTTCCCCTGAAGGGAGAGTTGTCAGGAATCTGGACTCCCAACTCTCTGTAGGCACCTGTAACTTACTAGCAAAAGGTACTGATACGAAAGAATGGGTCGCCCCAGTGTCAAACAGTGTAGTAGCTAAATGCTGAAAAATAACTATTTGACCTGTTACGACCGTGGAGGCGCTGGCAGCTTCTTCCTTCGTGAGGGCAAAGACTCTGGCATGGGTTGAAACTGGTACTGCTTCCAACCCTCCCTGACTGATCTGAGGTCCCTCCAGTATAGTAGGCATGTAATGTAACTGAGGCTTGCCTCCATACTGCACGGACTGCTGAGGAAGTACCTTAAACTTGTTTGGGCAGTCTTTGGATCTGTGTCCCTCTTGTCCACATGAATAGCATCCAGTTACACCCAAAAGGCATGCTCCTGGATGGTTCCTCCCACACTTAGGACAAGGTGGATACTTAGCTTGCTTGTTCTCTTGGTTTCCTTTTTGGCTGCCAGGCCACTGCTTCCTTTTGTTGTTCTTGTTCTTCCAGTTCTGGTTATTTGGCTGAGGCTTCTGGCCTCCTATTGTCTTGTTCTCAATCACGACTGGCTTCTGCTGTGCTCGCTGTGCCTTGATGCTATTCAGGTAGTGCTCTGAGATTAGAGCACTACTGACCAACTCCTCGCTGGTCTGGGGTCGGTGCGTCCCGCTGTTCACGTTGAGTGCTATTTCAGGGTTCAGCATGTGGAGCATCAGTCTGACTCGCTCCTTCTCTGTGCTGACTAGCTCTGGGCAGAGGCGAGCTAGTCTGTTGAACTTTGCGACTGCTTCTCCCACTGGTAGGCTACCTTGTCTGAACTCCATGAAGTCCTCGTAGTGCTTGTTGGTAACCCGCATGTGGAAGAACTCCTCATAGAACTCTTGCTCAAAATCTGCCCAGCTCATCTGGTTGACTATCCTCTTACTCTTGACCCGCTCCCACCACATACGAGCATCTCCAGTTAGGCAGAAGGAGGCACATTTGACCTTCTCGATTTCTGGCCAGTCAAGAAGCTCCATCGTGCTCTCCAAAGTCTTGAACCAAGCCTGGGCATCCCAGGGCTCAGTCGTGCCTGAGAAGCTTTCGGGTTTCAGCCTCTGCCACTGGACGAGGTATGCTTCTTGTCTTCGATTCACGGCAGGGGTTTCCTGTGTGACTGGTGGAACTTCAGCCACCACTGGAGTTCCCACTCCTGCTGTGGGTGGTGTAGGGGGCACTGGGTGCTGATTCGCCATCAGTGTGGCGATGGTCTTCTGTTGTTCTGTAATCTGAGCTTGCATTTGAGCAATGACTGCCATCAGGTTTGGCTGTTCTGTTCCAGGCTCACTGTTATCTTGAACTGGAGTTCTGTTATTAGCATTAGGAGCTCGGCCTCTTCTTGCCATCTAATAATGCATAAAGGAACAAGAAATCACTACTACATCTCTAGGTATAAACTTGTCTTCTTACTTAGAAATCTGATATCCATTCTAGGGATTAAACATGATTCCGTGATACTAAGGGATTAAACATGCTTCCTTGTTCTATGCACATGTGAATAAGTACTTAAGCATTTCTCTATACTGCAGTTAAATAAAGGAGCAATAGAAAAAAACTGAAACTTAAAGCTTTCTTACTTGAAGACGGCAAGGTTGATACTGATGTGTGTGTGATGCTGGAGAATGGGAACTGCTCTGATACCACCTGTAGCGACCCACCTTCTCTGCCTTAGACGACCCGCTACTTCTTCTACTTCTTGACTCTAATGCACGACTAAAAATGCGGAAATTTTTTTTTTCTTTTAATCTATCTGAGAATGATATTCTAACTTAGATAGTTATGCATGATACCATGTCACACTTTCTTTCTCAAAAACTCGTAAGAACATACTTATTGAAACTTGCCTCGCTCAACTCAGCTTGCGGATATCAGTCGGCTGGTACTGTACCAGTCGACTGGTACGCCTGAAATCTGAAAATTCAGATTCGAAACTTAGTTTCCAAAAGCCACCAAACTTATAGATTCAAGCCATAACAAGACACAACACCATTTCTATACTCTATACCAGTTTTCTGAACAATTTAGCCAATCAAAACGAATCCATAAACTTGAATTTAGGACTTTTGCGGAATTTAGCAAGTTATGAAAAATCTACATAGACTTTAAGCTAGAGTTTGTACCAAACTTAACTTCTAACCATTGATACTCATCACACAAAATTCTGAAACACCCCTAAGGCATAATCAAATGAGAAAGCAACTTTTCTAAACATACTTAAGCAATAAAAACTTGATTCAAAGGGAAATTAATACTATCTTGGCACATGCATCTATTTCTTCAACAAAGTATCAATATTCCAAACTACTCACACTTCTACTCATCCAATGCAATCATAAGGATATGTATGCTAAATGAAATGACATGGAATCTTTACTCTAAGAAATTGAGCATGTAAAACTATCCAAAGCTTAAATATTCGCTAATCTCCATAAAGCAATAACTTGGAATTTGAATAAACTTAAACATTGTAATTCAAATAACTAAATTGTCTCGTCTCAAGGATCTCTCCAAAATCAGCCACCACACACACGTCGCTCAGCATCGCCTTGTCGCCTTCCTTCAGAATTGCTTGTCTTTACCTTTACCTACAGTAAGAGGAAATGCATCTATAAGCATAAAGCTTAGTAAGTACTATCTAGCTCACAAAATCTCGAAATGTGCTAACATGTTTTTTTTTTCAAACAATGGAAAATCACATGGAATACTTTTATGCGTAAAAGAAACACTAAAACATGTATAACTCATAAACATACATACTCAAGCATTAATAAGTCTTAACTTACTTTTCCTTGGCTTAACTTGAATCTTTAGCAATTCTTGAACTTTAAATCTTTCTTTAACTTTTATAAAACTTTCTTAAACTTTAGAAAAACTTTGCTAAAGCATATACTTGAAAATACTAATCACTTGGATCCACTGAAGACGTAAGTACTATCTCATATGCGCGTTCCCTAAAAGGTTGGGGTAGCGAGCCACCAATCCTAATAGAGCAGACCTTGGTCTACTAGGGCCAAGACCTTGGAATTGGACACCTGGATTTCTTTAACGATGCCCTTGGACGCCGGGTACTGGCCTTAGAAAATAAAATAGCTTTTCTTTCTTTTCTTTCTTATCTGTAAATGGCTTGGCATTTTCTCGAGCACCTTGCGTGCTAAAATCTCTAAGTCTTGACTTTTGGGGATTTCTTAAGGCCTTGGCCTTTTCTTTTCTTATCTTTATCTTCTCTTTTCTTTTCTCATAACTTTCTTAGCCCCTAATCTCACATAGGGTGCTTTCTCAAACTTATACAAGCATATAATGAACTAAGATCACATGCAAAAACTTAAACAAAAAGGAAATATCTCTTTTAAAAACTTTTAAAGGAAATTCTTGCGGAAAAACCGCCTCTTACTGCAGGTGAGCAGTATTTACATTGATATCTTGGACTTACAACCAAGATTGACGTCTAGGGCTCGGGAGAAACTTGAGATCTCGGAGAATTCTTCGCGCCTACGCGTTCTCCTCGTCGAGACGGACGAAACGCTCCGTCTCCTTGGTTCCCTCTTGGCCGGCGCCCCCTTGGAAGAGGAGAGGAAGTCTCGGCTTGGTGTTGGCGTGCGCACAAGAGAGGGGAAGAGGATTCCCGTGCGTGTGTCGCGCGGCTAGGGTGAGGAAGAGAGAAAACCAAAAAAATCTAATTTCCTCTCTTAACTTATCTATTTATACTTATGGGGCGGATTGACCTAACCACAACTTATCTATTGGTTCGCTTATTCTCAATCAACAAAACAAACCAGCCCAGCTGGTCGCGCGCGCGCCTGGTCTCCTGGTGGTCGCGGGTTCGAACCCCCTGCTGCCCTTAAACGTTTTTCTTTTTTTTTAAAAAATACTAAACGAACTCGGAAAATTCCATAAAAATATTCTAAAAATTCTTAAAAATATCTAGAATATTTCTAAACCATTTTTAAATAATTCTAAGGACTTTAAGAACTAAAAATGGGAATTTTGGGGCGTTACAGTTCTGGAGTGTTGGATTGGATTCTTAGTCAGATTGATTGAGCTTATATTATCAATGTAGACTTGAGTTTGGGTTTAGATAAGCTGGAAGTCCTTAAGAGTGTGCATCATTCATAAAAGTTGTGCTACACACTCTCCTAAGGCAGCATACTCAGCTTCAGTTGTGGATAGAGCTACACAGTGTTGTTTTCTGCTGCACCAACTTACTAGACTATTTCCTAACAGTTGGCAGTTTCCACTTGTGCTCTTTCTATCTAATTTACAACCAGCGTAGTCAGAATCTGAGTATCCTGACAAGTCAAAGGTTGAGGTTCTAGGATACCAAATCCCTACATTTAGGGTGCCCTTAACATATCTTAGTATTCTTTTTAGGGATGCTAAGTGCGTTTCCTTAGCACAGGTTTGGTATCTAGCACACATTCCTACAGCAAAAAGGATATCAGGTCTGCTGGCTGTAAGGTACAGTAGACTTCCAATCATACTCCTATAAAGGTTAAGTTCTACTGGTTTACCATTAGGGTCACTATCTATTTTTACATTTGTGGCCATTGGGGTACTTATGCTTTTAGAGTTGTCCATTTTGAATTTCTTTATTAATTCCTTAGCATATTTAGATTGATGGACATAGATTCCATCCCTAGTTTGTTTAATTTGTAACCCTAGAAAGAAGTTGATGTTGGAGCAATCGGCCCGAAGATGGTCCGGTGTGACTATGGGTTTTGATGTTTGGGCAAAGGGTTTAAGTTAGGTTTACCCTTGTATTTAATATGCGTATGTTGAGTGTGCAGGATGTACAGGTTATGCATATGGACCTGACTGGACGGCCTCAGTACGGTGAAGGATGGCATGGAGGCCAGCTGGAGGCTGGTGTGCGCATCTGAGGGACCATGGAGTGCAGGGACGATGAGTTGATGGGCACGGACTTCAAGGTGTATGTGAAGGGTGGCATGGATGCAAGCAGGAGGCTTGCGTGCGCATCCGAGGGATTAGGGCCGAAGATGAAGAGGGCGCGAAGGCAACAGTCGAGGCTGCGGATGAGGAGTCAGTCGAGTCGTGAGGGTCGAGTGCTGTGTGAATGTACTCGGGAAGGGTTTTAGCTAGGGACCAGTCGACTGCCCTGGGGGCAGTCGACTGGTAGGTGGCTGGTGAGCTGGCTAAAATTCGAACGTTGGGGGTGTAACGGTCGAATTTGGCTGGCACCAGTCGACTGCCCTGGGGGCAGTCGACTGGTAGCGAGAAATCAGCCCCGAGTCCTATTTAAAGAGGACGTCGTGGTGGCTGAGTTTCTTGACGAAACTTGTTCTGGTTAAGGGCAAGTTAGTAGTCTTCGTGTCCAGAGCTTTGGTTGGTGTTGTGGTGAGGTTTCTCCACCCACAAGGAGCGACACGTGATAGCCGGAGGTTATCCGGGGAGTGATCCACCAACGGATTGTTGGATTAGTCACCCGGCCGGGGTGGATACCAACTAAAATCGCCGTGTTAGCATTGGTTAGTGATTTTATTATTGTTTTACTATTATTTCCGCTGTGCAAACTAACCGTGTAGGAACAAGAATTCGGCGAAACGCTATTCACCCCCCTCTAGCGTACGGCATCGATCCCAACAATTGGTATCAGAGCAAGGACCGCTCTTGATCGGACTAACCGCCGAGGGAGCATATGCTAGAGGAGAAAGCTATGGAGGACAAGTTGGGTGAAGATATTTACACTCCGCCGGCCTACAACCATGAGGATTTCGGGTATTGGAAATCGAGAATGGAGACATGGTTGGGCATGGAATGGGAGTGCATGATGATGATAAATGAGCCCTTCGAAATTCCAAAGGACAAGCACGGCAAGAAGCTTCGTCCTAGATGTTGGACTCAAGAGCAACAAGCCTATTCCAAGGCAAACGAAAAGGTAATGAGTATTTTAGTAAATCTTTTGCCTAACAATGTTTTGAGTAATGTAGGGAGTTATAAGAATGCATATGAGTTGTGGAATAAATTGGAAGAAGTACACAAGAACCCTACAATAACTCAAAGAGTAGAGGAGCCCAAAGGGATGAGTCAAATAGTTCAAGAAAAAGAAAAAGAAGGAGAATTGACCATCTCATCAAGCGAAGTGGAAGAAGAAAGTGAGAGGTCATCCACCTCATCTAGAGAAGAGGAGGAGGTCACCACTTCAAGAATTGAGGGGGAGGAAAGATCTTCACTAATGCAAGAACAAGAGGAAGCATCCACCTCTTCCAAGGTTGAAGAAGAAGTCAACCTAGCCTCCACCTCCACCAAAGCCAAATTGAAAGAGCATATCACGTGCTTTGGGTGCAATGAAAAGGGGCACTACAAAGACAAGTGCCCAAAAGGTAAAAGGGAGGTAAAATCTAAACCCATTTCAATTTCGGTTAGATCTAACATGGGTTGTAGGAATAAAGAGGCTCAAGCTAAGAAGAAAATTAGATGCTTCACGTGTGGAGAGCTAGGACACTACCACACAAGATGCCCAATGAGTGGAAAGCTCAAGAAAATGGAGCATCTAAGAAGATGGGAGAAAGAAGAGAGAAGGAAGCAAAGATCACAACATGGAGGGACTACAAGGGTAAGGGAGGTAATTCCTAACCCTAGGTCAATTTGCCATTCAAATCTAAATACCTCCATGAATGTTAGAAATAATGCAAATTGTTCATCAATGCATGCTAGATTTCATGAAAGTTGCCTAATGGTGCATAACCTTGGTTTTAAATATAATGATAGGACTAAGGATAACAAGGTAGATCAATATTCTAAGAAAAGCATGCATCATGGTAAATCTAGGACCTTTGTATCTAAAGATCATGGCACTAATCCCAAGAAGGGAAAGAATGGGCCTATGAAAATGGGTAGTTCTAGGGATGTCCAAAGTAGACATATGGACTCCAAAATTAAAGGTCTAGAGAGGGAAAATCAAGCCTTGAGGGCAAGGCTTGATACATTAGAAAAAGCCCTAGAAAGATTCACGGTTGGGTGTAAGGGCTTAGGCATGGTGTTGGGCAGCATCAAACCCAACTATGATAGATCGGGATTGGGGTACCAATCTAAGACCTCCAAGGGCAATGGAAAGAAGCATGTTGGGAAAATATACAATCTTAGTAAGGAGGGAAAGTCCAAGGATGACAAGGGAATGCCATCCAAGGGTAAAAAGAGTGACCGAACCAAGGACAAGATGTCCCAGGTTAAAAAGGTCAATTTTGTAAATCAAGAGTCACCGGTGGCACACCGGTGTGGCCTAGTGTGGATTGAGTCACCTAGGGAGGTGGCTAAGGCTAAGAGCTCAAGGGGGAGCTCTAGAAGCCTTTGGGGTCCATGGTAGATGGATCTCAAAAGGTTCTCCCTTAGGAAATTAGGTGAAATGTGCCAAAAAGGATTGGAAGACTTGGGTAAGTCTTAATCCTAGATTTTGGCACATCAAAAGGTGAATTTTAGGGAGAAAAGGTGAAAATAGGGCTATAATTGACAAAATTGAGGTTTAATGGTGGAATACCATGTAACTCAATAATAAAAATGAGTTATGATCAAGGAGAAGAGAATGCATTGAAGAGAAGTGAGAATTAGAACTTCTGGGATGAGTTTATTTGATACACTTTGGAAGAAGTAGAGTTTTGTGCCAATCTTGGGATCCGGAGTACATTATTTGGAAACGTATTTTTCCCAGTAGATATTGGCTTCACAAATCTCCCCACAAAATTTCATAATTTTTGGAGATTGTAGATTTATTTAGGCATTTCTGAAGTTCAGACTGAAAACCTGAAATTCAGGTATCAGTCGACTGCCATTTGGGCAGTCGACTGGTACGAGTTCGAGAGCCTACTGTGAGTTTTCCTAGTCAACTGCCATTTGGGCAGTCGACTGATCTGTAGGCTGATGTAGAAAAGGCCTCATAGATGATAAGAAGTTCCAAAAATCGAAACCATAGGAAAGGCCTGTGATAAAGTGAGTTTTATGGAGTGATATCATATGGTTTAAAGGTTTATGTTCATAAGATGGCCTTGGATGATAAGTATTTGGATGTTTCCATATATGCCTAATATTGGGAGAGGTTTGTCATGTTAATGATACATAGGAAGATAAGGATAATTCCTTGTGTCAAATTATGATGGGTAGTATTGACAAACACATGGAATTAGAAACATATTTGAAAAATTGATACTTAATGCAAAATCCTTAAGAAACTTAGATGTGTATCAAAAGTCGAGCACACTTGATATTTCCATGATATCATATTTTTCTAGGATAGGGTATATCCTAGCAAGTGTGCGTGCAAACTTTAGAATTTTTAGACTTTTGTTGAGTTCTTTTTGGCACTTAGGGAAAGATTGCCTCGGGCAATGCTATAAGAGTGTCAAAGGGGGAAGAACTCGGATGTTGGGTTGGGGATAACTCAACATGGTGCTTAGGAGGTTAAGTTGGGTAGAACTTGACCTGGGAAAAATGAAAATTGAGAGAATGCATGGGTAAAGGGGGAGGTAGCCTCCTAGTTGTCTTGATTTTCATTTTGAAATTTTTGGGTTTTGTATCAAACTTGAGAATGGTGATAGATACATGGGTAGATGTATTTTTCCCAAGTAGGTATGGGTACCACAATGTTCTCCACGAAATTTGAGAATTTTTGGAGATTTGTGGAATTTCTGGCGTAATTCTGAATTTGGCCAGAAAAGACTGAAATCAGAGTATCAGTCGACTGCCCTGGGGGCAGTCGACTGGTCAGGGCTGGTGTGGGTATCCAGCAGTTGACTTTGGTCCAAATGATAAGAAACAAGTGTACGGGGGTTTTGTATACTGTGTTTAGCATCATTGGGGATTAAAAGAACCAATAATTGGGATATTATTGGGGTCTTTTTGATGTATGGCAAAGGGGGAGAAATGTTGGGTTTAAGTGGGAAACCAAACATACATTTGCTAGAAACCCTAGTTTTAGGGGGAGCTGAGTTTGAGGGGGAGCATGATTGCTCCATTCTTGGCGTAAGGGGAACCTTGGAGAGGTTCTTAAAAAGCCTTTATAAGTCCAGTGTAAGGGGGAGCTTGGGAGAAGCTTTAAAAAGCCCGGTTTGGTAGAAAATCCTAACTTGGAGGGTTAGGTGGGAAAAGTCCTAGCTTGGAGGGCTACGTGTTGGAAAATCCTAACTTGGAGGGTTAGGTGGTAAAAGTCCTAGCTTGGAGGGCTAGGTGTTTGAAAATCCTAACTTGGAGGGTTAGGTGGTGAAACTCCTAGCTTGGAGGGCTAGGTGTAAAATTCCTAACTTGGAGGGTTAGGTGTAGGATGCCTTGGGATAGGATCCAGTTATGCATTGCATATGCATTCATTTAGCATGGTTTTTGCTATTTACTACTATCTTGCTTTCCCTAACTTAAACGAATTGCCAAATATCAAAAAGGGGAGATTGTTGGAGCAATCGGCCCTAAGATGGTCCGGTGTGACCATGGGTTTTGATGTTTGGGCAAAGGGTTTAAGTTAGGTTTACCCTTGTATTTAATATGCGTATGTTGAGTGTGTAGGATGTACAGGTTACGCATATGGACCTGACTGGACGGCCTCAGTATGGTGAAGGATGGCATGGAGGCCAGCTGGAGGCTGGCGTGCGCATCTGAGGGACCATGGAGTGCAGGGACGATGAGCTGATGGGCGCAGACTTCAAGGTGTACGTGAAGGGTGGCATGGATGCAAGCTGGAGGCTTGCGTGCGCATCCGAGGGACGAGGGCTGAAGATGAAGAGGGCGCGAAGGCAACAGTCGAGGCTGCGGATGAGGAGTCAGTCGAGTCGTGAGGGTCGAGTGCTGTGTGAATGAACTCGGGAAGGGTTTCAGCTAGTGGCTGGTGAGCTGGCTAAAGTTCGAACGTTGGGGTGTAACGGTCGAATTTGGCTGGCACCAGTCGACTGCCCTGGGGGCAGTCGACTGGTAGCGAGAAATCAGCCCCGAGTCCTATTTAAAGAGAACGTCGTGGTGGCTGAGTTTCTTGACGAAACTTGTTCTGGTTAAGGGCAAGTTAGTAGTCTTCGTGTCCAGAGCTTTGGTTGGTGTTGTGGTGAGGTTTCTCCACCCACAAGGAGTGACACGTGATAGCCGGAGTTTATCCGGGGAGTGATCCACCGACGGATTGTTGGATTAGTCACCCGACCGGGGTGGATACCAACTAAAATCGCCGTGTTAGCATTGGTTAGTGATTTTATTATTGTTTTACTATTATTTCCGCTGTGCAAACTAACCGTGTAGGAACAAGAATTCGACGAAATGCTATTCAGCCCCCCTCTAGCGTACGACATCGATCCCAACAGTTGAGCTCACCAACTAAGCTCATTTCAAATTCGTTTTCCATTATTTTAACGAATTCGTTTAGGAAGTTTGAGTTGGTGGACCCAAAAATTATGTCATCGACGTAGATTTGAGCAATAAAGATTTCTTTTCCTAAGGTTTTAATAAATAGGGTTGAGTCAATTTGTCCTTGTTTGAATTCTTTAGAAATTAGGTAAGTTGATAAGCGTTCATACCAGGCCCTAGGTGCTTGTTATAGTCCATAAAGTGCTTTGGTAAGTTTGTAAACGTGGTCAGGTCTTTCTAAGTCCTCAAAACCAGGGGGTTGTCCTACATAAACTTCTTCCTTAATAAATCCATTTAGAAAAGCTGACTTTACATCCATTTGATAGAGTTTAAATCCTTTATGGAATGCAAAAGCTAACAACATCCTGATCTACTCGAGTCTAGCTACTGGGGCATAGGTTTCGTCATAATCTAACCCTTCTACTTGACTGAACCCTTTAGCTACTAAGTGGGCTTTATTTCTGACTATCTCTCCTTGATCATTTAACTTATTCCTAAAAACCCACTTAGTGTCAATGACGGATTTGCCCTCAGGTTTAGGTACTAGTTCCCAGACTTAGTTTATTTCAAATTGGGCTAACTCTTCTTGCATATCTATGATCCAATCAGGATCAGGTAGGGCTTCCTCTATAGTCTTAGGTTCAATTTTTGAAATCATTGCTATATGACTAAGGTTTCTATAGGAAGACCTGGTTTTGACTCCTAAAGTTGGATTACCCACAATTTGATCAGTAGGGTGACTAAGTCTGGGTTTCTTGGTTTTCCTAGAACTTGGTTCAGCCTCAGGTCCGGCTGGTCGATTTGGTTCAATATTGGGTTCAATTGACTCAGAAGTTGGTTCAATAGTTAGTTCATTTAAGGGTTCAATTAAAGGTTCAACTATTTGTTCATTATCTTCTTGATCAGTATTTAATGAAGTTAGATATGGATTATCAGATTTTGAGTTGATTTCTTCATCAAATATTAAATTTGTTGTTTCTTCAATTTTCTTAGTTTGTTTGTTGTAAACCCTATAGGCTCTACTTGTAGTTGAATATCCTAGGAAGATGCCTGGGGTTGACTTGGACTGAAATTTACTTAGATAGTCCTTGGTGTTTAGGATATGGACTTTGCACCCAAAGACCCTTAGGTAGTGCAGGTTTGGAAGTCTATGGTAGTATAATTCATAGGGTGTTTTATTGTGCTGTTTGTTAATTAGTACCCTATTTTGGATGTAGCAAGACGTACTAATTGCTTCTGCCCAATATTGGTTAGCTAGGTTAAATTCATTGAGCATAGCCCTAGTGGCTTCCTGTAGGGTTCTATTTTTCCTTTCGACTATCCCATTTTGCTGGGGGGTTCTAGGACACAAAAATTCATGTATGTACCCATTTACTTTACAGAATTCCTCGAATCGTTGATTTTCAAACTCTCCCCCGTGGTCACTCCTAAGTCTTTTGATTTTAGTATCGTTTTGATTTTCAATTAACTTACAAAAGTCATTGAATAGGTTTAGGGTTTCATCTTTGG
Source organism: Boesenbergia rotunda (assembly GCA_024364735.1). Lineage (NCBI taxonomy): Eukaryota > Viridiplantae > Streptophyta > Magnoliopsida > Zingiberales > Zingiberaceae > Boesenbergia > Boesenbergia rotunda. Next base: position 10,031 of record JAGFNQ010000333.1, on the reverse strand, counting down.
TCTTTAGAAACCTAACCTAGGTAAACCTAGAGTAATCATCAACTATTACTAAGCAGTACCGGTTTCCGCTTAGTGACTTGGCTCCATGTGAATCAAATAGGTCAAGGTGCAGGAGCTCAAGTGTGGTTTGAGTTAGATCTGTTAGTGATATGAGAGAAGTGTCCTAAGGCAATCGCCTTATGATTGTAAACATTTATTTTAATAAATGATAATTCATTATTTGAGTATACATGTTAGTGTATTTGATTGGGATCTTAAACTCATTTACTGAATGCCCGCAATACAATTCACAGCATAAGAGAATTTGTGATGGGATCACAACTAGTGATTATCTCTACATGTGCAATTGTGAAGTATTGAAAATATCCCTAGTCGATGAATTGATAAAAACGGACACTATCAATTCTGTTGAGACTAGCATGGGTTATTCTCTAATCAGCTGATTCTCACTGGCTGGTGACATTGGGATGTCTGGAGATAAACATGGATGCTAGTTAAGGGAACTAGTTCATTGGAGTGACTAGCTGTAAAACTTCATATGGTAATCTATATAGATATGTCAATGAAGTTCTTACTGCAGCTTAAGTGCGATGTTCCTTTGACTTGCGGTGTTCAAGTCATCTTGGTCATGGAGACTTATACTTTAACATCTTAAGTAAGCATCTCCAAGGAGGTGTGGACCCAGGATGATTGGGTATAAGCCGAAGTGCTCGAAGATGTTTGAACAGCCTACAAAGGATTCACCACTCCTTGCGAGGAGATGTATACCCAGGCCTATTGTCGGATTGTTACTCAAAGCCTCTGGCCAGAGCATATCATGTTTAGAGTGCGAGTCTCTTAAATACATGAGAGTAATTAGAAATCCAAAGGACGAGAAAGACACTACTTGGGCTAGGTGTGACGTAGTCAGTCTAGTGGGGACTGACACAAACAGACCATGTCCTGAACCAAGTGGGTATAAGGTGGTGAAGGGAATGGGGCACGATTCATTAGAGCTGCTGAAGGGTTTTAGAATTACTTCTGAGGTCAAACCGTTGATCTTTCGATTAATTGGGGGTCATGATGTACTACTAGGTGTCACTCATGATCATTCTATAATTAGTTGATTATAGACGGCCAACATTAATCGAAAGCCTATTTAGTCACACGCACTACGAGTAATCTGAGGGATTTAAAACGAGTTGAAAATTAGATTTTCTAATCAAGAGAAATAAGTCGAATCTGAGTTAATTAGAGGCGCAACGGAAACTTAAAATGGCTAAGTCTTTTGAAGGCTTATTGGGCGAATTAAATGAGTTTAATTCGCGATCGGTTCGGCTCGGTTTGGCCGGCCAAAGAGGGTGCCAAACCCCTTGGGTTGGCCGGCCACAAGAAGGGGAAGAAACCAATTTAATTGGTTTAATTAATAAAATAAATCTAGCGCGATTTGTTTTATAAATTATGGATAAATAAATTTGTATAAAGATATTTATATAAATAAATTTATAGAAATTTATTCTTTTTATGGAAATTAAAATGATCCATGGAATGGTTTATTTTAATTTTATAAAATCAATTATGAATTAATTTTTCCATAATAAGAAAGTTTATAAATTTCTTATAAAATTTATTCCATAATAAAAGAGAGATGAATTAGTTTTATTATAAAGTTAGTTATAATAAAACTAGGCATAACGGAATAAGTCATAAGAAACTTTATAAGATAAATTTCTTATGATAACAAATTCCGTTAAATCCGTTATAAGAGAGACTTGGCAAGGGAGAGGCTATTATATAAAGGAACCAAAGGTAAGCATTGAATTCCTAATCGATAGTGCGATCAAGAGATTTATTTCTCTCCCTCTCTCTCTTATTCTCTCTTCTCCTTTCCCTTAGGGCCGGCGCCCACCTTGAGTCCTAGGGCCGGCGCCCCTTTGCAAACCCTAGGGCTGGCGCTCCATCTTCTCCAAGTGGTTGCCGTGAGCCATCAACACGAAGGAGAAGCCAACCAAGAAGAAGAAGAAGCGGATCACATCTCCTTCCTTCCCGGAATTTGGATTCCGATTCTTAGTGGTTAGTTTCCTTTCTTCTTTCTTGATCTTCTAGTTGTGTCTTCGGAGAATCTAGTAGTTCTCGTCGGCACAAAACTCGTGGCTCTGCGAAGTCATTCCGAAGAGAACTCGGCGTGGACGCGAATAGAGGCGGAGCTTCCAAGGGACGCTACGGTTGGATCTCGTCCCTTACTTCGAGTTACGAGAGGTACTTAGTAAATTAGTTTACTTTTCCGCAAAGTTTTAATTTATGATTATGTCAACACATCATAAGGTTGCATGCTAGATACGTGGTTAAAATAATTTAGAAAATTATTTTATGCTAATTCTTCCGCTGCACGTAAAAATTTAAAATTTTACGAACCCGTATCCTTGTCGACATGCACCCGGTCCCAACAGTGGTATCAGAGCCGGTTAGTGTTCGACTTAATCATATAATTATTTTGTGGAAAACTTTGTCATAATCTCAATTTTGGAAGAAATTTTCAATTATGGAAACTTTCTAATTATAATAAATTTTAGATTTAGGAATTTCGAAGTTTGGAAATCCTCATGAAATTTCGCCAACGTTTGAAATATCCTAGTTTCTGAAATTTTATAATAATTGTGAAAACTTCCCATCTTTGGAAACTTTTCAATTTTGGAAATTTTCTATTTTAGAAATTTTCTAATTTTGGAAATATGTAAGTTTTCTTTGTACCAGAAACTTACAATTATTCAGAAAACCTATTATGAAATCTCGCAATTTTGGGCACTTTCTTTCATGAAAGTCTAGACAAATTTATGGACAATTAATTGACAATTAAATTTGAATTGGTTTTTAAATTGTCAACAAAATTCTTTATTTTGGATTGAGCCTCGGGGAGCCGTCCAATTTAAAGTTAGTTGTTGAAATTTAATTTCCCAATTTTAAATGAAATTGTCATGTTTAATTTGGTTACGCTTCCGAAGCAGACCAAATTGAATTTACGACAAATTTCTTTTCTTTGGGTATCTGAGCCTCGGGGAGCCACCCTTAGAAAACAATTTTTTGTAATTAATTTAATCCATGAATAAAATATGATTTAAGAGGTGATGCTCTTACATATTGTTGTCTCCAAAATTAATTAGGAAAATGGTTTCCTATAGAGTTTTCTTAAATGAGATTTTCATGAAAATAATATGTGGTTGAATTAAGGGAATCTCTTTCTTAATTTAATAAGATTTGATTTAGAGAAATCAAAGTCTTAAAACATATTATTCCCGAAATTGATTATGACAATTTAGGAAATTGTTTCCCAAAACAATTCCTTCAATAAAGTATGAAATTAGAATTAGGAAATCCGGTTCCTAATTCAATTAATGAGAATTGATAAATTAAGTCACATACATACTTTATTAAAGAAATCGTTAGTCATGACATAATGTCATGAATGTGCTTAGAAAAGAAAAGATGAGACCCAAAACCCCTTACAAAATATTAAGGCTAACACCTTCCATTAATATGGTTAGAATCGGAGTTTTGTTTCTCGTTTGGGTTGATGGACACATCCATGCCCGGCTTGAACCGCAACATGTTCAAACCATGGAATTAGTTTATGAATAATATAGTTGGAGTCAGAGGTCAATCCTTAGTTTTGGTTGTTGGACACATCCAAGCCTGACTAAGCGGTTGAATGAGCTCCAACCACATTAAAACTACTTCTTGATTAATGGGTCAGCCTTAAGCTTGGAGCATCAATTTGTTGTGCCACAGCCAAGGTCGATGTAAAGAGAGGTGCAGTTGGGTGCTATGTATATTGATGCATACTTGTTAATGAGTTAACAACCTAATGATTTATGCAAACATTCAATTAGTTGATAGCATAAAGTGATAGTTACATATATGTGATATGTAATCGGTATAATTACCTACCTTCATAGCTAAGAAAAACTTGATGGCCACAGCCATGGTTGTTCTTACCTATGGTTGGATATCAACCTATTTGGAGATGCTCCTACGATCTCCCGAATTGATAAAAAGGGTTATTCAATTTGAAAAATAAATAGGATTTTATTAATGTATATTGATACATTCTTTATCATTCTTCTCACATAATCTCAATTTGTATTTCTAGGTTAATCACTCGATCATATCTTCTCTGAATCTGCGTTCCATTTTGGACACCAATAAACTAACTGGGCCAAACTTCATAGACTGGCTTCGTAACCTGAGGATAGTCCTCAAGGCAGAGAAGCTTGCTTATGTCATTGAAGATCAACTTCCCAACCGTCCACCAGAGGGCGCAACTCCAGAATAGTTAGTGACCTATCAGAAACATGTGACTGATTCTGAACTTGCGAGTTGCATTATGCTAGCCTCTATGGTACCTGAGCTGCAAAAGCAGCATGAGCATATGGATGCTTATACCATCATCTTCCATCTTCATGAGTTGTTCGAAGAGCAGGCGAGATCCGAAAGGTTCGAAGTCTCCAGACTCCTCTTCACCTCTAAGATGCAGGAAGGCACTTCTGCCTCACAATTTGTGTTAATGATGTTGGGGTACATTGAGCGACTAAACACACTCGGTTTTGCAATGGATCATGAACTAAGTATTGACTTAATTCTGCATTGTTTGTCCAAGAGTTATTCATAATTTGTGATGAACTATCGGATGAACAAGCTGGAAACTACCATTCCTGAGTTGCTCAACCTGCTGAAGACTGTAGAGCCTTCTGTAAAGCCGGATCAAAAAGCGGTTCTGTTAGTTGGTTCCTCGAAGAAAGGTTCTAAGAGGAAGGCCAAAGAACAGAATAAGGGAAAGAAGAAAAAGGCCAAAAAGACTGAAAAGAAACCAAAAGGAACTTGCCATCATTGTGGCAAGGAGGGTCACTGGCGAAGAAACTGCAAGGTTTATCTTGAGTCCTTGAAGAATAAGGCATCCGATGCCCCATCCTCTTCAGGTATCTTCGTTATTGAATGTCACTCTATTTCCTCTAATACCTGGGTACTTGATACTGGGTGTAGCTCACATATATGTAATGACATACAGGGGCTAAGGAATAGAAGAAGACTCGTCAAAGGAGAAGCGAATTTGCGAGTTGGAAATGGAGCAAAGATTGCTGCTGTTGCCATCGGAACATATTTGCTAAAGCTCCCCACTGGACGTGTCTTAGAATTGGATAATTGTTATTTTGTTCCTTCGTTAATAAAGAACATTGTATCTATTTCATGTTTGAATGAAAAGGGTTATCATTTAACTTTTAGTAACAATTGTTGTTACATAACTTTAAATGGCGTTCTTTATGGGAATGGAACTTTGTGCAATGGTATCTACATGTTAGATTTATCCAGTGACGTTTTCAATATCGAAGTTAGCAACAAACGTGCTCGAATAGATAATCGAATAGACTCCAACACTTGGCATTGTCGTCTTGGCCATGTAAGTAAGAAACGCATGACCGAATTACACCGATGTGGAATTTTGGAATCATTTGAACCCGGTTCATTTGATACACGCGAATCATGCTTAAAAGGCAAGATGACCAAATTACCCTTTTCCGGAAAAGGTAATCTAGTGGGAGAATTGCTTGGTCTAATACATACTGATGTACCAATGTCAACTCTTGCACAAGGAGGCTATAGCTACTTCATCACCTTTATCGATGATCACTCACGATTCGGGTATGTGTTCTTGATGAAACACAAATCTGAAGCCTTTGAGAAATTCAAAGAGTTCATAAATGAAGTAGAGAAACAACTTGGCAAAAGTATTAAGATACTTCGATCCGATCGGGGTGGTGAATACTTGAGTCAAGAGTTTCAAGATTATCTTAAGGACAATGGGATATTGTCCCAATGGACTCCGCCATATACACCACAGCATAATGGTGTATCTGACAGGCGCAACCGAACCTTGATGGACATAGTTAGGTCTATGATGAATCATGCAACTCTTTCAATACCCTTTTGGGGGTATGCACTAAAGACAGCTGTTTACTTGCTAAACAGAGTCCCGACCAAGGTAGTCTCTACTACTCCATATGAGATATGGAATAGTAAGAAACCCCACTTAACTCACCTTAAGATATGGGGTTGTCCGGCTTATGTGAAGCGGACTGTATTAGATAAATTGGATGCTAAGTCTGATAAATGTCTATTTATTGGATACCCTAAGGAAACGAAGGGTTACCAATTCTATCATCCCTTGGAACAAAAGGTGTTTGTTTCAAGGCATGCTGTATTTCTGGAAAGAGAATTTCTTTTACAAGAAAACAGTGGGAGTGACATTGAACTTGTTGAAGTTCAAGAAACTCCAATAGACATCACAGAGACACCTAGTCTAGACCCACAACCAATACCTCATAATGATGAGCTATCAGTTGAACCTAAAACAACACCACCTCTTCGTAGGTCTGATAGGACACGCAATATTCCAGAGAGTTACGGATTTCTCATAAGTGAATCGAACGACGTGTTACTCATAAGCGATGACGAACCTATCAGTTACGAAGAAGTTCTGAAATGTTCAGAAAGGGACAAATGGCTTGAAGCCATGAAGTCGGAAATGGATTCCATGTACGAAAACCAAGTATGGGACTTGGTTAACCCACCTGAAGGGATTAAGCACATAGGGTGCAAGTGGGTTTTCAAGAAGAAAACCGACATGGAAGGTAATGTTGTTACCTTTAAGGCTAGATTAGTAGCAAAAGGATATCGTCAGAAACAAGGAATTGATTATGACGAAACCTATTCGCCAGTAGCTATGCTTAAATCCATTCGGATGCTCCTAGTCATAGCAGCTCATTATGATTATGAGATATGGCAAATGGATGTGAAAACAGCTTTCCTTAACGGAAACCTGCTTGAGGATGTATACATGATACAACCTGAAGGTTTCACATCGGTTGATAAAACCAAAGTATGCAAGCTTCGACGATCCATATATGGACTGAAGCAAGCATCTAGGAGCTGGAATATCCGTTTTGATGAGACAATCAAAAAGTTTGATTTCTCACAAAATCCTGACGAACCTTGTGTGTACAAGAAGGTTAGTGGGAGTGCAGTCGTATTCCTAGTATTATATGTCGATGACATATTACTTATAGGAAACGATATATCAGTCTTACAGACAGTTAAAATTTGGTTGTCCAAAACTTTCTCCATGAAAGACCTGGGAGAAGCAACCTATACCCTTGAGATTAGAATCTATAGAGATAGATCAAAACGGTTGCTTGGTCTTTCGCAGTCTACATATATAGACCGAGTGCTAAAAAGGTTTAGCATGTCGGAATCCAAGAAAGGTTACCTTCCCATCAGGCATGGGATCAACCTTTCAAAGTCTATGTGTCCGCGCACAGAAGACGAGAGGATTTGCATGAATAAGATTCCTTATGCATCCGCGATAGGATCTATCATGTATGCTATGTTGTGTACTAGGCCCGATGTATCGTATGCTCTGAGCGTCACAAGCAGATACCAGTCGGATCCAGGAATGGATCATTGGGCGGCTGTCAAGACAATCCTTAAGTACTTAAGAAGAACTAAGGATGTGTTCCTAATATATGGAGAAGGAGATATGGTAATACGTGGGTATACAGATGCCAGTTTCCAGACAGATAAGGATGACTCCAAATCTCAGTCTGGATACGTATTCACTTTGAATGAAGGCGCAGTATGTTGGAAAAGTTCCAAACAAGACACCGTAGCGGATTCTACCACGGAAGCGGAATATATCGCAGCTTCGGAAGCAGCAAAGGAAGCAGTCTGGATCAAGAAGTTTGTCTCCGAACTTGGTGTGGTTCCAACCATTGATGAAGCAGTGCCGGTTTACTGCGACAACAATGGAGCTATTGCACAAGCAAAGGAACCAAGGTCTCATCAGCGATCCAAACACGTGCTTCGCCGCTATCATCTGATCAGAGAGATTATAAGTAGGAATGATATACAAATTGAGAAAATTCCCGCTGAAAGGAATTTAGCGGATTCTTTAACTAAGGCCTTGCCTCAGAACAAGTTTGAGGGTCATGTTAGAGCCTGTGGTATTGGATACCGTAGCGATTGGCATTAGGCCAAGTGGGAGTTTGTTAGTGATATGAGAGAAGTGTCCTAAGGCAATCGCCTTATGATTGTAAACATTTATTTTAATAAATGATAATTCACTATTTGAGTATACATGTTAGTGTATTTGATTGAGATCTTAAACTCATCTACTAAATGTCCGCAATATAATTCACAGCATAAGAGAATTTGTGATGGGATCACAACTAGTGATTATCTCTACATGTGCAATTGTGAAGTATTGAAAATATCCCTAGTCGATGAATTGATAAAAACGGACACTATCAATTCTGTTGAGACTAGCATGGGTTATTCTCTAATCAGCTGATTCTCACTGGCTGGTGACATTGGGATGTCTGGAGATAAACATGGATGCTAGTTAAGGGAACTAGTTCATTGGAGTGACTAGCTGTAAAACTTCATATGGTAATCTATATAGATATGTCAATGAAGTTCTTACTGCAGCTTAAGTGCGATGTTCCTTTGACTTGCGGTGTTCAAGTCATCTTGGTCATGGAGACTTATACTTTAACATCTTAAGTAAGCATCTCCAAGGAGGTGTGGACCCAGGATGATTGGGTATAAGCCGAAGTGCTCGAAGATGTTTGAACAGCCTACAAAGGATTCACCACTCCTTGCGAGGAGATGTATACCCAGGCCTATCGTCGGATTATTACTCAAAACCTCTTGCCAGAGTATATCATGTTTAGAGTGCGAGTCTCTTAAATACATGAGAGTAATTAGAAATCCAAAGGATGAGAAAGACACTACTTGGGCTAGGTGTGACGTAGTCAGTCTAGTGGGAACTGACACAAACAGACCATGTCCTGAACCAAGTGGGTATAAGGTGGTGAAGGGAATGGGGCACGATTCATTAGAGCTGCTGAAGGGTTTCAGAATTACTTCTGAGGTCAAACCGTTGATCTTTCGATTAATTGGGGGTCATGATGTACTACTAGGTGCCACTCATGATCGTTCTATAATTAGTTGATTATAGACGGCCAACATAAATCGAAAGCCTATTTAGTCACACGCACTACGAGTAATCCGAGGGATTTAAAACGAGTTGAAAATTAGATTTTCCAATCAAGAGAAATAAGTCGAATCTGAGTTAATCAGAGGCGCAACGGAAACTTAAAATGGCTAAGTCTTTTGAAGGCTTATTGGGCGAATTAAATGAGTTTAATTCGCAATCGGTTCGGCTCGGTTTGGCCAGCCAAAGAGGGTGCCAAACCCCTTGGGTTGGCCGGCCACAAGAAGGGGAAGAAATTAATTTAATTGGTTTAATTAATAAAATAAATCTAGCGCGATTTGTTTTATAAATTATGGATAAATAAATTTGTATAAAGAAATTTATATAAATAAATTTATAGAAATTTATTCTTTTTATGGAAATTAAAATGATCCATGGAATGGTTTATTTTAATTTTATAAAATCAATTATGAATTGATTTTTCCATAAAAAGAAAGTTTATAAATTTCTTATAAAATTTATTCCATAATAAAAGAGAGATGAATTAGTTTTATTATAAAGTTAGTTATAATAAAACTAGGCATAATGAAATAAGTCATAAGAAACTTTATAAGATAAATTTCTTATGATAACTAATTCCGTTAAATCCGTTATAAGAGAGACTTGGCAAGGGAGAGGCTACTATATAAAGGAACCAAAGGCAAGCCTTGAATTCCTAATCGATAGTGCGATCAAGAGATTTATTTCTCTCCCTCTCTCTCTTATTCTCTCTTCTCCTTTCCCTTAGGGCCGGCGCCCACCTTGAGTCCTAGGGCCGGCGCCCCTTTGCAAACCCTAGGGCTGGCGCTCCATCTTCTCCAAGTGGTTGCCGTGAGCCATCAACACGAAGGAGAAGCCAACCAAGAAGAAGAAGAAGCGGATCACATCTCCTTCCTTCCCGGAATTTGGATTCCGATTCTTAGTGGTTAGTTTCCTTTCTTCTTTTGATCTTCTAGTTTGTTCTTCGAGA
>JAGFNQ010000332.1:617076-845072 GCA_024364735.1 Boesenbergia rotunda | reverse complement strand
ACAATTAGAGCTAATGTAAGTAGTTGCTACATGTTAGTAGGTGCTACAATTGTAGTAGAGTAGCTGCTATAATTGTAGCAACTTACTATACAGTAGTTGTAGCAGCTACTATATAGTAACTACTACAATGTAACAGTTGTAGCAGCTACACCACCTTGGTGTTGGTTTTTATAAACCATACCACAGTAATTGTTACATGCAATCAAAGGAAAAAGAATAGAGAATTTTAGAAGAAAGAGATAAAAGTTATTGCATGCAGATGAGAGAGGAAAAAGAGAAAAGTTGTTGTATGCCGATGAGAGAGAGATTAAAATAATTGGGTTTTGGCCGTGTCAGATCACCCATGTCGGATGTCACTCACGATCGCGTAGGAGGCGCGGACAGGATATCAAATTCATGTGTATATATATATATATTGATCCTGTCGTGAAGTGAGTAGGACGCTCTTACGGCTGAGTGAGTCTCCGGGAAGGGCGAGGTCGTTGAGGTGGCGTGACGAGCTGGATCGCTTCCAACCTGCGAGGCAGAGACCGTTAGAACCCGCTGGGAAAAGTCCCCGGCCAGGCACTCCGACGGTCAAGTCAGTACACGACGGTGGCGACGGAAGGCAATAGACAGTATGAAAATTGCACTATCGGGCGTACCTGGGAAATGTGGAGTGAGAGGTATTTGTAGCCGGGGAAGCTGACAGGTTCTGCCCCGCTGCCACTTGCCGTCGCATAGAGAGGGCAGGGTAATGCATGCCCAGGGATGGCAGGGTAAAGTGGCACATGCTGTATTAAGGAAAGGGGCACTGTCAACTTAAGGGTTGACATCGTTGGACGCCGCTCGACCTGTCACTAAAGCATGTGGTCGGGGTACGGGGGACAAGGTGTAGCAGGCGGATCAATACCTCGGCGAGATATCCGCCACTGGGACCAAGATGACCAAGGTCCTACACCGATCCCGTACAACTTCTGGTAGTCCAGTGTCAAGGAGTGGTTGTGCCGACTGGGGCACTGAGTAACGAGGCCGGCTGAGGGTCTATGAGGGTGCCGACTGGGGCACTGTTAACTTAAGGGTTGGCGCCGTTGGATGCCGCTCGACCTGTCACCAAAGCATGTGGTCGGGGTACTGGGGACAAGGTGTAGCAGGCGGATCAATACCTCGGCGAGATATCCGCCACTGGAGACCAGGATGACCAAGGTCCTGCGCCGACCCTGTACAATTTCTGGTAGTCTAGTGTCAGGAGTGGTTGTGCCGACTGGGGCACTGAGTAACGAGGCCGGCTGAGGGCCTATGAGGGTGCCGACTGGGGCACTGAGTAACGTCTCCTTCGGCTTGGGCTTATCCCCGAAGCGTGGGCCGTCACGCGTCAGCAGGGAGCCGAAGCTAGCTGAGCCTTAGACCATTCGACTCAGGATCGGGCTACCACAGAACTACGTGGGCCTTGACGCCCTGGGCCGACCCAAGCCCGCCGACCCCCTTCCTGCTAGCTGAGCGCCAGGCTGCCGGGCCAGGTTACACGCAAGTTGGCCCGGGATCATAAGCATCTCCCTCAAGTCTAGTCGAAGGAGGCACGCAGTCCGACTGACTGGACCTCAAATCTGGTCCGAGCCTGGCGCATCCCTCGGAAGGGTCGGTCGTCATCTATTGGCAAACATTCTACCGGCACCCCTATTCCGTCGCCTCGGACACTGCTTCGAATCGGATCAGACGGCTTCAGCGGGGTCGCACGTTTCTCTCTGTCATTCATCGGACGACTGACACTCCTCGCCTACTTCCATAAGTGAGACCCTTCGCCTGCTCGTTCTTCTCCGTGCATTCGAAACTACCCATTGTTCTCCGCCGCTTTGAGTGTTGCTAGGGTTGCGATCGCTGCCTCATCTCGACCTTTCTTCGGCGGCTTATCGCGTCGATCAGCTTCTCGCCTCCTCCTTCTCCAATGGCCTCCTCTTCTTCGTCTCCACCCCCGGCCTTGGTATTCTACCCTGATAACCACCCTCACTGCCCATGATCTGATTCAAATACAATCGGACTTCTTAATCCCTGCCGACCATCACCTACTCCTGCCTGAATCACACACATGCCCGAATTCTGCCCCCCTGGGCTACATTACCTTGTCTCGAGATCATCTTCAAGCTGGCCTCTGTTTCCCCGTCCATCCTTTCATTGCCGCCGTCTGCGACTACTTCCAGATTCCTCTATCTCAGCTAGCCCCCAACGCCATACGTTTGATATGTGGTTCGGCCATTATCTTCTCACTCCTCCGGATTCCCCTTGTACTAGAGAACTTTCATTATTTCTTTTACCCCAAACAGCAAGAAGTGGGCGACTTCTTCTTCCAGGCCCGAGCCAAGGCTTCCTTCCTCCTGAACCTGCCCACTTCACACAAGGGCTGGAAGGAACGGTACTTCTTCATCGGGCCATCCCCTCCCCGGGCTGGCCTACCACTTGGGTCAAGGGACTTCCCGTTTCCGAGACTCTCCCTAGACATTATCGCACTTCTGCCGCCTACCTGAATGTCACCGCCGAACTGGAGGACAAGCATTTTCACGGCGGACTTCTGCTAAAGGAGGGGATTCTTTTCCACCTTCGGTCTTAGCCCGAGCCCCACCCCTTCTCTATCTGACGCTGGTAAGTCTCCCGACGTCTGTCAGGTATATCTCTTGGTCATGCATAAACGTATTTTGCTTTCACAGTTTCCCTACTGCTGTCCACGGCCGTGAAGGGGGGATTCAGGCTAGAGAGGGCCGAGCCACAGACTCGGATTGCCTCTATGTGGGCTGCTAGAAGAGGTACTGTAGCAGAGGTCGTCCCGGCCAACCCGACCCCGACTGTACAGGGGTCGATCCCCACTGCTTCCGAGACCGCTCCGTCCGCAACCGTCCCACCGCGCCTTCCTTCCAAACGCCGACGGGCGTCCTCCCCAACAGGGGGTTCATCCCTCCCTTCTTCCAGCAAACGTCTGGAGAAGAAGAAGAAAAAGAGAGCAGCTCCTGAGCCAGAAGCCCGCTCTGCTGCTTTGGCCATTGTTCCCTACGTGGCCCCCACTGTTGACTCCTCGACCGCCATTCCCGTTGGAGACTCCCTAGTTCCCCCACCAGCAATTGCCTCTGCCATGGCCCCTATCCCCGATGCTGCGGCCGATACTTCCGTCACCACATCGCCTGCCAACCCTTCTGCCATCTCCAACACTTCCGACACCTTGATGTCTGCCCGCTCGGGAACCCCTTCTGCTGAGGGTCCGAATGAGGACCTGATGATGCACCTCTTGGTGCCCTCTCGAGCAGACCGTCGCCTAAAGCTGCCCCTTGGCGAGCTACCCAAGCGCCGCCAGGATATGCGCCTATATGGGTCGGTAGCTGATCGCTATGCCCAAGGGTTCGAGGAGTCCTACTTTCGGGGCTCTCGCAACAAAGCCGACGCCTTTTTCCTTAAGGCCACTCAGGTACGTACCGATGATCTAGGTCTTCCGCTGCACCTTTCATTTCTGACTCCTAAGAACGGTGTTCTTTTTGCAATTCGTAGGAGACTGCCACGGCGTCTCTATGTCCCTCCTAGCCCAGAGCTCAGCGCGGATTAAGGCTGAGAGGGAGGTGAAACGCCTGCAAACGCAGCTGGCGCATTCCCAATTAGTTGTTGACGAGCCTACATTGAATCACCTACGAGAGGAGGTTCGGGTTATGCAAGATCAACTGGCCCACTTGGGGGAACAACTCGAAGTGGCGCGCGGCCAAGTTGAGACGGCGCAACAAGCCACTTCCCAAGCAAACATCAAGCTCTCCACCCTGAAGCATGCCGAACGGAAAACGCGAGCCTTATAATCGGAGGCCAAGGCCGAGTCAGCCCAGGCGAAGTCTGACCTTCAGAGGGCGTCAATTGCCCTTGACTCTCTCCAGGCCCTACTGGAGACTAGAGATGCTGACGCTCTGGCCCAGTCACAAAGGATAACGGAGCTATCCATGGAGCTCTCCTCCAAAGATCAACTGTTGCACACTCTGCAAGAAGAGCTCGAGCGGCTGCGAAAGGAGAGGTCCGAGTGGGAGGCTACCAGATCGTAGTTGATAGAGCTTCGCTCTTACAAGGAGACCGAAGATTCCCGGAGGGAGAAGTACAGGCTTGAGTGCATCAACGCCCCTGCTCACACGGCCAAAATCGCCAAGCGGTTCATGGATGTAATGGAGCCTCAAGGGCTGAACATCGTCCGCCGGCTCAGGTTTGGTGGGTATCTGCTTCCCAATCTGCCTCCCACAGCGGTAAGTCTTGAGGACATGTGTGAGGACCTGCCCAGCGTGACCGATGTGTCATTCAAGTGAAGGTCAAGCCTTCTGCATTTCTTTGCCTTTCTTTTTTGTGTACTGGTGAGGGTGTCGGGTTTTGGGGCGATGTAATATTTTTACCTTGCCGATGGTAACCTTTTTATTCCCCCTTAAGCCCCTCGGGCTTATTTCCTTCGCCACACTGTTAGCGATCTCCGGGATCGTCAAACGGGGCGCTCAACTCGGGATGCTCCCTCACCGCGTAAATCGTTAAACCAGGGGACCAGTGGGGTTAGACCCACTAGCGAGAGTTTAGCCGCTCGGTCGGACTGAAATTCGGGGAGTGTGGGTCGCCGCGCGACCAGACAGGCCCAAAGCCCAGGGATTGACGAGAGCTGGCCCGTTTATGAGAATCCTTCTGCGCCCGTCCCATCGGGGCGATTCGTATCTTGATCCTTGACGTCTACTTTTAATGAGTGATGGAACAGGGCTCGGGCGATGTGACGCGTCGGGCAACGAAACGTCCGTCACCAGTCATGAGCGCCTCGGGCATTGAGCAGCCCTTGCGTATTTACTTCAGCTTTAACACCTCTTCACGCCTTCCCATTCGCGTGATTGACCGTCGGATCTTGCAGTTTACCAAGGCCTACTGTGGATGGCCAGGATGACCTGCTATCCTCTATATAAGCCGTGTTTTACCGGCACCTCTTTCAACCCACCATACCAGTGAGACCAATATCCTCGCTAGCCCATTATGTCTGCCGACTTCGATGAAGGACCCTCCTCTCCGATGAAACCCTTCATCTCTTCCGATGATTCGTACCATTCTTCCTCGGAAGAGGTAGATCGAGAGCTCCTCGAGCTGTTCCTTCCTATTATCGTCGCTTCCCCTTATAGAGGCACTCCTAAGGGGAAAGAAACGATGACGACCTGCCCATCTCCCTGTGCAGGAACCTCCGATATGGATGCCTCACCATTGGAGTCTGGTCGTCATGTGCCTTGCTCGATTGTTTTCTCATCTCCACATAGCACTCCCGCTCCTCCTCGCTGAGCAAAGCGGGCTCGGGCTCCGGCTTCTGCAGAAGCTACTGCCGCGGCGCCCCTGTCCTCCCGTGTGACCCCCCCTTCCGGGGCACGCTCCTCCTGCCCCCGAGGTACCCCTCTCTCCGCCGATTCGCGAGTTTGTCGCTCTGCGGTCGGGAATTCTATCTTGAGCGTTCTCTTCCGCTAAGGGAGTGAATGTCTGCCCTCTTCCGACGAGGGTAGCCTCCCCGAGCACTACAACTCTCGAGGGTTTCCTCTCTCGCTACTTCCTTGAGGAGGGCTTGGAGGGGCACGCCCGCGGGGAGTTTGAAGGGAGGTGTTCGTATTGTCCCTCGCCATTCGACTCAGAGTTATTCTGTATGTCGACCGGCTGGCAATACTGGCTCGACGATTGCTGGAGGGGCTACTATTATTATGCCTCCTATCTCAGCCAGTGCCAGTCCGGGGAGGCTCTCCTGGCGCATCCTCTCCCAGGATATGGGCCTCTGTGGGTGAGGATGTTGCCGCCCGCTCTTCGCCAGCTCTCCTGGGCCAGTCTCTCCTAGTGCCGCCTTGCATGGGGCACTGGCTAGTGACTCGTGTTCAAGTGATGGTCTAGACAGGAAGTCTGAAGCCCTGTCCAGGCAAGAACCTGGAAACTCTGCTCGGGCGAGAACCTGAGAACTATGCCCAGGCGAGAGCATTTAAACCTGTCCCCCGCGATCTCCAATTCAGGAGAGGTGTTGTTCTCATCCCTTTTTTCCTTTGCCTCTGACTCTTGTCTTCTCTTGCTGACAGACAGCGCCGCCCGCTTGGATTTCGGAGGAGTGGACCGCGCTCAGAGCGCAACCTTTCGAAGCACAACACCTCATCTCTATCCTGTGGGCCGATCTGAAGGCTAAAGAGGAAGAGAGGGCCGCTATTGCCGCATAGCTCCGCGAGCTTAAGCAAAAATACGCGGTTCAGACATTCGTACTCGAGGTCGTCCAGCGGCGTATCCAACGCCTGAAAGGTTACACCGACTCCCTGCTCAGAGATCAGGCCCCGAAGAAGACCAGCCGAGCCCCATGAGTTAGGCGTGGTTATTGCTGAGACATGACCTCTTTATCTTTATGAACTAAGGGGGGACTAATCCCTTATTGTGTAATCGCTCTGGATAATAAAAGGCTGCTTTTTTCCTTTACTTTCTCTTGTAATGTTTGCGTGTCAAGAATCTGAGCGGCCTCCTTAACCCGAACAGGGACTCTTCGACTTAATTTCAAGTCGCAGTGCGTTTTTGCGGGTGTCGCGGGTATTAAGTATTTCACCTTTGCGAGGTGCCCCAACCAGAACACTTCGTACTTCCGTGCTGGGATGGGGTACTCTTAAACATGTCAATGACTCGGTTATAAGCGCATGATGCGGGGTATGGAGAGCGCCCCCGCGTTGACTGAACGAAATGGTCGTTCATTGATCATTCGTAACACTGTGAGTCACGGGCTTTGGGCGGTTTTGCCGGGTCGCTCGTCTTCCGTTTGAACCCGACTTAGGGGGTACCTAAGTCCGCGAGATATTTAAGGAATGCTGCTTGCCTTAGAGTTTCGGGAACTTTGCCCGCTAGGCGAATTAACTAGTATAGCCGTGTGGGATGCCTTGCTCCAGGGAGCGTGGGACGCCACGCGCCTTACTGAGCAGCCGAGCTGCGGAAAGCACACACGGTCAGGCAAGCTGAGCCGCGAGATAATAGCGCACACAGTCGGGCAGGACTCAGGGAGCGTGGGACGCCACGCGTCTTACTGAGCAGCCGAGCTGCGGGAAATATAGCACACACGGTCAGGCAGGCTGAGCTGCGGGAAAACACACACGGTCAGGCAGGCTGAGCCGCGGGATAATAGCGCACACAGTCGGGCAAAACTCAGGGAGCGTAGGACGCCACGCGTCTTACTGAGCAGCCGAGCTGCGGGAAAGCACACACGGTCAGGTAGGCCGAGCCGCGGGATAATAGCGCACACAGTCGGGCAAAACTCAGAGAGCGTGGGACGCCACGCGTCTTACTGAGCAGCCGAGCTGTGGGAAATATAGCTCGAGAGTCCGATACATCTGCGAACGAGGTAAGGACCATGCGCTTCCACTTGTGAGATGTGTTTTACATTTACCTCATCACCTTTCACTCGGCAACCCGATAGGGCTGAAGGTGGACCGCACTCCAGGGTCGATACAACCTTTTTCCCTTTTCATTTTCTATGTAGTACGCTCCAGAAGAAAGCTTTTGAACAATCTTGAAGGGTCCTCCCCACTGCGGCTCCAGTTTGCTTACGCCCCCCACAGGTTTGATTCTTTTCCAGACGAAGTCGCCCACTTGAAATGCTCGGGGCAGCACTCTTCGGTTGTATCTCTGCTTCATCTTCTGCCTATACGCGATCATCCGAGCCGCGGCTCTGTCGCGAATTTCGTTGACCAGGTCCAGCTCCAAACGCCGTCTCTCCGGATTATCGTCATCATACGCTGCCCTTCGATCCGATTCGCATCCGACCTCGACCGGGATCACTACCTCAGTCTCATAAACCAGCTGGAAAGGCGTGCATCCGGTTGTTTCTTTGATAGTGGTTCTCAAGGCCCATAGGATACTTGGGAGCTCGTCTACCCACGTTCCGCCAACGTGGTCGAGCTTGGTCTTCAACCCTCTGAGGATCTCCCGATTAGCCACTTCTGCCTGGTCGTTGCTCTGAGGGTAAGCTACAGAGGTAAAGGCTTGCTTGATGCCATATTTTTCACACCACTCCCGTATCCTTCTGCCCTGGAATTGCCTCCCATTGTCTGAGACGAGCTTGTGCGGGATCCCATACCGGCATAATATGTCTCGCCATAGGAACTTCATTACTGCCAGCTCGGTGATGCGTGACAGAGCCTCCGCCTCTATCCACTTGGAAAAGTAATCGACTGTCACCAGCAAATATTTCTTCTGAGCAGCAGCGGTCGGGAATGGTCCCACGATGTCCATGCCCCACTGGTCAAAAGGGCAAGAGACTACCGACGCCTTCATAACTTCCGTGGGTCGGTGCGGTAGGCATTGGTACTTCTGGCAGGACAGACATTTGGCCACCAGCTCGTTGGCATCCTTCTGTAAGGTGGGCCAATAATATCCTGACATTATCGCCTTCCGAGCCGTCGCACGAGCGCCAGCGTGGTGTCCACAAATCCCCAGATGAATTTCCCTCAAGACATAATCAGCGTCCTCTTCGTTCAGGCACTTGAGGAGAGGTCGAGAAAACGATCTCTTGTAGAGGGCGTCGCCAACCAGGGTGAATCTGGCCACGTGCTTCTTGAGCCACCGAGCCTCCTCGCGGTCGGCTGGTAGGGTTCCCCAGGTGAGGTAGGTGATGATTGGGGTTCGCCAATCGGATGCAAACTCCAGGTCAACTTGTCTCTCTATCTGCATGACTAGCAGCGCCGAGCCGCCCGCCTGAGAAAGCACCCATGAGCCTACAGAACTGGCCAGCTTAGCTAACTCATCCGCCTTGAAGTTCTCTTCCCGTGGGATCTTCCTCACTTGTACCTCTTTGAATTCAGCCTTAAGCTTCTCATAAGCTTCTATGAAAGCCTGCAGCCGATCACTGTTGACCTCGAACTTTCTAGCCACTTGCTGCGTAACTAGCTGCGAATCTGAGTAGAGCATTACTTGAGCAGCCCCTATATGCTTAGTGGCCTGCAATCCAGCTATGCGGGCCTCATACTCGGCTTCATTATTGGTGGCGTTGTACTCCAATCACACGGACAGGTGCATTTTTTCTCTGCTAGGGGAGACAATCAGAACACCGATCCCACTTCCCGACCGAGCGGACGAGCCATCCACATATATCTGCCACGCCTCTTCAATCTCGTCTGCATGCAGCTCACTTAAGAAGTCAGCTAAAGCTTGAGCCTTGATAGCTTGTCGAGGTTGATATTGGATGTCATATTCACTTAGCTCGGTAGTCCACTTGATCAGTCGCCCCGACGCTTCAGGATTTGAGGCTACTCGACCCAGGTTGTTGTTCGTCAATACCACGATAGGATGCGCCAAAAAATAAGGACGAAGTCTCCGAGCACCCAACAACAGCACATACATCAATCTTTCAAACGTCGTGTAGCAGCACTCGGCTCCCTTTAATAAATGAGCGAAGAAGTACACTGGCTGCTGTTCGGTCGCCTCTTGTTTAACCAAAACTAAGCTGACCGAGTCAGCTGATACAGCCAAATACACGTATAGCGTCTCCCCAACCTCCGGTTTCGCATGCTCGTTCTTCTTCGCGCATTCGAAACTACCCGTTGTTCTCCGCCGCTTTGAGTGTTCCTAGGGTTGCGATCGCTGCCTCGTCTCGGGCTTTCTTCGGCGGCTTATCGCGCTGATCAGCTTCAAGCCCTCCTTCTAGCGCCAAATTTGATCCTGCCACGAAGTGAGTAGGACGCCCTTACGGCTGAGTGAGTCTCCGGGAAGGGCGAGGTCGCTGAGGTGGCTTGACGAGCTGGATCGCTTCCAACCTGCGAGGCAGAGACCGTTAGAACCCGCCGGAAAAAGATCCCGGCCAGGCACTCGGACGGTCAAGTCAGTACACGACGGTGGCGACGGAAGGCAATAGAACAGTATGAAAATTGCACTATCGCGCGTACCTGGGAAATACGGAGTGAGAGGTATATGTAGCCGGGGAAGCTGACAGGTTCTGCCTCGCCTACCACTTGCTGTCGCATAGAGAGGGCAGGGTAATGCATGCCCAAGGATGGCAGGGTAAAGTGGCACATGCTGTATTAAGGAAAGGGGCACTGTCAACTTAAGGGTTGGCGTCGTTGGACGCCGCTCGACCTGTCACCAAAGCATGTGGTCGGGGTACGGGGGACAAGGTGTAGCAGGCGGATCAATACCTCGGCGAGATATCCGCCACTGGGGACCAGGATGACCAAGGTCTTGCGCCGACCCCGTACAACTTCTGGTAGTCCAGTGTCAGGGAGTGGTTGTGCCGACTGGGGCACTGAGTAACGAGGCCGGCTGAGAGCCTATGAGGGTGCCGACTGGGGCACTGAGTAACGAGGCCGGCTGAGGGCCTATGAGGGTGCCGACTGGGGCACTGAGTAACGTCTCCTTCGGCTTGGGCTTATCCTCGAAGCGTGGGCCGTCACGCGTCAGTAGGGAGCCGAAGCTAGCTGCGCCTTAGACCATTCGACTCATGATCGGGCTACCACAGAACTACGTGGGCCTTGACGCCCTGGGCCGACCCAAGCTCGCCGGCCCCCTTCCTGCTAGCTGAGCGCCAGGCTGCTGGGCCAGGTTACACGCAAGCTGGCCCGGGATCATATATATATATATATATATATATATATATATATATATAGTTCTGATCTCCTGTGGACCCCCTGTACGGACCACAGGGCGTGACCGATCAGGGACTTCCCTGATCGGTCACGGTGACCGATCAGGGAAGTCCCTGATCAGTCACGCAGTGTGGTCCGCACAGGGGTCCGCACAGCACGGTCCGCAGGAGATCGTGCCGATATATATATATATATATATATATATATATATATATATATATATATATATATCACATTGTTATCATTTTATATACACATTCTTGTGTATAACATGTCTCTAACTTTTTAGACATTTCCCTCACAAAATCACTTAATTTTCTGAAAATTTCAATTAAAATTTGAGAAGTATTTTGAGGTGCAACAAAGTATAGATTATAAAATGGAAATATAGGTTCAGATTATTGTTCTTTCATATAATAATATTTTGTATTATAGGTACGATCTTGTGGACCTTACCCGTCAGGCACTAGCAAAGTACGCAAACAAACTATTCTTGAAGGTCATTGAAGGGTATCATCTAAGCAATCTCTCACAAGTAACTTCCTGTGCTCACCACTTCCTTGATCTTGTCAAAGACTTGGACACTCTTTTGTCCAGCCATGATGGATTTCTGCTTGGTCCCTGGTTGGAAAGTGCTAAGAACCTAGCAAGAGATCCAGGACAGGAGAAACAGGTGACGACTATTATTACATTCTGTTTGTTGTCCTCAAATGCCATAAATGGTCTGATCACCTGAGTAATGTTTATGCTGCTTCCATGATGCAGTTTGAATGGAATGCAAGAACTCAGTTAACAATGTGGTTTGATAATACAGACACCGAGGCTAGTCTGCTTCGAGATTATGGTATGAGAATTCATTTTCTTAGCATTATTTGCAAATTTCAGGAATTATTTCATCCAAAAATCTTGTTGTTACAGGAAATAAGTACTGGAGTGGTCTTCTGCAAGACTACTACAGACCAAGGGCAGCTTTATATTTTAAGCACATGATCAATAGCTTGGTGAAAGGTGAGAGTTTTGCACTGGAAGACTGGAGAAGGGATTGGATATCTCTTACCAATAAATGGCAAGAAAGTAGAAACCTGTTCATAGTGAAAGCTCATGGAGATGCTCTAAACATCTCGCGCTGGTTATATGATAAGTATTTAAGAGAAGACCACTCACAAGCACTTTATAAGATCAGAGAAAACCACAACGATCAGCTTTAATTTTGAATTAAGAATCTTCTGCCCAGATGATAGTTTGCTTTCTGAGCTTCCAACTGTTAAGTTCATCAAAGAAATCATGGTCATTAATTTTAGCTTTTCATTTGAAATAAAAACTTCCAAATGGCTTTGTCAATGAAGGTACCAAATGCACTTTCTCAGTAAAGTTTATTGCAGTATTGGGTCGACTGTCAATTTGATTGCTAAAACCTAACACAGCCGAAAAATTAAGAGGGTGTTTGGTATGGTCATGGAAGAGAGATTAGTCATCATCCCAGGTATTTACGGTTTGATGATCAGCTATAGTGTATTTTGTAGGAATTTTTTCTCCAAATGGAGTGCGAATCCTGGGACGTTGGGTTTCTGGACTTTTCACCGTGAGGACTTCCTGATTTATCCTGATGGTCGAGGGAAAACTTTTGTGGTACTGAGCTGGTCGTCCAAGGTCGAAAAATCGAGTTGGAAAAATTTTCATTAATCGATATTTGGTTTGGGGGAATGGGAGGTAATCATTTCTATTGACAATGTTTGGTGTGTGGCAATAGGAATGAAAATAAAAGAATTATTTTTTCATTTTCATTCTCTACTCTCCCTTATCAATCAAACTCCTTAATCATTCTTTCTTTTTCATAAATTCAAAATACTTTTTTTTTAATTTTTAATTTTACTATTTCCTTGTACATTCTCTGATTTTATTTCTCCCTTTACATTTTTAAAATTTCTTTCTATCTATTTTTTTTTATCTCTCTCTATATATATATATTCTTTTCTCTCTTTATCTCTCATATTATATTTTCCTCTCTATATATTTATATCATTTTCACTCTCTACTTATTTATCTTATTTTTTAATATATTTTTTATATCATTTTCTCTCTCCACCTCTACTATAATAATTTATCTTTCTTTATTTTTTTACTTTCTTATTATATTTTGTATATCACTTTTGCTCTTTATCTTTTTTATTATATTTTATTTCTCTAGCTATTTTTTTATTTTTTTCTCTATCTTTCTCATCTCATTTTTTTCTATATTTTTTTAATGATTCCTCTCTCTATTTTTTTATCACATCTTTCCTATCTAGTTAACTTTATTTCTCTCTCTACCTTTAATTTTCATTTTCTCTATCATCATATTTTCTTGTATTTTTTTTCTACCTCTCTTCTCATAATTTTTTTTATTTATGTTTTTCTACTTTATCTCTTAACTCATTTTATTTCACTTTCATTATTTTATAACCATTCTATTAATTTAGTTAATTTTGAAATTTTTATAGATTCTCACTATTAAAGTTGAACTGAATCAAACATTATCAATAACAATAATTTTCATGAATCTCTTAATGAATCCTATTATCATTCCTCCGATTGACAAATTTAAATTAAACGTCTCCTAAGTTATCTTTGAGACAGCATTGTACGCAGTGTAACTGCTTTGCTGACGGAGACAATCGTGCCTTCGGTGCTGCTGGCTAGGATTTATATATCCGTGTCTCCCAGGCAATGTGGTCAGCGGCAGCGCAAAAGCTGTAATTGTTGGTTATGGTATAGGTTCGGGGTCCTTGTGCTTCAGTTTTACAATGTTTGCTACTGGAGAAGATTTGAAGGCCTCCAAAGTCGTGCCTACCAGCTCTAATATGTAAATAAAGTTGAACTACATCCTAATTTATTAGGAGATGCGATATTGCTCAGGATGCTCATTCAAGCACTGCATTGTTATGTTAGAATCTTATAAACTTGTTAAGATGTATTTATTTATTCTCTAATCTCTGTTGGTATTAGTTTATATAATAATTTTAGTCAAAATTATTATGTAACCTTAGACCGTTTAGAATTTAAAAATGAATGATAAATGTAACAATTTTATCGCATACAACTTAGAAATCACATAATAGTATAGGAGTTGGAACATTGAGCTAAGTGGAAATGTTTTTTTTTTTTCAAAACGTGCAATAATAAATAAGGTGGAAAATTGGTCAACTGGTCGTGCTTCCGGTTGATTTATCTGGACCCATCGTTTTTAGTTGTAGGGGTTGGATCACTCAAATAAAAGAGTATTTGAGAAAGAATTTCAGGGATGAAGCATATTTTTATATCAATACAAAATTTTAAGTTATCTTTTAACTATGCCATCGAAAAGGAGCTCCTGTAAGCGTTTGCCTTTTGAATTAAAAAAAAGTTATTTGTGTGGCTTATAATGTTCAATTTTCATATTTTTTAATTGTCAAATAGTGGGATTTCACGTGGTACTTTATAAAGGCCTAAATTATGAGGCACTGATCCAACTTAATTCTAATTAGTTATCAACACAAGCACTAAACTTGTCTGTTATCAATGTTCAGAATAAGTAAGTCATGTGTTGGTCAACAAATCATCTCCACGCAAAACAAAAATTTCACTCTCAAGAATTTCTTGAACGGACCATCATTCTTCACTCTTTTATTTTATATAAACATATTAAAATTTTTATACATTTCATTAAATTTACCTAAACTTTTTAAAAAGAATTATCTGTATTTCATTTAACACTTGTTAAATCACAACGTGATGACGATATAATATCTACCACCATATAGACCCGACTTTTGAAAAACAAAACGATCAAAGTGTAAAAATTAAAATAAGAATTTTCAAATTTAAACCGTTTATCTAACTTTGTTGCTCCTTTGGTGATAGTCACGAGCCCGTCTGGTCAATTGTAAAACCAAAAATACACTAGAGGGAGAGGGAGGGGTGAATATTTACTCGATTTTTCCTCATTGTCCCTGATTGTGGATTTTAGTATGCAATGAAAAACAAGAAAAATAAATAATGGCAAACACATGCACAGATCAACAAGATTCCTACTCTACGGCATATTCCTATTATAAACGCAAGGGCGGAGCCAATATGATAGGTTACTCAATCTATAGCCCGAGGGGCCAATTTACTTTTAAGTGCATATATATATATATATATAACTTAATTCTTTATTTTCTATAATTTTGTCTATTGATGAATGATTTAGCCTAGAGCTCATGTCCACTTTAGCCCGAGAGCCCACACCGAATTTTATTTCTAAATTCTCTCTCTTATTATGTTTCTTATTATGCGCACCACTGTCTATTATTTGTATTCCTTTTTATTTCTTTTTTATACGTGGGATATATAAGTAAACTTAAAAGATAAATTGGTAATTAATATTCTTATTCCCTTTTTACTCTTCGCTTATATTTTTCTCCTTTCAACATTTCGTCTTCCTCCTCGCCCGCATCCGCCGACTGTGATTGCTCCTCCGTGGTATTTTGTCTTCCTCCTCACCTGCTATTCGCCGACTTGATTGCTCCTTTGTGGTTCCGCTGTCGTGTCGATTTCTTCTGAGTTTTGCTGATCCCTCTTTTTCTCTTTGGTGATTGCTACTGTTTTATAAGACCACAACTATTGTAAGTATAAGCAATACAGTTAATTGAAATGCATGCCTAATCAATACATTATTTACATAATTATATGATTAAAATGCATGTCTAAATCTATTACCGGTAAATGCATAAAGTGGAATCAAATAATTAATTTACATTAAGGATGAAATATTATAACAAACAACAAACTTAATAGATTATAGATCATCTTTGCTTTTATATATTCGCTCATTTTTACTTTATAATTTTTACTATTAATTATTTACTATCTATATTGACAAAAAAATAATAGTAATGAAATTGCTAAATATGCATGATTAAGTGCTAATCAAAGTTTTAATACATTGTTAAAATTAGACGAGCTTATAAATATTTTTAGTATTTTTTAATTTAATAAATAATGTTAATTTTTTAGCTACTATTTTTGATGTGGAATTTATTTAGGCAAAAGTGAGATTTATATTAGAAATTGTATTAGAAATCATTATTTAAAATTTATAAGATTTTAAGCGGAATCATGTCAAAATTTATTTGTGTTAGATTATTTTAATGTCAAATCAAGAGAGAAAAGGGGAAATAATATTCTATCATTCTTTAAGCTAAGAATTGATAATCCTTCACCATCCGAGAGGGCCAAGACTAATGCATCCCTTCTTAATGAGGAGTTCAAATCTCCTTCTAAATCTCAAATAGTTGAGTTTGATGAAACTTCACTTAAACGAGATCCTCGATTGTGTATTTCTATGTGGCGACATTCTATTAATCATCGTGATGAAATTAGATGAGCTTATATCAAAATGGGGTCATATCAACCGAAATTGCAGGACTACCCACGGTCTGAATCAGAAAAGCAACATCGTTGATTTCAATATGCATAGTTTAAAAAATTTTCATGGTTAGAGTACTTTCCTTTAAAGGATGTAGCATTTTGTTTTCCATGTTATTTTTTTGAAATAAGTGAAGTACAATAATCTACATTTACAGTTGAAGGATTTAAAAGTTGGAAGGGCATTATGATGGAGCCAAGTGTGCCTTTTTGTCTTACATGGGATGTTATAACTCGGTGCATAATAAATCTATTAAATTTATTATTGATGTGATGAATGCAACTCAACATATAAATAAAGTTATGAATCCAGAATTTTCTGAATAGATTCATAAGAATCGATTAAGGCTTGCAGCAACAATTGAGAGCGTTCGTTGGCTTAGCTTGCAAGCATGTGGATTGAGAGGTTATGATGAATCTTTAGATTCCTAAAATTGTGGTAATTTCATTGAGATGCTAAAACTTTTGGAAAAATGGAATGCTAATATTGGCGATGTTATCTAAGAGAAAGCTCCAGGAAATATAAAGTATATCTCACTAGAAGTTCAAAAAGAAATCCTGCATATTATTGGTAATAGAGTCAGAAATAAAATCCATGATGAAATTGAAGATTCTAAATTTTATATTTTAGTGGATGAAGTAAAGGATGTATCTAACAATGAACAAATGTCAATAATTTTGAGATTTGTTAATATCCTTGATTTTTTATGGGAGCATTTTTTTCAAATTGTGCATGTTCATGACACCACAACTGCAACACTTAAGAAAAAGATATGTGATGTCCTCACTAAATATAATTTAGAAATACATAATATGCGAGGTCAAAGGTATGATGGTGCTAGCAACATGAGTGATGTTTTAATGGATTGCAAGCTTTATTTCTTAAAGATGGCCCCTATACATATTATGTACATTGCATTGCCCACCAACTCCAACTAGCATTAGTTGCAGCTACTAAAAATGAGATCTCTATATGACTTTTCTTTTCGAATATGACAACCATTGTTAATCTTGTTTCTTCTTCTTCCAAATGCAATGTTGAGTTACAATCTACTCAAGTTAATAAAATTGCACGTTGTATTAGTGCTGGTGAACGCGAGACTGGGCGTGGAGCTAATCAGATTGGTACTTTGCATCGAGTAGGAACTACTCATTAGAGCTCCCATTTTGATTCTATTTGCAGCTTAATAGATAAGTATAATGCAATTATTGATGTGCTTGAAAATATTATCACTGATGGTTCCTCTACTTCAATGTGTGGGGAAGCTAGTGGTTCCTTAATAGTGATGAAGTCTTTTGATTTCATTTTTATTTTGCATTTGATGCATAAAATTATTGGGATCATATATTTACTTTGTCGTGACTTATAAAAAAATCTCTTGATATCATAAATGCAATAGATTTTGTCTCTACAATAAAAGTACTTCTTCTTATATTAAGAAATAAAGGTTTTGATATTCTTCTTTTATATGTCAAATCATTTTGCACAAGATTGGAACATTGATGTACCAGAGATGAGTGCATGTTATATAAGCATTCTAGTCGTTCATGCCAGCAAAAGGATACCATCATAGTTGAGCATCACTTTCATGATGATATATTTAATGCTACAATAGATTTTCAATTGGAAGAGTTAAACTCTAGATTCAGTGATGAGACAGTAGAACATCTTATACTTAGCTCTGCTTTAGGTCCAAAAGATAATTTTAATTGGTTTAACATTGATAAGATTTGTACTCTCCCTGAGAAATATTATCTTGATGACTTTACTGAACAAGAAATGCATAATTTGGGATGTCAACTACAACATTATGAGCTTGATGTGGTTTGTCATGAAAATTTTCAGAAAATATCCACTATCTTAGAATTGTACCAAGAGTTATTTGAAACAAAAAAATTCCAATACTATAATTTGATCGACAAGTTGGTTTATCTAGTGTTAACTTTTGTGTGTTTCTATGACAACTAGAGAACGTGAATTTTCGGCTATAAAGCATGTCAAAATAGTTCTTCATCATAGAATGGGAGAGGATTTTCTCACAGATTCTATGATTATTTACATTGAGAGAGAGTTTGCTTCAAGTATTGAGTCAGATTCCATAATTGATTAATATTATACATTGAAGAATCATATATCACTACTTCAATAATATGGGTATGTATATATGGATCATAAAATGATATTTTACTTTGTGAGTTATCTGTGCTAATTAATTTTTTTTTCTATTTTTCTATAGAAAGTTGATGGTGTGAAAGTTCTTCAATTGGAAACTACAACTAGAGTGGCAATTAAAGTATAACCTTTGAAACATTGAATTTGTGGGATCGATGTGATCGATAGAGAGGGGGGGGGGTCGATACAAAATATCTTGGATTGAAATGTGAGTAAACACTTTAGAATAATAAAACGAACAAGTCAAAACAACGCTAACAAGCTTTGTTTTTACTTGGTTCGGAGTCTATGACGGTTCCTACTCCAAGGCACACGATCATTGACTATTTTCGTTTGGCAATTCTATAATTCGCAAAATGGGTTATAGAGTATGAAAGTTTAAGTACAAATAAAAATATAAAACTATATCGACAACATGCTTAAAGAAGAACGAGGGTGTTTCATCGTTGAAGCAGCATGTCGTCGATCTTAGACTGTTTTGGCATACCGAACTTGAGCACGAAAAGCTGAAAACTTGATTGCAGAGATTGTGAATGCTTGATGTGATGTCTAAGACTGAGGGGGTGAAACCCATTTTATATTGGCACTCGGGCACCCGAGTGCGCATAGGGGCGCCTCAACGTCGCCAATTCGGCCGTGTCGTCATTCACTAACTCAGTCAAATGTTATCCTCTCTCGGGTGCCTGAGTGCTGATGTGGCACGTCCAATCAGCAGCCGCCAACTCAGCTTCGCTAACGCTGAGCAAAACCAATTGGGGTGCCCAAGACCTCTCAGGCGCTTGTATACTCGGGCGCCCAGTCCCTTTGGGGCACCCTCAAAGCAGTTGGGTCAACTTCTTGGGCTACAAAACAGGTTAGTCAAGTGCAATAAATAATATATGAATGTATATGCATTTATAACAGCTGGAGCTGTCTGATCCTGAATTTGAATTTCAAATGAAATCCTAGGTCAAACTGATGTTTACTATTCCCTCTTCCGGGGAACACATCCTCACCTACTCCACTATGGAGAAATTACCTTTTGCCAACCGGCACTTCCAGTTGGACTTTTTCTCGGCCTCCGAAGCTCTTGGATCTCGAGACTGTAGGATCAATCGTGTCCGCTAGAGGGGGGGTGAATAGCGTTTTTCGTTGTTCTCTACAAAATTGTTAGCGCAGCGGAAATACAAATAAAAATAAAACTAACAATATAGAGCAATGCTAACAAACCGATTTACTTGGTATCCACCCCGGACAGGTGACTAATTCAAGAATCTGTCGGTAGATCACTCCCCGGATAACCTCCGGCTAGCCCTCGTTGCTCCTTGTGGGTGGAGAAACCTTGCCACAACACCTTGGACACTATCTGGGTACAAAAGACTACTAACTCACTTTACCCAAGCGAGTTTCGTCAAGAATCTCATCCACCACGAAGTCCTCTTTAAATAGGACTCGGGTTGAAACCCTCGCCACCAGTCGACTGCTCCCAGGGGAAGTCGACTGGTGCCACTGAAATTCGACCGTTGCACCCCAACGTTCGAATTCTCAGCTAACTCACCAGCCACCTACCAGTCGACTGCCATTTGAGCAGTCGACTGGTCCCTGGTCAGAACCCTTTCTGTGAGTTTTACCAGTCGACTGCCCTACTCACACACCTAGGGTTTCCCTTCTCGAGTACACTTCTCTCACACTCAACCCTAGGACTTTCCCGAGTACAATCACACAACACTCGTACCCTCACGACTCGAATAACTCCTCCTCCGCGCCTCTTCATCTTCGGCTCCCATCCCTCGGATGCACGCAAGCCTCCAGCTTGCCTCCATGCCATCCTTCACGCATGCCTCGAAGTCCGCGCCCATCAGCTCATCGTCCCTGCTCTCCAAGGTCCCTCGGATGCGCACGCAAGCCTCCAGCTTGCCTCCATGCCACCCTTCACCGTACTGAGGTCGTCCAGTCAAGTCCATATGTGTAACCTGTACATCCTGCACACTCAACATACACATATGAGAACACAAGGGAAACTTAACTTAAACCCTTTGCCCAAACATCAAAACACTTGGTCACTCCGGACCACAAATTGCCTCAACAATCTCCCCTTTTTGATGTTTGGCAATACATTTAAGTTAGGGAAAGCAAAATAGTAGTCAATAGCAAACAATGCTAAATGAATGCATATGCAATGCAAAATTGGATCCTATCCCAAGACATCCCATACACCTAACCATCCAAGTTAGGAATTTTCACACCTAGCCCTCCAAGCTAGGACTTTCACATACCTAGCCCTCCAAGCTAGGACTTTCTCACACCTAGCCCTTCAAGCTAGGACTTTTCACACACCTAGCCTTCCAAGCTAGGACTTTCTCACCTTAGCCCTCCAAGCTAGGACTTTTCACTAAAACGGGCTTTTTAAGGCTTCTCCCAAGCTCCCCCTACATTAGACTTATAAAGGCTTTTTAAGAACCTCTCCAAGGTTCCCCTTACGCCAAGAATGGAGCAACCATACTCCCCCTTAATCTCAACTCCCCCTAAACCTAGGGTTTCTTGCAAAGGTATGTTTGGTTTCCTAACTTAAACCCAAACTTCTCCCCCTTTGCCTAACATCAAAAAGACCCCAATAATATCCCAATTATTAGTTCTTTCAATCCCCAATGATCCTAAACAATGTGTACGAGCCTCCCATACACTTGTTTCCATCATATTGACCTAAGTTAGCTGCTGGATACCCACACCGGCCCTGACCAGTTGACTGCCCCTGTTGGCAGTTGACTGATACTCTGGAATTCAATTTTTCAGGCCACATTCAGAAATGCGCAGAAATTTCACAAATCTCCAAAATTTCTCAAATTTCATGGAGAATATTGTGGTACCCATACCTGCTTGGGAAAAATACATTCCACAATGTATCTATCATCATTCCCAAGTTTGACACAAAATCCAAAAATTTTTCTATGAAAATCAAGGCAAACAAGGAGGCAACCTCCCCCTTAACCTATGCCTTCTCCCAATTTTTAATTTTCCTAGGTGAAGTTCTACCCAACTTAACACCATGGACTCAAAGTAGGTTCTACCCAACCTAACACCAAGTTCTTCTTCCTTGGACACCATTAAAGGATTGCCCCCAAGCAACCTTATCCCTAATGCCAACAAGAACTCAACACAACTTTAGACACTCTAAAGGTTTGCAAGCACATTTGCTAGGATCTACCCTATCCTAGAAAAATAAGATTTCATGAAAACCACAAATGTGCTTGATTTTTGGTACAAACATAATTTCCTAAAGGTTTGCATTTTGTATCAATTTTGAACTCAATTCATGATTCCTTGTGTTTGCCAATTCTAACCATTATCAATTTACACAAGAAATTATCCTCAATACTTCCCTTTTTATCTCCTAATCCTAGACATATGTGGGAAACGTCCATATTTTGTTCATTCATCAAGAGTTAATTATCCAATATCATCCAATATTAGTCTATGAATCTTCAAATCATATAATGTCAATCCATAAAATCTCTCAAGATACCATGATACTTTCTTATATTTTCAATTTTGTAATTTCTTATCACCTAATAGGTCTTTTTTGCAAACTCTCACTGATCAGTCGACTGCCCATATGGCAGTCGACTGCCAAAACTCATAGAGAGTTTCTGGGCTGAGATCAGTCGACTGCCCCCCAGGGCAGTCGACTGATATCTAATTTTTAAGTTTTTTAGTCCAATTCCAGTAATGCCTAGATAATTCTACAAATCTCCAAAAATTATGAAATTTCGTGAGGAGATTTGTGAGGCTAATGTCTACTTGGGAAAAATTCGTTTCCAAACAAATGTACTCCGGATCCCAAGATTGGCATGAAACTCAACTTTCTCTAAAATGTATCATTTAAACTCAACCCAAAAGTTCTAATTGTGGTTTTTCCTTGATGTATCTTCTAATACTTGATCACAATTCATTTCTATCAGTGAATTACATGATATTTACCCATTAAAACCTAATTTTGTCAATTATAACCTCATTTTCATCTTTTTCTCCTTAATTCCCTTTTGAATGTGCCAAAACCTAGGGTTAAGACTTACCCAAGTCTTCCAATTACTTTTGATACATTTCACCTAATTTCCTAGGAGAGAAACTCTTGAGATTCATTTACCATGGACCCCAAAGGCTCCTAGAGCTCCCCCTTGAGCTCTTAGCCCTAGCCACCTCCCTAGGCGACTCAACCCACACTAGACCACACCGGTGTGCCACCAGTGATTCTTGGTCTACAAAATGGACCTTCTTAACCTTGGACACCTTGTCCTTGGTCAAGTCACCCTTTCTACCTTTTGATGGCACCCTCTTGCTATTCTTGGAATTGCCCTCCTTGCCATGATTATATGCTTCCCCAGCATATTTTTTTTCCATTTTCCTTGGAGGTCTTAGATCGGTATCCCAAACCCGATCTATCATAGTTGGGCTTTAAACTACCCAACACCATGTCTAAGCCCTTAGATCCAACCGTGAATCTTTCTAGGGTCTTTTCTAATATATCAAGCCTTGCCCTCAAGGCTTGATTTTTCCTTTATAGAGTTCTAACCTTAGAACTCATATGTCCACCTTGGACATGTTGTGACCGAGTGCATGTCGACAAGGATACGGGTTCGTAAAATTTTAAATTTTTACGTGCAGCGGAAGAATTAGCATAAAATAATTTCCTAAATTATTTTAACCACGTATCTAGCATGCAACCTTATGATGTGTTGACATAATCATAAATTAAAACTTTGCGGAAAAAGTAAACTAATTTACTAAGTACCTCTCGTAACTCGAAGTAAGGGACGAGATCCAACCGTAGCGTCCCTTGGAAGCTCCGCCTCTATTCGCGTCCACGCCGAGTCCTCTTCGGGATGACTTCGCAAAGCCACGAGTTTTGTGCCGACGAGAACTACTAGATTCTCCGAAGACACAACTAGAAGAATAAGAGAAAAGATAGGAAACTAACCACCCGAGAAACGGAATCGAATTCCGAGAAGGAAGGAGATGTGATCCGCTTCTTCTTCTTCTTGGTTGGCTTCTCCTTGGTGTAGATTGCTCACGCCAACTCCTTGGAGAACAATGAAGGTGGCCCGGCCCTAGGAGATCTAGGTTGGGCGTCGGCCCTAGATGGGAGGGAGAAGGAGAAGAGAATAAGAGAGAGAGAGGGAGAGGATTAACTCTTAATCAACTCAATTGATTGAAATTGAAGGCTAGCCTTTGGTTCCTTTATATAGCAACCTCTCCCTTGCTAAGTCTCCTCTTTAACGAAATTAACGGAATTAATTTTCATAAGAAATTTATCTTATAAATTTTCTTATAAATTATTCCGTTAGGCCTAGTTTTATCATAACTAACTTTATAATAAAACAATTAATTATCTTCTTTAATTATGGAATAAATTTTATAAGAAATTTATAATTTTTCTTTTAATGGAAAAATCAATTCATAATTGATTTTATAAAATTAAAATAAACCATTCCACGGATTATTTTAATTTCCAAAAAAGAAATAAATTTCTATAAATTTATTTATATAAATTTCTTTATACAAATTTATTTATCCATAATTTATAAAACAAATCGCGCTAGATTTATTTTATTAATTAAACCAAATTAATTGGTTTTCGCCCTTTTAAGTGGCCGGCCAAACCAAGGGGGTTTGGCACCCTCCTTGGCCGGCCAATCAAGCCGCATCCATCGCGAATTAAACTCATTTAATTCGCCCAATAAGCCTTCAAAAGACTTAGCCAATTTTAAGTTCCATTGCGCCTCTGATTAACTCAGATTCGACTTATTTCTCTTGATCGGAAAATCCAATTTTCAACTCGTTTTAAATCCCTCGGATTACTCGTAGTGCGTGTGACTAAATAGGCTTTCGATTTATGTTGGCTGTCTATAATCAACCAATTATAGAACGGTCATGAGTGGCACCTAGTAGTACATCATGACCCCCAATTAATCGAAAGATCAACGGTTTAACCTCAGAAGTAATTCTGAAACCCTTCAGCAGCTCTAATGAGTCGTGCCTCATTCCCTTCACCACCTTATACCCACTTGGTTCAGGACACGGTCTATATGTGTCAGTCTCCACTAGGCTGACTACGTCACACCTAGCCCAAGTAGTGTCTTTCTCGTCCTTTGGATTTCTAATTACTCTCATGTATTTAAGAGACTCGCACTCTAAACATGATATACTCTGGCCAGAGGTTTTGAGTAACAATCCGACGATAGGCCTGGGTATACATCTCCTCGCAAGGAGTGGTGAATCCTTTGTAGGCTGTTCAAACATCTTCGGGCACTTCGGCTTATACCCAATCATCCTGGGTCCACACCTCCTTGGAGATGCTTGCTTAAGATGTTAAAGTATAAGTCTCCATGACCAAGATGACTTGAACACCGCAAGTCAAAGGAACATCGCACTTAAGCTGCAGTAAGAACTTCATTGACATATCTACATGTAGATTCTCATATGAAGTCTTACAGCTAGTCACTCCAATGAACTAGTTCCCTTAACTAGCATCCATGTTTATCTCCGGACATCCCAATATCACCAGCCAGTGAGAATCAGCTGATTAGAGAATAACCCATGCTAGTCTCAACAGAATTGATAGTGTACGTATTTATCAAATCATCGACTAGGGATATTTTCAATACTTCACAATTGCACATTTAGAGATAGTCACTAGTTGTGATCCCATCACAAATTCTCTTATGCTGTGAATTGTATTGCGGACATTCAGTAGATGAGTTCAAGATCCCAATCAAATACACAAAACATGTATACTCAAATAGTGAATTATCATTTATTAATATAAATGTTTACATCATAAGGCGATTGCCTTAGGACACTTCTCTCATATCACTAGCAGGATATTCCCAGGACTACCCATTTTCCTAGGCACATTCCTTTCCTTTTTGGGATTAGTGCCATGATCCTTAGGTACAAAGGTCCTAGGTTTATCATGATGCATGTCTTTCCTTGGGTTTTGATCTACCTTGTTAACCCTAGTCCTATCATTGTACTTAAAACCAAAATTGTGCACAAGTAGGCAATTTTCATTAATCTTAACATGCATGGATGAATGATTAATATGATTTTTAATATGCAAAGAGGAACTTGAAATTGAATTACATTTTGGCTTAAGGTTAGGAGTTACCTTCCTTACCTTTGGAGTTCCTCCTTGATGTGGGCTTCTTCTCTTCTTCCTTTCTTCTTTTCTCCCATCTCCTCAAGTGCTCCATTTTCTTTAACTCACTTTTTCTAGGGCACTTGGTGTGGTAGTGCCCTAGCTCTCCACATGTAAAGCATCGAATATTCCTTCTTTTCTCCTTTTTAGCCTTCTCATTCCTACACCCCATGTTAGAATTTAAATAAATGGAATTGGGTTTAGGAATTACCTCCTTTTTACTTTTCAGGCACTTGTCCTTGTAGTGCCCCTTTTCGTTGCAACTAAAGCATGTGATGTGCTCTTTCGATTTAGCTTTGGTGGAGGTGGAGGCTAGGTTGACTTCTTCTTCAACCTTGGATGATGTGGATGCTTCCTTTTGTTCCGGTATAGATGAAGGTCTCTCCTCCCCCTCAATCCTTGAGGTGGAGACCTCTTCCTCTTCTTCTCTTGAGGAGGTTGATGATCTTTCACTTAATTCCTCCTCCTCACTTGAAGAAGTTGACACTTCCCTTTCTTCTTCTTCTTCTTCTTGACCAATTTGACTTTTCTCCTTGGGCTCTTGAATTTGTGTAGGGTTCTTGTAACATTTTTCCAACTTATCCCACAATTCATGAGCATTCTCATATTTACCTACACCACTTAAAACACTATTAGGCAAAAGATTAACTAATATACCAATTACCTTTTCGTTTACTTGGTTCAGAGTCGCAGTCGACTCCTACTCCAAGGACCACGGTCCTTGACCGTTTACGATGGGCAATTCTATATTCCGAGAAAATAGTACAAGCATGAAGTTGAATACAGAATTTAAAATACAACAATAAAAACATTATACAGACGATCGGAGAAGATTCGTAGATCGGAGCCGTGGGTCGTTGTTGGCGCTTGAGACTGGAGCACGGAGCATTTGGAGCAGAGCGCTTGAAAGAAATCGTTGGAAGCAGTTGTCTCTTGAAGCAAGGGGATGAACCCCTTTATATAGTAGTTGCTTGGGCGCCTATATTAAAGGGGGCGCCTGACATGTGGCCTTCCTTGCGTGAATCCTCATCCGCAGACTTGGCCGGCGCTTATCCCTTCAACTGGGGCGCCTGTATCAACATAGGCGCCTCAGTTGCTGAAGTGGAGGTTTGTTCGAGATGGCTTGGAATTGGCCCTTCTTGGGCACCTGTCACCATACAGGCACCAGTTCAAATAGGCGCCTGACTTAATTCAGGCTCCTGGGAGCAGAAACATTCAACCCTTCGTTCCTGCAACCAGGGTTAGTTCTAAAGCACAAATAATAAACAAATAATATATGTTAAGCACAATTAATAGCCTGAGTTGTCTTGGTTCTGACTTTGGGCTTTCAAATTGGAACCCTAGGTCAAACCGATGCCTAGTATTCCCTCCTACGGGGAACTCATCCTCGCTTACTCCTCTAAGGAGAGTTTACCTTTTTGCCAACCGGCTCCTCCGGTTGGACTTTTGCCCAATCCTCTAGATCAGGTCTTCGTGCCCAGTCCACGACCAGGACTTCGTGCCCAACCCTCGATCAGGTCTTCGGTGCCCAGCCCTCGGCCAGGACTTATTGCCCAATTCCTCGAATCAGGACTTCATGCCCAGTCCACGACGAGGACTAATTACCCAACCCTATGTCAGGACTTCGGTGCCCAGCCCTCGGCCAGGACTTATTGCTCAATTCCCAGAATCAGGACTTCGTGCCTAGTTTGCCTAGGACTTTTCCTACACACTTGAGTAACATCGTTAGATCACAATAAAACCTTAACTTATGAACCCTTTGCCATTATCAAAATATAAGTTCGATCTTGGTGCTTCCGGCACCAACAATCTTCCCCTTTTTGATTTATGGCAACCAAGTTCAAAAAGTTAAGTTTAATCATATAAAGCATATATAACAAACATGTTTATAATAAAAATCACTTTTTGAAAAAATCTTTACTAAGCTCCCCCTGAAATAGACATTCTCCCCCTGAAGCTTTCAATGATATGTAATTTTTCAAAAAGTCTAAGTATTTTAAATTTTGACTAAGTGTTTTGCAAACCAGCACAAAGTATTTGCATACCAAAAATAATTATTATGTACTTGAACAATCTTTTTGCAAAATATTTGTAGTTAGTCAAATTTTGTACTTTAGAAAACTTTGTACTTTATAAAAATTTGGACTTTAGAAAAGTTTTTCACTTAGAGAAATTTTTGTGCATAAAAAAATCTTTTTGCAAAAACATTTGCACTTAGAAGAATTTTGCACAAAATTTTCACTTAAAAGGATTAAAAAATTTTACTTCAATCACTTTTTTCACAGAAATTTTACTTGGAAAACACTTTCACTTAAACCAATTTTTGCACAAAAAGTTTACTTGGAAAAAACTTTCACTTAAAACAATTTTCACACTTAGAAAAAATTTGGTTAAAAAAAATTTGTGCTCTTAGCAAAAATATTTTTACTTAGAAAATTTGTGCACTTTGAAAACAATTTTACTTAGAAAAGATTTTGAGTAATTTGTGCACTTAAAAAAAATTTACTTAGAAAAGATTTTGATTAAATTGTGCACTTAAAAGAATTTATTTAGAAAAGATTTTGAGTAAATTGTGCACTTAAAAAAATTTACTTAGAAAAGATTTTGAGTAATTTGTGCACTTAAATAAAATTTACTTAGAGAAAATTTTTAGAAAATTTTATGCACTAAGACATTTTGAGAAAATATGTACTTGAAAATATGATGCCTAAATGCACTTGAAAATCTAACTTTACTTTTTGAATAGGATGAGAAAAAAAATTTGAAAATTTTTACTCTCTTATTCTCTCTCCCCCATTGCCATATATTAAAAACATTGATAGAAAAACCAATTGAGAAATAAAGCCAGTTAAAACAATGTTAAATATGTATTGAACCAATTCTATTGAACCTAAGCAACAAAAAAAATCAAACCAATTAAACTGAACTTGTTCGGGTCCTATTTAACCCAGTTAGCTACTTACTAACTGTTATATAGTAGCAGCTTTCACTAGGGTTAGTCAAGTTATGTGATCAGATTAAGTTAGATTTTCTAAGCTTGATTACTGTTCAATTGTATTTATTGCCCCAACTACTCTAGATGCACTGACTTAAAGCATCTTGAGTCAAGGCATAGACCTAAGCATCTCAACCCAGTCTAGGTTATCAATCAAAGTGCCCTAATGTGCTTGTGAGATGCTGACTTCTAAATTTATAGGTGCATGCAATTCTAGGGTTAAAGACTAGACTAAGTCTATTTGCGTAAAATCCCTAGTTTTGAAGGGGTAAATTTTTGAAAAATCTAAGTCAAAAAATAATTTTAAATTTCAATACTTAATAAAAGAAATGATTTTTCAAAAGATATTAAATGCTAATTTTTTGAAAAAATTATGAAAATATAAAAGCTTTTTGAAGAAAAAAATTTGAACAATCCTATTCTACTAAGCACAACCCTAATTGTCTTCTTAGTAAGCTAAACTCAGATTCAGGTAAGGGTTTAGTAAAGATGTCAGCTAAATTAGATTTTGAGTCCACATGCATAAGTACAATTTCACCCCTTGCTACGTGATCCCTAACAAAATGATATTTTATTTCAATGTGTTTGGTTCGGGAGTGATGATTTGATTTTTAGTCAGATTTATTGAGCTTATGTTGTCAATAAACACTTTGGTTTGGGTATAGTCAGCTAAAAATCCTTAAGAGTGTGCATCATCCATAAAAGTTGTGCTACACACTCTCCTAGAGCAACATATTCTGCTTCAGTTGTGGATAAAGCTACACAGTGTTGCTTTCTAATGCACCAGTTGACTAGACTATGTCCTAATAATTGGCAACTTCCACTTGTACTCTTTCTATCTAGTTTGCAACCGGCATAGTCAGAGTCAGAGTAACCTGACAATTCAAAAGTGGAAGTCCTAGGATACCAAATACCTACATTTAGGGTACCCTTAATGTACCTTAGGATTCTTTTTAGTGCTGCTAAGTTGGATTCTTTAGCACAAGTTTGGTATCTAGCACACATTCCTACAACGAACAAAATGTCAGGTCTACTAGCAGTTAAGTACAATAAGCTACCAATCATACTTCTATATAGTTTTAGGTCAACTGGTTTACCTTCAGGGTCATTATCTATTTTGACATTTATAGCCATGGGAGTACTTAAGCTTTTAGAGTTTTCCATTTTGAATTTCTTTATTAGTTCCTTTGCATATTTGGATTGATGAACGTAGTTACCATCCCTGGTTTGTTTAATTTGGAGACCTAAGAAAAAGTTCAGCTCACCTACCAAGCTCATTTCAAATTCGCTTTCCATAATTTTGACAAATTCTTTCAAAAAGTTAGAATTTGTAGACCCAAATATTATATCATCTACATATATTTGAGTTATAAATATATCTTTTTCTATGGTTTTAACAAATAATGTTGAGTCAATTTATCCTTGGTTAAATTCCTTTGAAATTAAGTAAGTTGATAGTCTTTCATACCAGGCCTTAGGTGTTTGTTTCAACCCATAAAGGGCTTTCCTAAGTTTGAACACGTATTCGGGTTTGTCTAATTCCTCAAATCATGGGGGCTGCCCTACATATACTTCTTCTTTTATAAACCCATTAAGAAAGGCAGACTTGACATCCATTTGGTACAGTTTAAACCCTCTATGGGCTACAAAAGCTAGTAACATCCTAATTGATTCAAGTCTGGCTACGGGGGCATAGGTTTCATCATAATCTAACCCTTCAACTTGACTAAACCCTTTTGCTACTAAGCGGGATTTGTTTCTCACAATCTCCCCTTGGTCATTTAGCTTGTTTCTAAATACCCACTTAGTGTCGATAACTGACTTACCCTCAGGTTTAGGTACTAAGTCCCAGACTTGGTTTCTCTCAAATTGAGCTAATTCTTCTTGCATTGCTACGATCCAATCTGGGTCAGGTAGGGCTTCTTCTATAGTCTTAGGTTCAATTTTTGAAATTAGAGCAATCTGACTAAGATTTCTATAGGAAGACCTTGTTCTGACTCCTAAAGTTGGATCACCCATGATTTGGTCGATGGATGATTAAGTCTGGGTTTCTTCGTTCTTCTAGAACTAGGTTCAGCCTCAGGTCCTGCTGGAAGGTTTGGTTCAATGTTTGATTCAACTACTTGGGTAGGTTCAGCTAGTGGTTCAGTTGATACCTCCGTAGTTGGTTCAATTGATAGAACACTATCTTCTTGATCAAGATTTGATTTGTTTAGGTTTTGATTGTTAATAGATTTTGTTTCAGCTTCTTCGTCAAAAATTAAGTTGGAAGTTTCTTCAATTTTGTGGGTTTGTCTATTGTAAACCCTATAGGCTCTACTAGTTATTGAATATCCTAAGAAGGTCTCTGGGGTTGATTTTGATTGAAACTTACCTAGGTAGTCCTTAGTGTTCAAAATATGAACTTTACACCCAAAAACTCTTAAATAATGTAAATTAGGTAATCTATGATAATAAAGTTCATACGGTGGCTTGTTGTGTCTTCTATTAATTAAAACCCTATTTTGAATATAACAGGCTGTATTTACCGCGTCTGCCCAAAATTGATTAGTTAGGTTGTATTCGTTGAGCATGGTCCTAGTGGCTTCCTAGAGGGTTCTATTCTTTCTTTTAACTATTCCATTTTGTTGGGGAGTTCTAGGACATAAAAACTCATGGATGTACCCATTAATTTTACACAACTCCTCAAATTTTTGATTTTCAAACTCTCCCCCATGATCACTCCTAAGTCTTTTAATTTTTGTGTCATTTTGATTTTCTATTATTTTAACAAATCATTAAATGAGTTAAAAGTTTCATCTTTAGTTTTTAAGAACCAAACCCAGGTAAATCTAGAGTAATCGTCAATGATTACTAATCAGTACCGATTCCCGCTTAGTGACTTGGCTCCATGTGAATCAAAGAGGTCAAGGTGTAGGAGCTCAAGTGTGGCTTAGGTTAAGTCGGACTGAGTTGGTTTATGAGTTGACTTGGTTTGTTTGCCTTGTTGACATGAATTACAAATTGTATTGTCAAAGTTCTTAATTTTAGGTATACCTTTAATCAATCCAAGTTGAGTTATTTTTGAAATTAATTTGGTATGGGTGTGGCCTAGTCTTCTATGCCAAAGATTGGTTTCTTCTAGTTGAGTCAGAAAACATTTGGGTACTATGGGTAGATTAATCGTGTAAACATTGTTTTTCCTACTACCCTTAAGTGTTATCTCTGAGTCTTGTAGATTCCTAATAAGGCAGTCAGAGTTGGTGAATGTAACAACATAATCAGTATTACAAAGTTGGCTAATGCTAAGCAAATTGAACTTGAAATTTTCAACCAATAATACCTTCTTAATG
Source organism: Boesenbergia rotunda (assembly GCA_024364735.1). NCBI lineage: Eukaryota > Viridiplantae > Streptophyta > Magnoliopsida > Zingiberales > Zingiberaceae > Boesenbergia > Boesenbergia rotunda. Next base: position 813,382 of record JAGFNQ010000332.1, on the reverse strand, counting down.
ATAAAATCTGAGTTAAGTTCAATGTTACCTGACCCAATTACTTTAAGTGTAGCATTGTTGCCAAATGCTACTGAGCCTAGGTTTTTCAACTTGATTTTGGTGAACTTCAATTTATCCCCAGTCATGTGTCTGGAGTATCCACTATCCAACATCCACTGGTCCAAATCTTTATGTTCCTACACATAAAGTATGTTTTGATTTGGATCCATTTATGTAGAGGTAGGGATAGATTGAACTGAATTTCACTACCTAGTCTGTCTCACATCTAATGTTATCAAGCATGTTGACCTTATAGGTTTTTGTGAGACAGGTTTTCAAATATGAGTTTAATTAATTTTGAAAAAAATGTTAGATGAACATGTTAAGTGTAGAATTAAATTTTGAAAGATTATTAACTTTGAAAAAATGTTGAATTAATTTTGAAAATATTGTAGAGTTAATTTTTGAAAGATTATTAACTTTGCAAAAAAAATGTTGAATGTAAGATTTAATTAAAACCTGTGTTAGATTCAAAATTATCAAATAGTAAATTGAATTTGAGTTTCGATAATCGGCTTCCAGGTCTTGGCGAGGCACAGAGGCCTTCTTTGGCCGTAGCCTTATTGGAGCAACAACTCTTTCCTTGACAAAGCCTTTTACCGAAAGTTCATTTTCAAATTACTTCTTGAAAAATTTTGGTCTAACTAGCTTAGGTTTTGGATCGGTAGCTTCAGCTAGTTCCACCAGACTAAACAGACCAAGGTACGCCTTACCCTACTTGACCTTATTAGAAGGGCTTCCCTAATGTACTATCATCTCACCTCCAGCTAATACTATGTTGTTCATGTTTTGAGTAAGTCTTTTTTTTCTTAAACTAACCATTCCTATGTGTTGGATCGAGAGAATACGATAGACGGGGGGGGGGGGGGTGAATATCGTAAATCATTTCGGATTTAGGGGGAGTATGCACAGCGGAAAATTAACACGAAAACCAAACGCAAACACCACGATTTACTTGGTTCGGAGTCGCGGTCGGCTCCTACTCCAAGGCCCACGGTCATTGTTTACTGGGGGCAATTCTATATGTGCGCAAAAAGGTTTACAAAAAGATTACAGTTATAGTGTAGTAAATTAAAACTTAAGCTCTTTCGTTATTGACGCTCGTTGTAGATTGCACTTCTGAGCAGAGGGTCGTCGTCGGCGCTTCACTTTTGAGATGGAAGGTTTCCGGAGCAGAGCGCTTGAGTCGAAGAGCGTAGTGGCGTTGGAAAGAAGTGTCTTGAAGCCTTGGGGGTCGACGGGCTATTTATAGCAGTCCTGGGGGCGCCCTCTACGTGGCCCTCGATCCGCAATAGTCTCGGTCAGCCTTTATACCTCAAGCATCGAGCTGAGGTTTGACTTGGGGCGCCCGGGACGCAGGGGGCACCCTGGTTGACTCTTTCAGCGGGCTTCTCGGCTGGATGATCTTTATCCGCTTCGTTGGCTTAAGCCCGGGGCGCCCAAGGCATCCGGGGCGCCCGGGAGCATGGGGGCGCCCCCCCAGTGAACTTCCGAAGTGTTTTTCTTGCTTAACTTGTTTTGCCTTGACCTTGGGGGCGCCCGGGACACTAGGGGCGCCCTACTCAGCTGTTGCCTCTCTCCTTTAAGGCGTTCTGAGCTGCAGAAACTCATTCCTTCGGTCCTGCATCCAGGGTTAGTCCAAAACAACACAAAGCAATCAAGTATTAGGTTTATACAGCCTTAGTTATCTTGGTTCTGACTTTGGGTCTCCAAAATGGAACCCTAGGTCGAACCGACGCCTACTGTTCACTCGACGGGGAACGCGTTCTCACCTACTCCTCTCAGGAGAATTTACCTGTTGCCAACCGGCTCCTCCGGTTGGAATTTGGCCCAGCAGTCCTTCGCCAGGTGCCCGGCTTTCCTTCGCCAGGTCTTCAATACCAGGCAGTCCTTCGCCTGGTGCCCAGCAGTCCTTCGCCAGGTCTTCACTTCCAAGCAGTCCTTCGCCTGGTGCCTAGCAGTCCTTCGCCAGGTCTTCAGTTCCAAGCAATCCTTCGCCTGGTGCCTAGTAGTCCTTCGCTAGGTCTTTGACTCCTAGCAGCCCTTCGCTAGGTGCCCAGTAGCCCTTCGCTGGGTCTTAGGGTTCCGATGCCTAGCAGTCCTTCGCTAGGTGCCTAGCAGTCCTTCGCTAGGTCTTCAATCTGCACACTCGATGAGCACATTAGATAACAAACAATACTTAACTTTGAATCCTAAAACAAGGTTCGATTTGGTGCTTCCTGCACCAACACTATGTCTAAACAGAATAATAAAATTTGCAAAAAAATAAAATAAAATAAACAAGCAATTAAAAAAATTATCTAATAAAGATGGTTTTTATATTAGCTCCCCCTGGACTGAAGCCTCGATAAGGGTTAGGCAAGATGTAAATCTTGTCCTTGGGGATTCAATATTGGTTTGGTCCAGCTTGTTTATTCAAACATAACTTTGGGACCCATGCTTGGACTCGGGTTCTAAGTTGGTTCAATACTGAATAGTAAGAGCGTTGTCGCGAGTTGGTTCGATAGCCTAATCCGGATCGATTGAGAACAGACTTCTGTTTTCTAAGAATCATGTCAAGATTCTTGGAACCCGAGGTGAATCGTTCCAATGTGACTCTGAGTTCCTTGACTTGAGTTTTCAAGGAAGAATTCTCTTCCTCAAACTTTTGAACTTGAGTTGAGTTTCCTTCTTGAACTGGCTCGGTCAAGGAACTCGATTTGACTTCCTCTTTCAGGAGTTTGACTTCCTGTCGGAGGGTTTCAACCCAGATGTTGGCTTTCGCCAACTTGCGTGACAAGTAAGAAATTAAATCATAAAGTTCAGATTCCGGATAACCTCTTACCGTGATTTATCCATCCTCCGAGATCGAAAGCTTTCCGGCGCCGACGTCCTCGTCTGGTTCTGATTCTGTTCCGAAGTCGATGTGTTCTAAGGCGGTCAAGGCGAGTAGGTTTGAGTGCAGAGCTTCTTCTTCTTCTTCCGAGGATGATTCGTCCTAGGTGGCTTGAAGAGCCTTCTTCTTCTGAGGCTTTTTGTTCTCCTTTAGGTTGGGAAACTCTGATCTGAAGTGTCCCTTCTTGTTGCACTCGTAGCATGTTATGTTACCATTGTTCTTCTGGCTCGTCGAGGGTTCAGATGGATCTTCCTTCTTCCAATTTGAATTCTTTTTGTTCGTTTGGTTTTTGAGCTCCTTGTAGTAGTTGCGAGCTAACCGGACCTGTTTTGGACGATCCCCTTCATCGTCGTCTGATTCTGAGTCTGAGTTGGACTCGGGTACTGGTTGAAGCTTATTTTTCTGAGATCTTCCTAGAGTTTTTCTAGCAATAAACACAATACTCATCTCAACCAATGCAGTATTAGTTTGTTCGTGTAATTCTAATTCAGAAAATAATTCGTCTAATTTAATTTCTGAAAGGTTCCTGGAAACCTTGTAGGCATCTACCATATACACCCACAATGTGTTCCTTGGGAACGAGTTTAGGGTATACCTTATTAGGTCACGGTTTTCGACCTTGTGACCTATTGTGTGCAGCCCATTCATCAGCTCCTGGATTCTTGCGTGGAGCTGTGCTGCCGATTCACCTTCGTGCATCTTTATTGTGTAGAGTCTGTTGAGCAACAGATCTCTTTTGCAGATTCGCGTATCAGACGTATCTTCGTGCAGTTCGATGAGTTTGTTCCAGAGTTCCTTCGCGCTGCTGAAGGGTCCGAAGTGGTTCAGTTCTTCTTTCGTCAGGCCGCATTGTAGTGTATGGGTAGCTTTTGCGTCGGCCTCGATCTTCTTCTTGAGTGGTCCGTCCCACTCAGTGTAGCCTTGCACCACACCTTCTACATTTTTGGGTATCTCCAATCCAGACTGGATGATGATCCACATGTCCACCTGAATTTTCAGGTGGACCTCCATGTTGGATCGAGGGAAACGATAGAGGGGGGGGTGAATATCGTAAAACGTTTTCGGTTTGAAAAAGAGAATATGCAGCAGAAAAATTAAAAACAAAACAACATACGAACACCAAGATTTTACTTGGTTCGGAGTCGCGGTCAACTCCTACTCCAAGGCCCACGGTCGTTGACCGTTTACTGCGGGCAATTCTATATGCGCAAAATAGTTTATAGAAAGATGTTACAAGAATAGTACAGTAAACTTAGAAAACAACTCTTCGTTATCGACGTCCGGTGTGGATTGTATTTTGGAGCAGGGGGACGTCGTCGGCGCTTGTATCTCAAGTTGGGAGGTTTCCGGAGCAGAGCGCTGGAGCAGAAGAGCAAAATTGCGTTGGAAGAAGTGTTGTACGAAGCCTTGGGGTCGAGGGGCTTTTTATAGCCTCCCCGGGCGCCCTTAACGTTGGGGGCGCCCCCCACGTGTCACCCGTTCCGAGCAAGTCTCGGTCAGCCCTTATCCCACTCGAACAGGGCTGAGGGTTGACTGTGGGGGCGCCAGGGACGCTGGGGGCGCCCTGGTTGACCCTTTCCGCGGGCTTCTCGGCTGGATAAAGTTTATCCACTTCGTTGGCTTGATTCTGGGGCGCCCTGGACACTGGGGGCGCCCGGGAGCACGGGGGCGCCCCGCCCAGCAAGCTTCCGAAGCGAACTCTTGCTTAACTTGTTTTGCCTTGACCTTGGGGGCGCCCGGGACACTGGGGGTGCCCAGCTCAGCTGCTGTCTCTCTCCTTTGAGGCGTTCTGAGCTGCAAACACTCATTCCTTCGGTCCTGCATCCAGGGTTAGTCCAAAACAACATAAAGCAATCAAGTATTAGTTTTATACAACCTTAGCTGTCTTGGTTCTGACTTTGGGTCTCCAAAATGGAGCCCTAGGTCGAACCGACGACTACTGTTCCCTTGACGGGGAACGCGTCCTCACCTACTCCTCTCAGGAGAGTTTACCTGATGCCAACCGGCTCCTCCGGCTGGAGTTTTGCCCAGCAGTCCTTCGCCAGGTGCCTAGCTGTCCTTTGCCAGGTCTTCAGTTCCAGGTAGTCCTTCGCCTGGTGCCTAGCAGTCCTTCGCTAGGTCTTCAATTCCAAGCAGTCCTTCGCCTGGTGCCCAACAGTCCTTCGCCAGGTCTTTAGTTCCAAGCAGTCCTTCGCTTGGTGCCCAGCAGTCCTTCGCCAAGTCTTTGACTCCTAGCAGCCCTTCGCTAGGTGCCCAGCAGCCTTTCGCTAGGTCTTAGGGTTCCGATGCCTAGCAGTCCTTCGCTAGGTGCCTAGCAGTCCTTCGCTAGGACTTTAATTTGCACACTCAAGTAGTATGTTAGAAAAACAAAACATCTTAACTTTTGAACCCTTTGCTATTGATCAAAACACAGGTTCGACTTGGGTGCTGTCTGCACCAACAATCTCCCCCTTTTTGATTTATGGCAACCCGGTTCAAAAAGTTAAGTTAATCAGAACAGATGAAATAAAATTTTAGTTTCCTCCCCCTGGAAGGAATCACCCCCTAGGTTTTTCAAAAGTTTGTGGGGTTTTGAAAAAAATTTCTAAGTAAAAAATAATGGCATTAATTTTTTAAACACTTAGAACAATTTTCAAAAGAAGCTTTAGAATCATATTTAAAAAAATTGGTTGTGCACTTTTGAAGATTTACAAAAAAAATTTCAAGTCAGTAGAAAAGAACCATCTTCTGAAGTTTTAAGTTTTTAGAACCATATCTTAAGTTTAAGATAAGTACTTAGCAAAATTTGCAACAGCTTAAGTTTTAAGTACTTAGAAAGATTTGAAAACAGCTTTAGTTTTAGTACTAAAAAGGATTTGAAAGCAGCTTTAAGTTTAAGTACTAAAAAAGATTTGAAAGCAGCTTTAAGTTTAAGTACTAAAAAAGATTTGAAAGCAGCTTAACTTAGAGAAACTTTGGAGAAAAACTTAGTACTTTTGAAAACAAATAGATTAAGTACTTTTTGAAGAAAGGATAAAGTTTTGAAATTTTGAATTTTGAAAATTTTTTAAGGCTTTTCTCCTTTCCTTATCTCTCCCCCTTTGCCATATATCAAAAACAAAGCAATATAGCAAAATAAATAAATAAATTGCATAAGGATGTAATAGAATAATGTGCTGTACTGAACCTATGCAAGATGAATTGAATCAAACAAATTTAAATTATCTCTGTAGGGACCTGTCTAACCCAATTAGCTACTTACTAACTGTTATAAACAGTAGTTTTCGCTAGGGTTAGTCGAGTTAAGTGTTCTATTCAAGTTAGATTTTCTAAACTTGACACTTAACTTGATTACTGTTTAAGTTGTATTTAGTGCCCCAATTACTGCAGATGCACTAACTTAAAGCATCTTGAATTAAGACAAAGACCTAAGCATCTCAACCCTTTCTAGGTTATCAATCAAAAGTACCCTAAGGTGCTTGTGAGATGCTGGCTTCTAAATCTATAGGTGCATGCAGTTCTAGGGTTAGGGCCTAGGCTAAGTCCATTTGCGAAAAAGACCCTAGTTTTGAAAGGGGGTAGTTTTTCCAAAAAAACTAAGTAAAAAAAATTATTTTAAAAATGCTAAAAAGATTTTTCAAGCTGATTTTGAAATTAAGTAAAGCATTTTTTAAAATTGTTTTAGAAACTGATTATAAATCAAATAAAGCAAAAAAAACTGAAAGTAGAGTAAGCCTATTCTACTAAGCATAGTCCTAACTGCCTTCTTAGTGAGTTGAACTCAGACTCAGGTAGGGGTTTGGTGAATATGTCAGCTAAGTTAGATTTAGAGTCTACATGCTTAAGGACTATCTCACCCCTGGCTACGTGATCTCTTACAAAGTGGTGTTTGACTTTTCTATGTGTTTCGTTCTGGAGTGTTGGATTGGATTCTTAGTTAGATTAATTGAGCTTATATTGTCAATGTAGACTTGAGTTTGGGTGTAGTTGAGCTGGAAGTCCTTAAGAGTGTGCATCATCCATAAAAGTTATGCTACACACTCTCCTAAGGCAACATACTCAGCTTCAGTTGTGGATAGAGCTACATAGTGTTGTTTTCTGCTGCACCAGCTTACTAGACTATTTCCTAACAATTGGCAGCTTCCACTTGTGCTCTTTCTATCTAATTTACAACCAGCGTAGCCTGAATCCGAGTATCGACAAGTCAAAGGTTGAAGTCCTAGGATACCAAATCCCTACATTTAGGGTGCCCTTAACATATCTTAATATTCTTTTTAGGGCTGCTAAGTGCGTTTCCTTTGCACAGGTTTGGTATCTAGCGCACATACGTACAGCAAAAAGGATATCTGGTCTGCTGGCTGTAAGGTACAGTAGACTCCCAATCATACTTCTATAGAGTTTAAGATCTAATGGTTTACCATTAGGGTCACTATCTATTTTTACATTTGTGGCCATGGGGGGGTACTTATGCTTTTAGAGTTGTCCATTTTAAATTTCTTTATTAACTCTTTAGCATATTTGGATTGATGGACATAGTTTTCATCTCTAGTTTGTTTAATTTGTAACCCTAGGAAAAAGTTAAGCTCACCAACTAGGCTCATTTCAAACTCATTTTCCATTATTTTCACGAATTCTTTTAAAAAATTAGAGTTGGTGGACCCAAAGATTATGTCATCGAGGTAGATTTGGGCAATAAAGATTTCTTTTCCTAAGGTTTTAATAAATAGGGTTGAGTCAATTTGTCCTTGTTTAAAGTCTTTAGAGATTAGGTAAGTTGATAAGCATTCATACCAGGCCCTAGGTGCTTGTTTTAGTCCATAAAGTGCTTTAGTGAGTTTGTAAACATGGTCAGGTCTTTCTAAGTCCTCAAACCCAGGGGGTTGTCCTACATAGACTTCTTCCTTAATGAATCCATTTAGAAAAGCTAACTTTACATCCATTTGGTATAGTTTGAATCCTTTATGAGATGCAAAGGCTAATAACATCCTAATGGACTCAAGTCTAGCTACTGGGGCATATGTTTCATCATAATCTAACCCTTCTACTTGGCTGAATCCTTTCACTACTAAGCGGGTTTTATTTCTGACTATCTCTCCTTGATCATTTAACTTATTCCTAAAAACCCACTTAGTGTCAATGACGGATTTGCCTCAGGTTTAGGTACTAGTTCCCAGACTTGGTTCCTCTCAAATTGGGCTAACTCTTCTTGCATAGCTATGATCCAATCAGGATCAGGTAAGGCTTCCTCTATAGTCTTAGGTTCTATTTTTGAAATCATTGCTATCTGACTAAGGTTTCTGTAGGAAGACCTAGTTCTGACTCCTAGAGTTGGATCACCCACAATTTAATCGGTTGGGTGACTGAGTCTGGGTTTCTTGGTTTTTTTAGAACTTGGTTCAGCCTCAGGTCCGGCTGGTCGGTTTGGTTCACTATTTGATTCAACTATTTGAGTTGGTTCAATTATTGGTTCAATAGTTGGTTCAATTGACTCATTAGTTGGTTCAATAGTTAGTTCATTTTGATTTTCAATTAACTTACAAAATTCATTAAATAGGTTTAGGGGTTTCATCTTTGGTCTTTAGAAACCTAACCCAGGTAAACCTGGAGTAATCATCAACTATTACTAAGCAGTACCGGTTTCCGCTTAGTGACTTGGCTCCATGTGAATCAAATAAGTCAAGGTGCAGGAGCTCAAGTGTGGTTTGAGTTTGCTCAGATTGGATTAGTTTGTGACTAGACCTGGTTTGTTTACCTTGATTACATGATTCACACATTAAGTTTTCATGATTTTTTATTTTAGGGATACCTTTAATTAGGCCGAGTTGGGTGACTTTTGAAATAATTCTCAAATTAGTGTGACCTAATCTCCTATGCCAGAGGTTTGATTGTTCTAACTGAGTTAACATACATTTAGGTACTAGGGTAGGTTTATAGTGTAAACATTATTTTTCCTAGTGCCCTTAAGCATGATTTCCGAGTCTTGCAGGTTTCTAATCAGGCAATTAGAATTATTGAAGATAACTACATAACCAGAATCACACAACTGACTTATACTAACCAAGTTAAAATTAAAATTTTCAACCAAAAGTACTTTCTTAATAATAAAGTCAGATTTAATTTCAATATTACCTGACCCAATTACCTTGAGTATAGTATTGTTGCCAAATGCCACTGAGCCTAGGTTCTTGAACTTGAGTTTGGTGAATTTCAATTTATCTCCAGTCATGTGTCTGGAGCAACCGCTATCCAACATCCATTGGTCCAAATCTTTATGTTCCTACACATAAAGAGTTTTGTTGATTTGGATCCAATTAAAATTAGGAATAGCCTAAATTGATTTTCACAACCTAGTCTGTCTCACCCAATCTAGGGTTATCAATCACGTTAGCCTTATAGTTTTTGTGAGACAAGTTTTGGTAGTTAGAATTAATTTGAAAAATTATGATTTATTTTGAAAAACTTAATTTAATTTTGAAAACAGTTGATTTTGAGTTTGTTTTAAAAAAAATGTTTGAATCTACAATCAACAGAAAATTTGTGTCAGATTCGAATTTGACAAAGAATAATTTGAATTTGAATTTCAAAAATTGGCTTCCAGGTCTTGGCGAGGCACTAGGCCTTCTTTGGCCGTAGCCTTATTGGATCATTAACCCTTTCCTTGACAAAGCCTTTTAATGAAATTTCATTTTCAAAACTATTTCTTGAAAAATTCTGGTCTGACTAGCTTGGGTCTTGGATCGGTAGCTTCGGCTAGTTTCACCAGTCTAAAGAGACCAAGTAGAGTATACTTGACCTTATTAGAATTGGCTTCTCTAACGTACTATTATCTCACCTCCACCCAATACTATGTTGTTCAAATTTCAGTTAAGTTGGTTCAGTCCTTAAACTAACCATTCCTAAATCAAAACATGGTAAATTGCAGAAATTAAATAAACAAGCAATCATGCAATTTGCAAACAAAGATTGAATTTTATCTAACAATAAATATTGTTTTTAATTTGGCTCCCCCTGGACTAAAGCCACGATAATGGTTTGGCAAGATGTGAATCTTGTCCTTGGGGATCCAATACTGATTTGATCCAGTTTGTTTGTTCAGGCACAATTTGGGTACCCATGCCTGAACTTTAGGTCTGGACTGGTTCAGTACAGCATAGTAGGATCTTTGTCTAGATTTGGTTCTATAGCCTAGTCCGTATCGATTTAGAACCGACTTCTGTTTTCCAAAAATCATGTCAAGACCCTTGGACCCAGAAGTGAATCGTTCTAAGGAAGCTCTAAGATCCTTAACTTGAGTTTTCAAGAAAGAGTTCTCTGATTGAAGTTTTTCAACTTGAGGAACCTCTTGAACCTTCTCAGTTAAGGGTTCAGAGTCTGCTCTGTCTTTCAGGAGTTTTACCTCCTGTCGAAGAGATTCGACTCGGAGTTTAGCTTTCGCCAAATCTCGAGAAAGATAGGAAATCAAATCGCATAATTGTAATCTAGAAAACCCACTTACAGTGATTTCACCATTTTCTGAAAACGTGAGTTTTCCATCGTCCTGCTCTGATTCTGACTCGGTCTCAAGTTCTTCGGAGGCAGTCAGGGCTAGCAGGTTTGACTGGGGTGCCTCTTCTTCTTCTTCTGAGGAAGATTCGTCCCATGTTGCTTGGAGTGCTTTCTTTCTTCTTGTCTTCTTGGTCTCCTTTAGGTTCGGACACTCCGTCTTGCAGTGACCCTTCTTCTTGCACTCATAACAGGTCACGTTTGGTTTGTTCTTGTCATTTGAGGGTTCAGCTGGTTCTTCCTTTCTTCGGCTGACTTTCTTTCTGTTGGTCTGGTTCTTTAGTTCTTTGTAGTAGTCTCGGGCTAGCCGAACCAGCTTCGGTCTATTTCCTTCGCTATCTTCTGAGTCTGAGTCTGAATCAGACTCGAGTGCAAGTTGAGGCTTCTTCTTGATTGTCTTTCCAGCTTTACCTGCAACAAAGGCGATACCTTTCTCGGCCAGATTGCAGTTAGTTTGTTCATGTAATTCGAGTTCAGAAAAAAGTTCATCTAACTTGATTTTGGAAAGATCCCTAGAAACTTTGTAAGCATCTAACATAGATGCCCACAATGTGTTTCTTGGGAAAGCGTTAAGGGCATACCTTATTAGGTCACGGTTTTCTACCTTGTGACCAATGGTGTGTAGACCGTTCATCAGCTCCTGAATTCTGGCGTGAAGCTGAGCTGCCGTTTCGTTGTCGTTCATCTTGATCGTGTACAGCTTGTTCAGGAGAAGATCCCTTTTACTGATTCGGGTGTCGGAGGTTCCTTCATGTAGTACGATCATCTTACCCCAGAGTTCTTTGGCGCTATTGAATGGACCCACCCGGTTCAGCTCCTCTTTTGTTAAACCGCATTGGAGGGTTTGGGTCGCTTTGGCATCGGCTTTGATTTTCTTTTTGAGTGCAGCGTCCCATTCAGTGTAGGGTTGTTGTACTCCGTCGGCATTTCTTGGTATCTCCAGTCCGAACTGGATGATTATCCACATGTCCACCTGAGTTTTCAGGTGAACCTCCATTCTACTCTTCCAGTAGGAGAAGTCCTCCCCACTGAAGAGCGGCGGTCTTGCGGTGCTGAAGCCCTCTTGCATGGCCATTTATCTTAAAACTAAAAGAAAAAGGAAAGAGATATCCCAAGACTTGGTCTTGGATTAGTAGTGCGGGAAGTAAAAGAAAATTATTTGTCGAGGGGTGTTGAACCAACCTCGATTAACGAGAAAAATTTCGAACAAAAAAAAGATATTTCGTAAAAATCCGAAAAATTCTCAAATTGGTGGTTGCACCAAATTTGAGCTTCCTCGCTCTGATACGACTTCTTGGATCGAGAGAAACGATAGAGGGGGGGGGGTGAATATCGTAAAACGTTTTCGGTTTGAAAAACAGAATATGCAGCAGAAAAATTAAAAACAAAACAATACACGAACACCAAGATTTTACTTGGTTCGGAGTCGCGGTCGGCTCCTACTCCAAGGCCCACGGTCGTTGACCGTTTACTGTGGGCAATTCTATATGCGCAAAACAGTTTACAGAAAGATGTTACAAGAGTAGTACAGTAAACATAGAAAACAGTTCTTTGTTACCGACGTTCGGTGTGGATTGTATTTTGGAGTAGGGGGACATCGTCAACGCTTGTATCTCGAGTTGGGAGGTTTCCGGAGCAGAGCGCTGGAGCAGAAGAGCGAAATTGCGTTGGAAGAAGTGTTGTACGAAGCCTTGGGGTCGAGGTGCTTTTTATAGCCTCCCGGGGCGCCCTGAACGTTGGGGGCGCCCCCCACGTGTCACCCGATCTGAGCAAGTCTCGGTCAGCCCTTATCCCACTCGAATAGGGCTAAGGGTTGACTGTGGGGGCGCCCGGGACGCTGGGGGCGCCCTGGTTGACCCTTTCCATGGGCTTCTCGGCTGGATAAAGTTTATCCACTTCGTTGGCTTGATTCTGGGGCGCCCTGGACACTGGGGGCGCCCGGGGTGCACGGGGGCGCCCGGGGTGCACGGGGGCGCCCCGCCCAACAAGCTTCCGAAGCGAACTCTTGCTTAACTTGTTTTGCCTTGACCTTGGGGGCGCCCGGGACACTGGGGGCGCCCTGCTCAGCTACTGCCACTCTCCTTTGAGGCGTTCTGAGCTGCAAACACTCATTCCTTCGATCCTGCATCTAGGGTTAGTCCAAAACAACATAAAGCAATCAAGTATTAGTTTTATACAACCTTAGCTATCTTGGTTCTGACTTTGGGTCTCCAAAATGGAGCCCTAGGTCGAACTGACGCCTACTGTTCCCTCGATGGGGAACGCGTCCTCACCTACTCCTCTCAGAAGAGTTTACCTGATGGCAACCGGCTCCTCCGGTTGGACTTTTGCCCAGCAGTCCTTTGCCAGGTGCCTAGCTGTCCTTTGCTAGGTCTTCAGTTCCAGGCAGTCTTTCGCTTGGTGCCCAGTAGTCCTTCGCCAGGTCTTTAGTTCCAGGCAGTCCTTCGCCTGGTGCCCAGCAGTCCTTCGCCAGGTCTTTGACTCCTTGCAGCCCTTCGCTAGGTGCCCAGCAGCCCTTCGCTGGGTCTTAGGGTTCCGATGCCTAGCAGTCCTTCGCTAGGTGCCTAGCAGTCATTCGCTAGGACTTTAATCTGCACACTCATGTAGTATGTTGAAAAACAAAACATCTTAACTTTTGAACCCTTTGCCATTGATCAAAACACAGGTTCGACTTGGGTGCTGTCTGCACCAACACTCCATCCTACTTTTCCAATAGGAGAAATCTTCTCCTGAGAAGAGTTGTGGTCTAGCAGTGCTATATCCCTCTTGCATGGCCATTTAATGTTTAAACTGAAAAATTTACAACCAAAAACTTGCCCCAAGACTAAGTCTTGGATTAGTAGCGTGACAGAAAAAATAGTAATAAGAAAAATCGAGTGGTGTTGCACTAACCTCGATTAACGAGAAAAATTACGAACGAAAAATATTTAAAATTTGAAAAATCTGAAAAATCAGTTAACTGGTGGTTGCACCAGAATTGAGCCACCCGCTCTGATACCACTTGTGGTATCGTTTAGAATCGATAGAGGGGGGGGGGTGAATATCGATAAATAATTTTCGAATTAAAAAGAGCAATTTAAGCAGCTGAAAAATCCAATGCTAACACTTTTATTTTTTACTTGGTTCGGAGTTGCGATCAGCTCCTACTCCAAGGCCCACGGTCCTTGACCGTTTACGATGGACAATTCTATATTTCGAGAAAATACTACAAGTTTGAAGTTGAATACAGAATTTAAAATACAGCAATAAAAACTTTATACCGACGACCGGTGAAGATTCATAGATCGGAGCCGTGGGTCGTCGTTGGCGCTTGGGACTTGAGCACGGAGCGTTTGGAGCAGAGCGCTTGAAAGAAATCGTAGGAAGTAGTTATCTCTTGAAGCAAGGGGATGAACCCCTTTATATAATAGTTGCTTGGGCGCCTGTGTTGAAGGGGGCGCTTGACACGTGGCCTTTCCTGCGTGAATCCACATCCGCAGACTTGGCCAGCGCTTATCCCTTCAATTGGGGCGCCTGAGCTGACTGGGTCGCCTGTATCAACACAGGCGCCTAAATTGCTGACGTGGAGGCTTACTTCGAGATGGCTTGGAATTGGCCCTTCTTGGGCGCCTGTCACCATACAGGCGCCTGTTCAAACAGGCGCCTGACTTCATTCAGGGGCCTAGGAGCAGAAACTTTCAACCCTTCGTTCCTGCAACCAGGGTTAGTTCTAAAGCACAAATAATAAACAAATAATATATGTTAAACATAATTAACAACCTGAGCTGTCTTGGTTCTGACTTTGGGCTTCCAAAATGGAACCCTAGGTCGAACCGACGCCTAGTGTTCCCTCCTACGTGGAACGTGTGCTCGCCTACTCCTCTCAGGAGAGTTCACCATTTTGCCAACCGGCTCTTCTGGATGGACTTTTGCCCAATCCTCCGGATCAGGTCTTCGTGCCCAGTCCGCGACCAGGACTTATTGCCCAACCCTCGGTCAGGTCTTCGGTGCCAAGCCTGTTAGATGTGTATACTGAAAGGTATGCTTCTTTTATATATATGAACATCTTTATTTTGAAAAGAGAATCACAACCACACTAGGTGCCTGTTTATATTAGTACATGCATGAAGTCCAATTACTTTGCATTGTAGATAACATGGTGTGTGGTGTCACACGGAAGATCATGTTATCAGTTCCTTACTTAGTGTAAATAGAGGCCCACAACCGAGATGGAATTGGACAACCGATCGGAATGGTTGTAGTGTAATTAGGTGTGGTTGGTCTTAACCATAGGATTACACTAGTGTGCTTTGAGTACATTGAGCAGGACCAAAACGCGAGGTTATCCAATTTGTACTGACTCGATAATTGGATAGGACCTCAGACTTTATTATGGAGTACGATCCCTTAATCCCGATATAATAACGGGCATATATTATTAACTATTATTTCGTTAATTTACCAATGGGCGAGATCTATTCTGTTAGATCGTTAGGCCCGGTAAGTTGGGAGATAATATTAATAATATGATGTGTCGTTGATTATTGACAGAATCCGTGTCTTGGTGAGTCGGGTTGATGATGCCCCCTTGATGAGCTCGAAAGGTTCATCATGCTAAACCCTGCAGGTGGATTTGATCCGGCATGATGATAAGGTCGAGTGGTACTAGTCAAGGATCCAGAAGTTAATTAATTTAAATTGTCAGTAATTTAATTAATTAACGGGCATTCGAAATCTTAAACACGGGGGATGGACGACTTATAATAAGTGGAGCCCATATGTAAATATGGGGGTTGGTGAGATAATTCAATGAGGGTCCTTTAGTGGAATGAATCCTCATTAATGGACCGGGTCCATTAGCAGGCCAAGATCTAACTCCCCCTCATGGTCCCTATCGTAGCCCTATATATACCCCATGGTGATATGAAACCAAGAGGCTAATCGATCCAATTAATTAATCTAATGGAAACACAAGGAAAACCCTACTCTATTCTCCCCTCTCTCTGTCTCTCTGTGCGGCGCCGAAATGGCAGAGGAAGTTCCCTCTCCAGGCGCTCTCCAGGCAAGTAACTGCTCGAAGAGAGCATATTCTGATTAATTGCATCGCATGCAATTAATCATGGCCAGGCAATTAACTGCTCGAAGAAGCTGTTTATTTTAATTGCATCACATGCGATTAATCGCCAGGCAATTGCATGCTCGAAGTGAGCAATTTTTGATTAATTCTTCTCCACCGAGGCAATTAATTTTTAATTGCACATTACAAACTTCTCCTCCATGATTAATTGCATGCGGCAATTAATCTTTTAATTGCATGCTCTTAATCTTTTAAATGTAATTAAAAGCTTCTCCACCATGATTAATTGCATGCGTTTTCTCCAATTAATTGCATGGAATGCAATAAAAATTGCTCCTTCACCGATTAATAGGTGAGCAGAATTTTTCTGCCAGTGTGCGCGTGTGCAAGAAGCTTACGCAACTTGCCTGATGCAGTGGAGAAACGCGCGTGAGCAGGCCGTCCTGTCTCAGTGGAGAAGTCCATGCTGTGGCGTGAGTTATCCGTGGAGAGGAAAATATGGAGCAGCGATTTTCTCAAGGGAAGAAGAGTTACACATGTAACTTTTCTCAAGGGAAGAAAATTACAAGAGCTTGAGAGGGAGCAGCGATTTTCCTCAAGGGAGAAAAATTATTTACGCAATTTTTTTCAAAGGAAGAAAAATCGGTTAAGTAGGGTTTGTGTTTTGGATTATTTTCCTTGCAGTGGCCGACGGCATCCCTTGGTTAGGGATTGGTTGGCGCAAGGAGAAGGGATCGACTTGGTGGCCACGGGTCTTGGTAGATCATCGCCCACACGATGTCCAAGAGGGGAGGGTCATACGGTAGAAGATCGTAAGGTAATGGAAGGTATAATTCTTCCTTGGCTCCTTCGTTTTTATTTGAGCTTTATTCATTTGTCTCGTCATTTCATATTTGTTATTTAATTATTTTGATTGCGAATCATAGTCAATAATTATTTAACTGGACCCCGACCATAAACATAAAAGCCGGCGATCAACTCGTGGCCTTTTCCGCGGTCGAACGATCGAGCAAATTGCAAGGCCAATTTTGTTAATTGGCTAAGTTACAATTTGGATTGTTCGATACAGCACGAGACGGTCGATAGGAGACGGCTCTCCATTTGGATTAAATTTTAATCCGTAGGCATGGAGAGGTTTCTCGGATCGACCAGGTATTCGCTTAGGAACCCGCCAAGCCATACCTAACAACTAGTATCAGAGCGAAGGTTTCCGGCTTTGTGTGTTTGAGGATTGGTTAATTTTTGCATTTTCATACATTTTATTTAGCTGGATGATATGTGGATGTGCGTAGGCTAACTTTGTGTTGCAGGCACGAGATTCCAACTTATCATGGCCAAATAATGATTGTGTGAATGGTTTTGTAATTATTGTAATTAATAAATCCTAGGGGATGACGAGGTGACGACATGACTGGAGGCGCATTGGAGACCAAGGCCATGAAAGTTGGAAAATCTAGGATTTTCTATTTTTCATATGTTGGTTATGTGCTTGTTGTATGAATGTGCTAGTTAAAATTTCTCGTAATAAATTACTAAGTGGGGGAAGGACCCTAAGGGTCCCATGGCTTCCATTACAATCCGATAAGTGATGCAAACAAGTCTGCATGTCGGCTCTGAGTGCCTTCCTCCCCATCGGATGGATTTGTTTTGCGGATCACTAGGTCGGAAAAGATTATAGAAAATTGTTAAAAAGCGTGTGTACTTCCCCATCGGAAGGCACATAATCAGAGATAATTTTCTTAGTGTCGTGTAATGGTGAACACTTAGATGCGAATAATAGTATCCTCCCCATCGGAGTCACTGCTATTATTTTGCAGAGCTGAAGGGGACCAACTATTAATCTTACTTGTCAAAAAGTTAGGTTGACAAGATAGTAAGATTAATGGGTAAAACCTCCTCTTACGAATGTGGAAATTCGTATACGTCCACACCATCGTGGCATGCGAATTTCTCGGTGTTTAGAGGTGTTGGTTGATTTCGAAAATTTATTGTTGTGAGGAATCAATTTATTTTCGATTTCTAAAGTAGTGTGAGTTGTGATTCTCAGGATTTTCAAAATGGCTTTTAACCCACTAGCTGCAATACTTAAGGAGAATAAACTTACTAGACCCAACTATATTGACTGGAAGAGAAACCTAGACATTGTCCTTACGGCTGATGAGTACAAATTTGTACTCACCGAAAAATGTCATGATAAGCCTAGCGACAACTCTGGTGAAGGGCAGAAGGAGCATTACAAGAAATGGGTTAAGGCAAATGAGATGGCGCGGTGTTACATTCTGGCATCCATGTCGAATGTATTGCAACATCAGCATCAGGTCATGCCCACTACTTGTGATATGATGCTGATCCTTCAGGAGCTCTTCGGGCACCAGAGTTGTGCCGCTAGGCAGCTGGCGATGAAGAATCTGATGACGACCACTATGGTCGAAGGGACACCTGTGAGGGATCATGTCCTAAAGATGATGGCACACCTCAATGAGATTGAGGTTCTTGGAGGATCTACCGACGGGGAATCCCAGGTCGATATAATACTCCAATCTCTGCCTAGGAGTTTTAAGCAGTTTCGGCTCAACTATAACATGAATAAGCATGAGTATACGTTGGGGAACTCCTGGGAGAACTCCAGGCGGCAGAAGGGCTTTTTTGTCAGAACTCGCAGGCCTTAGTGACTCAAAGGGTTTCTTCTTCTATGTCGAAAGGCAGGAAGAAGAAGAAACAAGGAGGGTTCAAGAAGGCAGCTACATCGCAGGGACCTCGGACTGGCGTGAAGAAGCCGAAAGGCAAGTGCTTCACGCGTAAGCCAATTGGACATTAGAAGGCGAATTGTCCCCGTCATCAAGACAAAAAATATATCTTTTTCTTTTGTCGTTGTAACATGCTTAGCGGAGTTATCTACTGGTACCTGGTAGGTAGATACGGATGCCACTACGCATGTCTGTAATTCTTTGCAAGGGTTCCAGGAAGCCCCACGACTAGCTAAAGGAAAAAAAATTGTCTACAAGGGAAATGCTACGGAGGTGGCTACTATTGCAGTGGGAGTTATTTATTTGTCTTTAGAAGATAAAGTTTTGGTTTTAAGATTGCTTTTATGTGCCTAATTTTTAGAAAGAACTCTGGTTTAGTTTCTGAAATAACAGATATTCTATTACTTTTTATGAAATGTGGAATAGAAAGATTATCTATTTAGGTACATTGATAGGCAATTGGTACACATTAGAACAAAAGTCTTCCATGATGCAAATAGTAACTAATAGCTCATCATCTAACCAAAGTAGGAGAAAGGTTCCTTCCGAGATGAACCAAACATACCTTTGGCGTCTAAGGCTTGGTCTTATTAACCTTAGTAGGATTCAAAGGTTGATAGCCAATGGGCTCTCGGGTTCATTGGTGGTGGGAGACTTCTCTAACTTTGAATCTTACTTGGAAGGTAAGACGACCAAGAGGCCTTTCAAGGCCGAGGGGTATAGAGCCAAAGATATGTTAGACATGGTTCATTCTGATTAGTGTGGTCCTATGCCTATCCAGGATAGAGGTAGCTTTGAATACTTCGTGAGACGAATATTCAAAGTTATGGATATGCGTTTACTTGATGGACGCAAGTCTGAATCTTTGATTAGTTCAAAGAATTCAAGATGATTGTGGAGAAACATCAAGGTAACAGTATCAAGACACTACAATCGGATCGTGGTGATGGATACCTCTTGGGAAAGATTAGGACTTAGTTATCAGATACTGGGATTCGATCCCAATTGACTGCAGCCGGTACACCCCAACAGAATGGTGTAGTAGAGCGAAGGAAAAGGGCTCTTATGGGGATGGTTAGGACAATGATGAGCTGCTCTGAGTTGTCGGATTCGTTCTGGAGATATGCTCTGGAAACAGCAGCGTACATACGAGATACCATCTAGGTCAGTGCCTCCTACTCCCATAGAAGTGTGGACTGGGCGAAAGCCAAGTCTAAGACATCTTCGGACATGGGATAGCTCAGCATATGTGTTGAGAGGGGATACTGATAAGATTGGAATCTCGTGCGCTTGTTCGTAAGCTATCCTAGAGAAACGAAAGGTGGTTCTATAGTTCTAAGGATCAGAGGGTAATCGTTAGGACGAATACCAGATTCTTAGAAGAAGACTATGTGATGAACCATAAACCCATGAGCAGACTAGTTCTTGAAGAATTAAGTGAGGATGTTCCGACCTTAGTACCAACTGTACAAGAGGAAATATCACAAGTCACTGCACCCCGTGTCACAGAAGATACACAGGTGGTACCTCGTCGTAGTGGGAGGGTTGTTAGTCAACCAGAAGGATTCATGTTCTTGGGAGAGTATTCGGACTCGGTGCCTGGTGACCATGAATCAAGATCCCTGGACCTATGACGAGGAACATCTGCTTTGAAGAGATAATCCAGTTATATGGATTTGTTCAAAGGACGGATGAGATTTGTGTATGTAAGAATTGTGACGGAAACGTAGTGGTATTCTTGTACTATACGTAGATAATACTTTGTCAGTTGGCAACAATGACAAATTTTATCAGACGTAAGGGTATGGTTGTCCAAACAGTTAATATGAAGGACTTGGAGAAGCAGGGCACATCCTTGGCAATCAAAGTTCTAAGGGATCACCAGAGAAGGATGTTGTGTTTATCCCAAGCTTCATATAGTGACAGTGTCTTATCTCGTTTTAGCATGAAACCTCCAAGAAAAGTTTTAAACTTTTCAGCTGTGGAGTCACTCTATCTATGGTGATATGTTTAGATTATCAAAGGAGATAGAGCAGGTAATGGTGGTTCTTTTAGCATTGGCTATAGGAAGCCTCTTGTATGCTAAAAATGAGACCGGATATCTACTTTGCCATGAGCATGCTTAGCAGATATCAGAGTAACCTAGGTCAAGGAAATTGGATTGCAGTAAAAGCTTATATTGGTGCCTGAGAAGGACTAAGGATTATAAGCTGGTTTACCAGGCAGATCAATTCCCTATGGGTTATACGGATACAGATTTCCAGTCGGATAGGGGCTAACGTAAGTATTCCTCGGGGTTTTGTGTTTATTTTTAGGAGGTGGAATCATAGTTTGGAGGAGTGTTGAGCAGCGGCTGCGTGATGGACTCCACCATGGAAGCTAAGGAAGTGGCAGCCTCTGAGGCAGCCAAAGGAAACTATATGGTTCAGGAACCTCAAGATGGACTTCGATGTAATTCCTGGTTTGCTCAGATCTATCACATTCTGTTGTGATAAATAAATGGTGCAGTTGCAAACTCGAAGGAATCACGAGCCCATTAGGCAAGTAAACACATAGAGCGCAAGTACCTCCCAGGAGAGGAAAAGCTGTAGTTGCCTAGATTACATCAGAAGACAACCTGGGAGATCTTTTCACTGAGACCTTGATAGCGAAAGCTTTAGGCATGTGGAGGATCAGGGAGTCAGATGTATGGCATTTGAGGGCAGCAAAATCTTTAAGTATAAGTGGGAGATTGTTAGATGTGTATACTGAAAGACATGCTTCTTTTATATATATGAACATCTTTATTTTGAAAAGAGAATCACAACCACACTAGGTGCCTGTTTATATTAGTACATGCATGAAGTCCAATTACTTTGCATTGTAGATAACATGATGTGTGGTGTCACACGGAAGATCATGTTATCAGTTCCTTGCTTAGTATAAATAGAGGCCCACAACCGAGATGGAATTGAACAACCCATCGGAATGGTTGTAGTGTAATTAGGTGTGGTTGGTCTTGACCATAGGATTACACTAGTGTGCTTTGAGTACATTGAGCAGGACCAAAACACGAGGTTATCCAATTTGTACTGACTCGATAATTGGATAGGACCTCAGACTTTATTATGGAGTCCCATCCCTTAATCCCGATATAATAACGGGCATTTATTATTAACTATTATTTCTTTAATTTACCAATGGGCGAGATCTATTCTGTTAGATCGATAGACCCGGTAAGTTGGGAGATAATATTAACAATATGATGTGCCGTTGATTATTGACAGAATCCGTGTCTTGGTGAGTCGGGTTGATGATGCCCCCTTGATGAGCTCGAAAGGTTCATCATGCTAAACCCTGCAGGTGGATTTGATCCGGCATGATGATAAGGTCGAGTGGTACTAGTCAAGGATCCAGAAGTTAATTAATTTAAATTGTCAGTAATTTAATTAATTAATGGGCATTCGAAATCTTAAACACGGGGGGATGGACGACTTGTAATAAGTGGAGCCCATATGTAAATATGGGGGTTGGTGAGGTAATTCAATGAGGGTCCTTTAGTGGAATGAATCCTCATTAATGGACCGGGTCCATTAGCAGGCCAAGATCTAACTCCTCCTCATGGTCCCTATCGTAGCCCTATATATACCCCATGGTGATATGAAACCAAGAGGTTAATCGATCCAATTAATTAATCTAATGGAAACACAAGGAAAACCCTACTCTATTCTCCCCTCTCTCTGTCTCTCTGTGCGGCTCCGAAACGGCAGAGGAAGTTCCCTCTCCAGGCGCTCTCCAGGCGAGTAACTGCTCGAAGAGAGCATATTCTGATTAATTGCATCGCATGCAATTAATCATGGCCAGGCAATTAACTGCTCGAAGAAGCTGTTTATTTTAATTGCATCACATGCGATTAATCGCCAGGCAATTGCATGCTCGAAGTGAGCAGTTTTTGATAAATTCTTCTCCACCGAGGCAATTAATTTTTAATTGCACGTTACAAACTTCTCCTCCATGATTAATTGCATGCGGCAATTAATCTTTTAATTGCATGCATATATCTTTTAAATGCAATTAAAAGCTTCTCCACCACGATTAATTGCATGCGTTTTCTCCAATTAATTGCATGGAATGCAATTAAAAACTGCTCCTTCACCGATTAATAGGTGAGCAGAATTTTTCTGCCAGTGTGCGCGTGTGCAAGAAGCTTATGCAACTTGCCTGATGCAGTGGAGAAACGCGCGTGAGCAGGCCGTCCTGTCTCAGTGGAGAAGTCCATGCTATGGCGTGAGTTATCCGTGGAGAGGAAAATATGGAGCAGCGATTTTCTCAAGGGAAGAAGAGTTACACATGTAACTTTTCTCAAGGGAATAAAATTACAAGAGCTTGAGAGGGAGCAGCGATTTTCCTCAAGGGAGTAAAATTATTTACGCAATTTTTCTCAAAGGAAGAAAAATCGGTTAAGTAGGGTTTGTGTTTTGGATTATTTTCCTTGCAGTGGCCGACGACATCCCTTGGTTAGGGATTGGTTGGCGCAAGGAGAAGGGATCGACTTGGTGGCCACGGGTCTTGGTAGATCATCGCCCACACGATGTCCAAGAGGGGAGGGTCATACGGTAGAAGATCGTAAGGTAATGGAAGGTATAATTCTTCCTTGGCTCCTTCGTTTTTATTTGAGCTTTATTCATTTGTCTCGTCATTTCATATTTGTTATTTAATTATTTTGATTGCGAATCATAGTCAATAATTATTTAACTGGACCCCGACCATAAACATAAATGTCGGCGATCAACTCGTTGCCTTTTTCGCGGTCGAACGATCGAGCAAATTGCAAGGCCAATTTTGGTAATTGGCTAAGTTACAATTTGGATTGTTCGATACGGCACGAGACGGTCGATAGGAGACGGCTCTCCATTTGGATTAAATTTTAATCCGTAGTCATGGAGAGGTTTCTCGGATTGACCAGGTATTCGCTTAGGAACCCGCTAAGCCATACCCAACAAAGCCCTCAGCCAGGACTTATTGCCCAATTCCTCGAATCAGGACTTCGTGCCTAGTCCGCGACCAGGACTTATTGCCCAACCCTATGTCAGGACTTCAGTACCTAGCCCTCGGTCAGGACTTATTGCCCAATTCCTAGAATCAGGACTTCGTGCCTAGTTTGCATAGGACTTTTCCTGCACACTTGAGTAACATCGTTAGATCACAATAAAACCTTAACTTATGAACCCTTTGCCATTATCAATACATCAGTTCAATGTTGGTGCTTCCAACACCAACAGGAAGTTCAGGCGGGTTTGTGTTGGAAGAGGAAGAGGACTTCTCTCTTCATCTTGGTCTTCTTCATCTTCCTTTCTCACTACCTTGAGGCCGGCTATCCCTTGGAGCATGGAGAGGCGCCAACGGGAACAAGTGGTGGAGATGGCCGGCGGAAACCCTAGCTTCTAGGGTTTGTTGGCGCAAAGGGATAAGGAAGAAGAAAGGATCAATTGTCACCCCTTGGTGACTCCACGTCTTGGTAGCTCGTCGCCCACACGACGTCCAAGAGGGGAGGGTCATACCGTAGAAGACTGCGAGGTAAAAGACGAGGTATAATCTCTCTTTGGCTCCTCTTTGTTTTCTCTATTATTTCATGAGATAATCTTGTTATCGCATGTATGTTATTGATTAGTTATCATGTTTTAATTATTGTTAATTAATGTTGATAATTAATCATGTCATGGACCCGAAGATATACACAAAAACCGACGATCCGCTCGTCGTCTTTTACGTGATTGATCGGTTAGCCAAGTTACAAGGCTCGATCATTGAGATTGGCTAAGTTGAAACTTGAACCGATTGATAAGATGATCAGACGGTCGTTTGGGAAACGGGTCTCCATTCAGGTTAAATTTTTAATCCGTAGACATGGAGAAGTCTCTCATGTTCGACCCTGTGTTCGCTTAGGAAACCCGCTGTAACGACCCGGCCCGTTTGGCGGCCCATTGTAACGCCCGCTTTTTTTTTTCAGAAAGCGGCGTTACGTTAACATACTTAAGGCATGTAGACATCATAAGGCAGCGGAATAACTTTAACTTATACATACACGCCCTACTACTATTCCTAACATAATGACATGGAAACTCGGCATATTGACTTCATACTTAAACATCATATCATGTCATACTTAACATCACATCATAGAGTTCCATAAGTCATTATTCAAGCATATAAGTGACCAAAGTAAAGTTCTAGCATAAACGATAAACATATAATTCCCTGAGCCAAGTCACTACCACACACATGCGTTCTTGCCCTCCTGTTGCTTCCATCATTGTCCCCTTGAATGATCTGCGGTATAAGGAAATAAGACTATAAGCACACAGGCTTAGTAAGACTCTTTCCTACTCACAAAATCATTCGTCATTTCATAATGAGCACATGAAACATTAGCATACTTGGTGCCCTACTTAGAACATAACAACTTGAATCACTTATCATATACTTGACATGGCATGATCATACACATAAGTGAACATTCCTAGCATAGCATAAAACATGGCATAATCATAAACATAGTAAACATTTTAAGCATGACATCTTACGTGGCATAAACATAAACATGGTAACATTCTGAGCATGGCATGCTATATGGCATAAGCATAAACATAATAAACATTCTAAGCATGGCATGCTATATGACATAAGCATAACATAGTAAACATTCCTAGCATGGCTTAATACATGGTATAAACATAAACATAATAAAAGTTCCTAGTATGACATAATACATAAGCATACTTCTTATCATAGCATATGAGCATCCTCTTAACATAATCATGGCATAGATTAATTCTTCTCATGCATCTTACTTAACATGAAGAGTAAGCATCAAATCTTGTTAACATAGCATAATGCATAACATGAATGAATGCATGAGGGGAATGCATATACATAAGGATGCTTAACCTTTTTTTTAAAATATACTTTTAAATGCTTAAACATATTCATCATATCATTGGGCCCTGGCTTGTACCACATACATACATCATAAGCGTGCATCCCTAAGTAAATACGAGGTAGCTAGCCCCGACCTACTAGGGTAAGGACAGCATAGTCGGTAGTCCCCGAACCGAGGCGTTCTTAAGATGCCCATCCCTGTTGCACAGCTACGGTAGTGCCAGAACCGTGGACAGCATAGTCGGTAGTCCAGAACCGGGGCGTTCTTAAGGTGCCCATCCCTTGGACCCATACTTCGGTCCGGTACAAGCCCATTCATAAAGTAAAATACTTTACATGCTTCATCATTCATAAGACATTCATGGCATCTTAACATAGCATAACTTGTTACGGCTCGGCCCGTCTACCGGCCCATTTACCGGTCCTCACGACCGTCGTACCGTCGACCATCGACCGTGCCGTTTAGCATATTTATGCCTTAAAGACATAAGCATCATCTTTCATTCATAACATGGCATGCATCTTCTTTCTTAAACATGGCATGCATCATCATTCGTAAATCATGACATACATCATTCTTATCATGAACATAAACATAACATACTTATCATAGCATCAATCTTATCATGAACATAAACCTAACATACTTATCGTGGCATCATTCTTATCATGAACATAAGCATAACATACTTATCATGGCATCATTCATATCATGAACACAAACATAGCATACCTATCATGACATCATTCTTATCTTGAACATAAACCTAACATACTTATCATGACATCATTCTTATCATGAACATAAACATACATACTTATCATGGCATCATTCTCATCATAAACATAAACCTAACATAATTATCATGACATCATTCTTAACATAACATGAGCATATAACATAACATGGTTCTTAACATAACATGAGCATATAACATAGCATGGGTCTCTACCTAACATAAGCATACATAGGTAGGACTTCCATAAACATGCTACCTACCATCCAAGTACATGGCATAAACATAAGACATTCATAAATAACCCCATTAAGCATGGCATCCAATCATAAGCATAAGACATAAAACATAAAACATGGTGCTTAATCTTAGGGTTATTGGTAACATGATTTTCTACCACATGCTTGAACCTATGCATATATATACTTCATGGTAAGCATAAACCATCATTCTTTGAACCCTAACTCCTTCCAAACCCTAAATTCCTTTGCTTGACCGAAACCTATAGGGCTAGATTCCATCATTCCATTAATCATGTAACATTGCATAGGGTAAGGAACCAACCATACTTTACTTATAAGACTATAGGAGGCCATTAGGGCTCATAATTAGGGTTATCCCAAACCTTTAGCCCTCTTTCCATGTGCTGGCCGAAACATGTAAGGCCATGGGGGCATGGAAAAATTCCATTAAAATCCCCAATCAATCATTAAACATCAACTATACCTTACCATAAGGCCTTTGGGGCCCTTACTTGAAATAAGTCCTAACTTTTTGCCCTAATATCAACCTTGGCCGAAACTTGTAGGGTCTCTAGGCCATGTGAAAATTCACATAAGTCATCCCCCATCTCCCTTATATCATGATAATATATAAAACATATACTTGAAGGGTTAAAACTAACCCTAGCCATGGGTTCTTGAACTTGGCCGAAACCCTAGGGGATCCTAGGGCACCCCAAAAATTCTCAAAAATTATATTTAATCTCTAAACATCATGAGGGAATATTAGACAACATTATGAAGATTTTTAGCATCATCATGGACCCTAAAATCATAGTGGTCGAAACCCCTAAGTCTAGGGTTCTTGGATTTCTTTTCTTTCAACTTTAAATCCAAAAACCTACCAATATATCATGCTAAAAATCATAAAAATCATAAGGAACTATTATACCACAGGTGAGGGAGTCTTACCTTGGTTGATCTTGATTTTTAAACCTTAAAAGAGAGAAGGATGGAAATCTTGTTGCCTCTTGACCACCCTTAGCCCTTGTACTCTTGTGAAGACCTTAGATCTTGGAGATAAAGCCTTGGTGGAAGTTTTTCCAAGGGAGAACTCCTCCTTGGAGTTTCGGCTAGAATGAGGAGGGAGGAGGGGAGCAAATGCAATTGATGGAAGGAAGAAAGAAACTCCCAAACCCCCCTCTTTATCACCCATTAAGGAGGTAAATGAAGAGTCTCTCCATGACCCTTCATCTTCTTCTAAGCCTTAACCAATCTCCATTTCATTCCCTTATAACAATCCCTTGCTAGATGAGTTGGTTAAAGCATACATGGTTGTACAAGAGGTCCAAGGTTCAATCCTTGGCCCATGCACCTTATTTTTATCTTATTTTTCCTTTTTATTTTCTATTATTTTCCCTAAAATTCCGAAAATTCTCTAAAAATTCCCCCATAATTATGTTAATATTTCTCATTAAAATTCCTTTATATTTCTATAAATTTTTACCTAAAATCTACTAATAATTATGGTACTAAAAAGCCCATATAAGGCCCATTAGTGCCCTTTTTCCCAATTTAAATGAGAAAACATGAATTTTCTAGGCCAAAGTTCGCATTAATATTTCTAGGTTCCTTGAAAAATTATCTGGACATGCTTAATATTTTAAGGAAATATTAAGAGAATTTTCTGGGTCGTTACAATCCCCCATACCTCGTGAAGTTCGTCCTCGAACTTAGAATAGCTCCGGGTACTTGCGCCTCATCTCGTTCTCGCGTTCCCAGGTAGCTTCTTCGAACCGTTGACCTTGCCATACGGTAAGGTGCCTTGGGGAACGGGTTAGTACCAGAAACCAATTCGATCTCGGATTTCACTTCTCTATCAGGAGCTAATCCTGGCAATTCATCTGGGAATACCTCTGGATAATTACATACGGCCCTAACATCTTCTAGCTTCTGGTCCTTGGTTTGACATACGTCAACCACATGTGCTAGAATCCAGTGTATCCCTTGTCTATCATCTTCTGTGCCTTGGGAGTCGATAAAAATTTCCTGGTTCTTTTTCTCGGCTCTCCGATAAATTCGAACATAGAATCGGCCTCAAGTTGAAAGACCACCTTTCGTTTACGGCACTCGACAGAAGCGCCGTATTTGCTCAGAAAATTCATTCCCATTATAACATCATAATCCTGCATGTCGAGTACTATCAAATCGCAGTAGAGTTCTCTTCCTGCGATTCCGACTGGCACAGCACGCAACACATGAGTGGATGTCATTATTTCTCCCGAAGGCAGGGTTGTCAAGAACTTGCAGTCTAAACTTGTGGAGACATATCTATCTTCTTAGTGTAGAACATAGAGATGAACGAGTGTGTTGCCCCAGTATCAAATAATACAGTAGCATACTGACTGTAAATAAGTATCTGACCTGTGACCACCGTTGAAGCATTCGCGGCATCCTCCTTAGTAATAGAGAAAACCCTGGCATCCGCCATAGTTGGTGGGGTCTCCAATCTCCCTTGGCTCATCGGGGTACTTTCCAGCTCAGCTTGCATATAATGGAGTTTCGCTGGTGCACCCTGGTACGGAACAAGCTGTTGGGGAGATGCCTGGTTCTTGGTAGGACAGTAAGAGGCTATGTGCCCTTCCACCCCGCAAATGAAACACTGGTTCGTACCATTGCGGCATTCCCCGGGATGCATTTTCCCGCATGTAGCGCACCGGGGAAACCTGGACTGTTTATTTGCTGGGCCCCCTTGGGGGTTGTCCCATGGCTGTCGTTTACCACCCTAGTTTTCTTTCCAACTAGCGTTGGTACTCTGAGGTTTCTGACCTCTTTCATTTAATGCCTTCCTTTGCTGATTGATATTGTTCAGGTAATGCTCGGTGAGTAGGGCACTACTAAACAGCTCCTCAGCGGTCTGCGGTTTGTTAACTCCGCCAGCCACGTTCAGAGCTATTTCAGGTCGCAACATCTTTAACATAAGTCGAACCCTCTCCTTCTCAGTGCGGACCAGCTCAGGGCATAGGCGAGCCAGTCGATTAAATTTCTTCATGGCTTCGTTGACTGAGAGGTGGCCCTGTCGAAATTCCGTGAACTCGTCGTAGTGCTTATTGGTGACCCGCATGTGGAAGAATTCTTCGAAGAATTCTGATTCAAAATCTGCCCACGCCATCTGGTTCACCTGTCTCTTGGCCTTGACCCTTTCCCACCACATTCTGGCATCTCCAGAAAGGCAGAATGATGCACACTTGATCTTCTCATGTTCAGGCCAGTCCAGCAGCTCCATTGTACTTTCCACTGTCTTGAACCACGCTTGGGCGTCCCATGGTTCGCCAGCACCCGAGAAATTCTCCGGTTTCAGCCTCAACCACTGGATCAAATAAGCTTCTTGTCGTGCCACAGTGGTCGGGCCCGTCGGAGGGGTTTGCGCAACCGTGGGCGCGACGGGTATAGCCGTATGGTTCACCGGTGGAGTGGTAGAATTTTCTTGCTGATTCATCAGGGTATTAATGGTTTGCTGCTGCTCAGTAACTTGACGCTGAAGTTGGGTCACTAATTGCATCAGGTCAGGCGAGGGAGCAGTCTCATTAAGTCTGTTACTCTGTCTTCTAGCCATGCTTTCCTTCATAAAGGACAAGTATGGATAATATGAGTTATTGTTATTCCTACCCCCATATTACTCTAAAGTATTTAATTCCTAAAAGAAGATAAAATATCGTTCATCGTTACATATCTTAAGGTACTTTTCATCATAACTATCATTCATACTTGCATATCTTAAAATCATAAAACATCTTACTACTATCAGATATGTAAAGGTACTTACTTGGAAGCGGCAGGAAGAGGGCTTGATGTGTGTGTAGTGAGATGGTAACTGCTCTGATACCAACCTGTAACGCCGCTTTTTTTTTTCAGAAAGCGGCGTTACGTTAACATACTTAAGGCATGTAGACATCATAAGGCAGCGGAATAACTTTAACTTATACATACATGCCCTACTACCATTCCTAACATAATGACATGGAAACTCGGCATATTGACTTCATACTTAAATATCATATCATGTCATATCATGTCATACTTAACATCACATCATAGAGTTCCATAAGTCATTATTCAAGCATATAAGTGACCAAAGTAAAGTTCTAGCATAAACGATAAACATATAATTCCCTGGGCCAAGTCACTACTACACACATGCGTTCTTGCCCTCCTGCTGCTTCCATCATTGTCCCCTTGAATGATCTGCGGTATAAGGAAATAAGACTATAAGCACACAGGCTTAGTAAGACTCTTTCCTACTCACAAAACCATTCGTCATTTCATAATGAGCACATGAAACATTAGCATACTTGGTGCTCTACTTAGAACATAACAACTTGAATCACTTATCATATACTTGACATGACATGATCATAAACATAAGTGAACATTCCTAGCATAGCATAAAACATGGCATAATCATAAACATATTAAACATTTTAAGCATGACATCTTACGTGGCATAAACATAAACATGGTAACATTCTGAGCATGGCATGCTATATGGCATAAGCATAAACATAATAAACATTCTAAGAATGGCATGCTATATGGCATAAGCATAACATAGTAAACATTCCTAGCATGGCTTAATACATGGTATAAACATAAACATAATAAAAGTTCCTAGCATGGCATAATACATAAGCATACTTCTTATCATAGCATATGAGCATCCTCTTAACATAATCATGGCATAGATTAATTCTTCTCATGCATCTTTCTTAACATGAAGAGTAAGCATCAAATCTTGTTAACATAGCATAATGCATAACATGAATGAATGCATGAGGGGAATGCATATACATAAGGATGCTTAACCTTTTTTTTAAAACATACTTTTAAATGCTTAAACATATTCATCATATCATTGGGCCCTGGCTTGTACCACATACATACATCATAAGCGCGCATCCCTAAGTAAATACGAGGTAGCTAGCCCCGACCTACTAGGGTAAGGACAGCATAGTCGGTAGTCCCCGAATCGAGGCGTTCTTAAGGTGCCCATCCCTGTTGCACAGCTACGGTAGTGCCAGAACCGTGGACAGCATAGTCGGTAGTCCAGAACCGGGGCGTTCTTAAGGGACCCATACTTCGGTCCGGTACAAGCCCATTCATAAAGTAAAATACTTTACATGCTTCATCATTCATAAGACATTCATGGCATCTTAACATAGCATAACTTGTTACGGCTCGGCCCGTCTACCGGCCCATTTACCGGTCCTCACGACCGTCGTACCGTCGACCATCGACCGTGCCGTTTAGCATATTTATGCCTTAAAGACATAAGCATCATCTTTCATTCATAACATGGCATGCATCTTCTTTCTTAAACATGGCATGCATCATCATTCGTAAATCATGGCATACATCATTCTTATCATGAACATAAACATAACATACTTATCATAGCATCAATCTTATCATGAACATAAACCTAACATACTTATCGTGGCATCATTCTTATCATGAACATAAGCATAACATACTTATCATGGCATCATTCATATCATGAACACAAACATAGCATACCTATCATGGCATCATTCTTATCTTGAACATAAACCTAACATACTTATCATGACATCATTCTTATCATGAACATAAACATACATACTTATCATGGCATCATTCTCATCATAAACATAAACCTAACATAATTATCATGGCATCATTCTTAACATAACATGAGCATATAACATAGCATGGTTCTTAACATAACATGAGCATATAACATAGCATGGGTCTCTACCTAACATAAGCATACATAGGTAGGACTTCCATAAACATACTACCTACCATCCAAGTACATGGCATAAACATAAGACATTCATAAATAACCCCATTAAGCATGGCATCCAATCATAAGCATAAGACATAAAACATAAAACATGGTGCTTAATCTTAGGGTTATTGGTAACATGATTTTCTACCACATGCTTGAACCTATGCATATATATACTTCATGGTAAGCATAAACCATCATTCTTTGAACCCTAACTCCTTCCAAACCCTAAATTCCTTTGCTTGACCGAAACCTATAGGGCTAGATTCCATCATTCCATTAATCATGTAACATTGCATAGGGTAAGGAACCAACCATACTTTACTTATAAGACTATAGGAGGCCATTAGGGCTCATAATTAGGGTTATCCCTAACCTTTAGCCCTCTTTCCATGTGCTGGCCGAAACATGTAAGGCCATGGGGGCATGGAAAAATTTCATTAAAATCCCCAATCAATCATTAAACATCAACTATATCTTACCATAAGGCCTTTGGGGCCCTTACTTGAAATAAGTCCTAACTTTTTGCCCTAATATCAACCTTGGCCGAAACTTGTAGGGTCTCTAGGCCATGTGAAAATTCACATAAGTCATCCCCCATCTCCCTTATATCATGATAATATATAAAACATATACTTGAAGGGTTAAAACTAACCCTAGCCATGGGTTCTTAAACTTGGCCGAAACCCTAGGGGATCCTAGGGTACCCCAAAAATTCTCAAAAATTATATTTAATCTCTAAACATCATGAGGGAATATTAGACAACATTATGAAGATTTTTAGCATCATCATGGACCCTAAAATCATAGTGGCCGAAACCCCTAAGTCTAGGGTTCTTGGCTTTCTTTTCTTTCAACTTTAAATCCAAAAACCTACCAATATATCATGCTAAAAATCATAAAAATCATAAGGAACTATTATACCACAGGTGAGGGAGTCTTACCTTGGTTGATCTTGATTTTTAAACCTTAAAAGAGAGAAGGATGGAAATCTTGTTGTCTCTTGACCACCCTTAGCCCTTGTACTCTTGTGAAGACCTTAGATCTTGGAGATAAAGCCTTGGTGGAAGTTTTTCCAAGGGAGAACTCCTCCTTGGAGTTTCGGCTAGAATGAGGAGGGAGGAGGGGAGTAAATGCAATTGATGGAAGGAAGAAAGAAACTCCCAAACACCCCTCTTTATCACCCATTAAGGAGGTAAATGAAGAGTCTCTCCATGACCCTTCATCTTCTTCTAAGCCTTAACCAATCTCCATTTCATTCCCTTATAACAATCCCTTGCTAGATGAGTTGGTTAAAGCATACATGGTTGTACAAGAGGTCCAAGGTTGAATCCTTGGTCCATGCACCTTATTTTTATCTTATTTTTCCTTTTTATTTTCTATTATTTTCCCCAAAATTCTGAAAATTCTCTAAAAATTCCCCCATAATTATGTTAATATTTCTCATTAAAATTCCATTATATTTCTATAAATTTTTACCTAAAATCTACCAATAATTATGGTACTAAAAAGCCCATATAAGGTCCATTAGTGCCCTTTTTCCCAATTTAAATGAGAAAATATGGATTTTCTAGGCCAAAGTTCGCATTAATATTTCTAGGTTCCTCGGAAAATTATCTGGACATGCTTAATATTTTAAGGAAATATTAAGAGAATTTTCCGGGTCGTTACACCCATTTACCGGCCCATTTACACGCCCTCACGACCGTCGTACCGTCGACCGTCGACCGTGCCGTTACCAATACTAGGTCTTCTCAATTCCTGGGTAGTGGATTTTTGCCTTCTCAGGATTCGAACCCTAGACCCAGGCTTAAATCTAGTTCTTTATGAATCCTGAATACCAATTGAGCTCAATTGGTATTCAGGATTCATAAAGAACTAGATTTAAGCCTGGGTCTAGGGTTCGAATCCTGGGAAGGCAAAAATTCACTGCCCAGGAAGTGGGAAGACCTAGTATTGGTAACGGCACGGTCGACGGTACAACGGTACGACGGTCGTGAGGGCCGGTAAATGCGCCGGTAATGGGCCGCCAAACGGGCTGGGTCGTTACAATAAAAGGCGCCTTTTTATTGTAACGACCCGACCCGTTTGGCGGCCCATTTACCGACCCATTTACCGGCCCTCACGATCGTCGTACCGTCGTACCGTCGACCGTTGACCGTGCCGTTACCAATACTAGGTCTTCCCACTTCCTGGGCAGTGGATTTTTGCCTTCCCAGGATTCGAACCCTAGACCCAGGCTTAAATCTAGTTCTTTATGAATCCTGAATACCAATTGAGCTATTCAGGATTCATAAAGAACTAGATTTAAGCGTAGGTCTAGGGTTCGAATCCTGATAAGGTAAAAATCCACTGCCCAGGAAGTGGGAAGATCTAGTATTGGTAACGGCACGGTCGATGGTCGACGGTACTCGGTACGACGGTCGTGAGGGCCGATAAATGGGCCGGTAAATGGGCCGCCAAATGGGCCGGGTCGTTACAATAAAAAGGTGCCTTTTTATTGTAACAACCCGACCCGTTTGACGACCCATTTACCGGCCCTCACGACCGTCATATCGTCGTACCGTCGTACCGTCGACCGTGCCGTTACCAATACTAGGTCTTCCCACTCCTGGACAGTGGATTTTTGCCTTCCCAGGATTCGAACCCTAGACCCAGGCTTAAATCTAGTTCTTTATGAATCCTGAATAGCTCAATTAGTATTCAGGATTCATAAAGAACTAGATTTAAGCCTGGGTCTAGGGTTCGAATCCTGGTAAGGCAAAAATCCACTGCCTAGGAAGTGGGAAGACCTAGTATTGGTAACGGCACGGTCGACGGTACGATGGTACGACGGTCGTGAGGGCTGGTAAATGGGCCGCCAAACGGGCCGGGTCGTTAAAATAAAAAGGTGCATTTTTATTGTAACGACCCGACCCGTTTGGCGGCCCATTTACCGGCCCTCACGACCGTCGTACCGTCGACCGTCGACCGTGCCGTTACCAATACTTGGTCTTCTCAATTCCTGGGCAGTGGATTTTTGCCTTCCCAGGATTCGAACCCTAGACCCAGGCTTAAATCTAGTTCTTTATGAATCCTGAATACCAATTGAGTTCAATTGGTATTCAGGATTCATAAAGAACTAGATTTAAGCCTGGGTCTAGGGTTTGAATCCTGGGAAGGCAAAAATTCACTGCCCAGGAAGTGGGAAGACCTAGTATTGGTAACGGCACGGTGACGATACAACGGTACGACGGTCGTGAGGGCCGGTAAATGGGCCGGTAAATGGGCCGTCAAACGGGCCGGGTTGTTACAATAAAAAAGGCGCCTTTTTATTGTAACGACCCGGCCCATTTGGCGGCCCATTTACCGACCCATTTACCGGCCCTCACGATCGTCGTACCGTCGACCGTCGACCGTTGACCGTGCCGTTACCAATACTAGGTCTTCCCACTTCCTGGGCAGTGGATTTTTGCCTTCCCAGGATTCGAACCCTAGACCCAGGCTTAAATCTAATTCTTTATGAATCCTGAATACCAATTGAGCTATTCAGGATTCATAAAAAACTAGATTTAAGCCTGGGTCTAGGGTTCGAATCCTGGTAAGGCAAAAATCCACTGCCCAGGAAGTGGGATGACCTAGTATTGGTAACGGCACGGTCGACGATACGACGGTATGACTGTCGTGAGGGCCGATAAATGGGCCGGTAAATGGGCCGCCAAATGGGCCGGGTCGTTACAATAAAAAGGCGCCTTTTTATTGTAATGACCCGACCCGTTTGACGACCCATTTACCAGCCCTCACGACCGTCGTACCGTCGTACCGTCGACCGTGCCGTTACCAATTCTAGGTCTTCCCACTCCTGGACAGTGGATTTTTGCCTTCCCAGGATTCGAACCCTAGACCCAGGCTTAAATCTAGTTCTTTATGAATCCTGAATAGCTCAATTGGTATTCAGGATTCATAAAGAACTAGATTTAAGCCTGGGTCTAGGGTTCGAATCCTGGGAAGGCAAAAATCCACTGCCCAGGAAGTGGGAAGACCTAGTATTGGTAACGGCACGATAGACGGTACGATGGTACGACGGTCGTGAGGGCCGGTAAATGGGCCGCCAAACGGGCCGGGTCGTTAAAATAAAAAGGCGCCTTTTTATTGTAACGACCCGGCCCGTTTGGCGGCCCATTTACCGGCCCTCACGAACGTCGTACCGTTGACCGTCGACCGTGCCGTTACCAATACTAGGTCTTCCCACTTCCTGGGCAGTGGATTTTTGTCTTCCCAAGGATTTTCTGAATCCTTACCTCAATTAGATGTCTGGAATCAACCTCTAAGGTGCTTCGGATGGTTTTGGACCAATTACCATAGTCTTGTCAAAGTGATCAAGGGTTAAGCCAAACAAGACCTGATGTTTGGTAGGGTAAACCCAGGTTAGATCAGTTTGACAAAGGGTTAGCCAAACAGGACTTGATGTTTGGTAGAGACAATATACTAAGGTCTAGTCAAAGTGATCAAGGATTAAGCCAAACAGGACCTGATGTTTGGTAAGGTAAACCCAGGTTTATCAGTTTGACAAAGGGTCAGTCAAATAGGATCTAATGTTTGGCAGAAAGAATAGAACCCAGGGATGGTCAGTTGACCAAGGGATTAAATCATACTAGGCTAGAGGTTTGATAGAAAGAGAGTATACTTACCTGAAAGGTGGAAGAAAGAAGTCTAGTTAGAATTAAGATGACTAGCAAAGAAATCCTAGTGAGTGAAGCTGGGTCCTAGTGAGTGAAGCTAGGTGGAAGTAATCCTGGTGAGTGAAACTGGGTCCTAGTGAGTGAAGTTAGGTGGACGAAATCCTGGTGAGTGAAGCTGGGTCCTAGTGAGTGAAGCTAGGTGGACGAAATCCTGGTGGGTGAAGCTGGGGCCTAGTGAATGAAGCTAGGTGGAAGAAATCCTTGTCAGTGAAGCTGGGTCCTAGTGCGTGAAGCTAGGTGGACGAAGTCCTGGTGAGTGAAGCTGGGCAAGATGACTTGGTCCGGGCGACTGAGCACAAAGTCCTTGTTCAGGGAATTGGGCACAAAGTCCTGGCCGAGGGTTGAGCACCGAAGTCCTGGTTCTAGGAATTGGGCACGTAGTCCTGGTCGAAGATCGGACAAAAGACTTAGCCGAGCGGGGATCGCGGATAGAAGTAGAGATGGGTCAAGGTCGATCGTCTCGAGATCCGAATTCTCGAAGGTCGAGCAAAAGTCCAACCAGAGGTCTCGGTTGGCAAAGGGTAACTTCTCCAGGGTAGAGAAGGTGAGGACATGTTCCGTGGTAAAGGGAACAGTAGGCGTCAAAAGTCGAACTAGGCAGCTCTGGATGCCAAGGCTTAAGATTATTTGTCTGCATGTTGTATGTTCTATTGTCATGTAGGTACCTGGAGTTCGAGGCAACATAGGAGAGCAAACGCAAACATAGCCTGGGAAAAGGCTTCTCAGCCGCCTAATATGAATCAGGCGCCCTGGGTGGTAGGCGCCCTGGGCTGAGGGTGTCCATCCTAGGCGCCCAACATACCAGGCGCTTGAAGCTTACCAGGCGCCTGAATACTATCAGGCACCTAAGAAGCAAGTTTATCCCAACCTCGAGTTCGCTGGATCGGATCAGGTATGACCGCTTATGAGGAGCCCCAAAAGCTTATTAGGCACCCAAGAAGCTGCTATAAAAGGGGCTTCGACCTCTCACTTCATAACATCAAGTTTCACATTTGCTCATTCATTCTATGCAATGCAAAAGTGATAAGACGAAGCTCTACGACCAAGGAGGCTCCAGGAGGAAGTGCGCGATGCTTCGGAGTTCTAGATTGGTCGAGATCGTCAACTTATTTGGTTTGCTTTTAGTTTACAAGTTATCTTTTTGTTTATCTTTTGTACTTGTAAATCCATACTGTAAGACAGGTTTTCTCTACCTCTGGAAATTTCAGAAAGGAGACCAATATTGGATTCACACCGAGTAAATAGGCCTTGGAGACCCTGGGAAGTTGGGAACCAAATAAATAAATCTCGTGTGTCTACTACTTTATTTTCTTTATTTATTATTCTACTGCGTATTATCTTTTCTTATAGAAAGATGATTGAACGAACTATAAAGATTTGCGAAAAGAAGCAAGTCGATATTCACCCATAATTTGGTCTATTGGGTGATTTAGTCTGGGTTTCCTAGGTCTCCTAGAACTTGGTTCAACTTCAGGTCCGGTTGGTAGGTTTTGGGTTGGTTTAGGGACCGGTTCAGTAGGAACATTAAATTTGGATGAGGGATCGGTTTAGTAGTTAAGTCTAAGACTAGTTTAGAAATTGATTCAATTTATGAGTTAGTAATTTGGTCTGGTCTAGACTCATCATCTTTTGGATTAGTTAAGTTTGGTTGATTTGAGTTAGATTGATTGTTTAGGTTAGATTGGTTTTCTTCATCAAATATTATATTAGTAGTTTCTTCAATCTTAAGGGGTTGTTTGCTATAAACTCTGTAGGCCCTACATGAGGTTGAGCACCCTAAAAATATACCAAGGGTAGGCTTGGATTGGAATTTACCTAAGTGATCTTTTGTGTTTAAGATGTGGACATTACAGCCAAAGACCCTTAAATAATGTAGGTTGGGTGGTTTATAATAATATATTTCATAGGGGGTCTTAGGGGAGCAAAATTCATGAAAATATTCATTTGTGTATTAGAATTCAGTAAATTTTAAGTTTTCGAATTCGCCCCCGTGATCACTTCGAATTCTTTAAATTTTGGTATCTTTTTTATTTTCAAGGATTTTAGTTAAAGTCCTAAATGATTCAAGATATTGATCTTTGGTTTTAAGAAATTGGACCGAAGTGAATTTAGAATAGTCATCGTTTATAACTAAGCAGTA
Organism: Boesenbergia rotunda; assembly: GCA_024364735.1. Lineage (NCBI taxonomy): Eukaryota > Viridiplantae > Streptophyta > Magnoliopsida > Zingiberales > Zingiberaceae > Boesenbergia > Boesenbergia rotunda. The sequence goes on along the minus strand of JAGFNQ010000332.1, from coordinate 774,580 downwards.
CCGGTTTCAGCTTAGTGACATGACTCCATGAGAATCAAATAGGTCCAGGTGTAGGAGCTCAAGTACAGATTGGGTCAGGTTAGGCTAGGTAAGTTTATGGTAGACTTGGTTTGTTTACCCTCTTGACATAGACTACAAACTGAATTTTCAAGATTCCTAAGTTTGAGTATACCTTTAACCAGTTCTTTTTAGCTGAGTCTAGAGATTCGCTTTCGGTTGGCATGTCCTAATCTCCTATGCCAGAGTTTAGTTTATTATACTTGAGTTAGATAATACTTAAGTGAGGTGGGTAGGTTTATGACATAGATGATATTTTTTCAAAGTCCTTTTAGGGTAACCTCTGTAGGACCGGTGCCGTCGATAGAGGGGGAGGGTGAATATCGACCGTAAAAAACATTCGGGAAACTCGTAAACTTTCGTTCATTCTGGACAGAGCTTTAGTGCAGCGAAAAATATACAGAACGAAGAAAACATACAACACAGTGCACGCGGGATTTTTTACTTGGTTCCCAACCCCCCAGGGTCAGTACATCCAAGGCCTAAGCACGGGAATGCCCGTCCACTAATGGTCTCCTTTCCGGACTTTCCTGAGGCGGAGAAACCCGTCATACAGTGCAGGAGTTACAAACAAAAGATAGATAAAATACGTGTTGAAAATAAATTCAAACCGAACAAAACAGAGTTGAAGACTCGGCCGATCTGGATCTCCGAAGTGCCTCACACTTCCTCCCAGAGCCTCCTTGGTCGCAGAGCTTCGTCGTTAGCGTGTTTCTTCTGTTTGGAGTGCTAAGAATGATTCTGGAAGTTGTGTTGTGAGCCTTGGGGTCGAAGCCCCTTTTATAGGCTTCATTGGGGCGCCTGTGATCACCGGGGCGCCTCAAAGGGCTTGGTCAAATCTTATCTCTGCGTCGAACTCGCCGCAGCCGATAAGGCTTCTGACCAGGGCACCTCCATGAACCCAGGCACCCCCATTAATGGGGGCGCCTAGGGACCCCTTTTTCCATCCTTTTGACTGCTTTGCCTCCACTTTTAGGTACCTGCAAGATACATGAATACAAGGCAAATACACAACAATCTTAGCTTTAATGAGTTGGTTCTGACTTCGGATTTCTACGAAACCCTAGGTTGAACCGACGCCTAAGTTCCCATCCCCGGGAATGCGCCTTTCACCTACTCCTTTCAGGAGAGTTTTGCCAACCAGTCCATTCGGTTGGACTTTTGCTTAGCCTTCGATACTCTCGGATCTCAAGACGTCCGAACCTCGACCCGTCTCTACTTCTGTCCTTAGTCATCGCTCAGCTAAGTTGCTCAATCTCTCGGACCAAGACTTCGTGCCCAAACCCTAGGTTCAGGACTTAGTGCCTAACTTCACTCATCAGGACTTTTGCCCAGCTTCACTCACCAAGACTTATTGTCCAGCTTTACTCACAAGGTCTTCGGTGCCCAGCCCTCAGCCAGGGCTTAGTGCCCAATTCCACGAACCAGGACTTAGTGCCTAACCCTCGGTCAGGTCTTAGGTGCCCAGCCCTTGGCCAGGACTTAGTGCCTAACTTCCGGTTAGGTCTTCTTGCCCAGTCCACGACCAGGACTTCTTGCCCAACCCTTTTCCAGGACTTCTTGCCTAGTGTTACTAGGACTTTCTTTCACTTTGGTACTCCTATCTTGACTTCCTTTTCAGGCACTAGTGAACCGTGGGATGCACAAGCCTGTTTCAAAACCCTGGAGAGTACCATGGAGCTTCTGGACTGGCCAAAATTTGAGAAAGTAAAGTGCACCTCCTTCTGCCTAGCAGGAGATGATAGAATGTGGTGGGAAAGGGTGAAGGCCAAGCGAGACATAAATCAGATGACGTGGGCCAACTTCGAAGCTGAGTTCTTCGAAGAATTCTTTCATATGCGGGTTACTAACCGGCATTATGATGAATTCACTGAATTTCGTCAAGGTAACCTATCAATAAAGGAAGTCGTGAAGAGATTCAACAGACTGGCTCGCCTGTGCCCTGAACTGGTCAGCACTGAATGAGAGCGAGTCAGGCTAATGCTCAAGATGCTAAGGCCAAAAATAGTATTGAATGTGGCCAGCGGTGTCCATAGGCCGCAAACCTCAGAAGAACTAGTTAGCAGTGCTCTGATCACCGAGCACTACATGAACACCATGCAACAGCAGAAGTCAGTCATGACAGAAAGTAAAGGCCAAGGCAGTTCAGGAACTTAGAAACCCCAGGGCCACAACTCTAACTGGAAAGGAAAGAATCAAGGCAAAAGTAAGGAGTGGAACAATCCGAAAGGGGAGCTAGCCAACAAGCAAGCCAAGTATCCCACTTGTCCCACATGTGGGAGACAACACCTAGGGGTCTGCCGCAAGGGCACCCGTGGGTGTTATAACTGTGGTCAAGAGGGGCACATGGCCAAGTAGTGCCCCACCAAGAACAGTCTGCCTACTCCACAGCCTACTCAGTATGGAGGCAAACCTACACAGCTACATCAGATGCAGGAAGCACTAGATGGTCCCCATATCAGTCAGGGCAGATTAGAAGCTCCATCAGCCACTACCAATGCACGGATCTTCTCACTGACCAGAGAGGATGTAGCGAATGCCTTGACAGTTGTGACAGGTCAGATATATATTTTACAACAAAATACAACTGTCTTATTCGATACTGGGGCAACCCATTCTTTCATATCCAAGGTGTTCGCAGAGAAGTTAGCCATACCTCCAACTGTACTCAGTGGCCAATTCTTAACCACCCTACCTTCAGGAGAGATTATGGCATGCATCCATGCACTGGCTCCGTGCAGTGCCAGTTAGTATAGTAGGCAGAGAGCTTTATGGTGATATGATCGTGCTGGATATGACTGATTATGATGTCATTTTTGGAATGGACTTCCTAATCAAGTACGGTGCCTCCATAGAATGTCGTAAAAGAAAAGTCATATTCCAACCTGAAGTAGGAGTGCAGTTTGAATACATCGGAGAACCCAAGAGAAAGGCCAAGAAATTTCTCTCAGCTCTAAAAGCACAGAAACTGCTGGATTCAGGATGTACCAGATTTCTAGCACATGTAGTCAATACCGAACAAGAGAAGGACCAAAAGCTAGAAGAGGTCCCAGTGGTATGTGACTACCCAGCAGTCTTCCCTGACGAGTTACCAGGCTTAGCGCCAGACAAGGAGATAGACTTTGAGATAGATCTCATTCCAGGTACCAACCCCATTTCAAAAGCACCATACCGTATGGCTCCAGCAGAATTAAGAGAACTTCATGAACAACTACAGGAGCTGCTCGACAAGGGCTTCATACGCCCTAGTCATTCACCTTGGGGAGCTCTCGTATTGTTCGTGAAGAAGAAAGATGGGTCCATGCGCTTGTGTATATATTACTGGGCCTTGAACCAAGTCACCATCAAGAACAAGTATCCCTTGCCAAGAATTGACGACTTGTTCGATCAGCTAAAGGGAGCAGCAGTGTTCTCAAAAATATACCTGAGATCGGGATATCACCAGGTGAAAGTTAAGGAAGGTGACATCCCCAAGACAGCTTTCAGAACAAGATACGGACACTATGAGTTTATAGTTATGCCTTTTGGCGTAACAAACGCTCCAATGACTTTCATGGACCTCATGAACAAAGTGTTCCGAGAATATTTAGATAAGTTTGTTATCGTCTTCATCAATGACATTCTGATATATTCCACGACTCAGAAGGAACACGCAGAACACCTGAAAATAGTATTAGAAATTCTTCAGCGGAGCCAACTCTATGCGAAATTCTCCAAGTGTGAGTTTTGGCTCGATCATGTGTCTTTTCTGGTTCACATCATCTCCAAGGATGTGTGATGGTAGACCCCAGCAAAATAGAAGCAGTAAGTAACTGGGTTAGACCGATGAATGCCAGTGAGATCAGAAGTTTTCTGGGTCTAGCCGGTTACTACAGGAAGTTTGTAGAGGATTTCTCTAGAATAGCCTCCCCACTGACAGCTCTTACCAGAAAGAATAGAAAGTTTCAGTGGACAGAGGACTGCGATAATAGTTTTACAGAATTAAAGAGAATATTGACTAGTGCTCCCATCCTGACTCTTCCAGAGACCACTGACAGCTTTGACATATATAGTGATGCTTCTAAATTAGGACTTGGAGCAGTGCTGATGTAGAATGGTAAGGTTATCGCCTATGCCTCTAGACAACTCAAGGATTATGAGAAGAACTACCCTACTCATGACCTTGAGCTAGTTGCAGTAGTGTTCGCTCTCAAGATCTGGAGGAATTACTTATACGGAGCTTAGTGTAGGATTTTCACAGATCATCAGAGTCTGAAATATTTCTTTACTCAGAAGGATCTGAACATGAGGCAACGCAGATGGCTTGAGCTGGTCAAGAATTATGACATTGACATCCTCTACCATCTAGGTAATGCTAATAAGGTGGTAGACGCACTTAGCAGGAAATCTAGTGCCACCCTACTAGCTTTGTCTACGATGTCACAGCCCTTTCGGAAGGAAATATCAGAGTTCGGACTGGAAATTATAGTTGGGCAGCTCTCCACTTTAACATTAGTGTCAACCCTACTTGAAGACATCCAGACAGCACAGGATCAAGATCCTGACCTTCAGAAAATCAAGTAGGGGATAGCAGAATCAGAAAATGGGGAGTTTCGCCTATCAGATAGTGGGATAGTAGTACTGTGGTGACCGCTTATGTGTTCCGAACCAAGAAGAGCTCCGAAGGAAGATCCTAGAGGAAGCACTTGGATCTCCTTATGCGATGCATCCTGGTTCCACCAAAATGTACCAAGACCTCAGGGGATGTTTTTGGTGGCCTGGGATGAAGAGAGACATCGCCAGATATGTCAGTACTTGTCTGACATGCCAAAGGGTCAAGGCAGAACATCAGAGACCAGGTGGGGTTCTGCAGCCTATCCAGATTCCAGAATGGAAATGGGAAGATATTTCCATTGATTTTATAGTGGGACTACCCAGAACAACGAATGGATATGATGTAATCTGGGTAATAGTTGACAGATTGACTAAGTCTGCCCACTTCCTAGCTATCAGGATCTCCTATTCCATGGAACAGCTAGCTCAGTTATACCTCAAGGAGATCATCAGACTACATGGAGTCCCTAGGACTATCATTTCAGATAGGGACAGTAGGTTCACTTCGCACTTCTGGGAGTGCGTACAGACAACACTAGGCACCAAACTGAAGTTTAGCACAACTTTCCATCCTCAGATAGATGGTCAGACAGAGAGAGTTAATCAAGTACTAGAAGATATGCTCAGAGCTTGTGCTTTAGATTTCAAGGGCAGTTGGTGCAGATACCTGTGCTTAACAGAATTCGCCTACAACAATAGTTATCAGGCCACTATCGGCATGACACCCTATGAGGCTTTATATGGGCGGAGGTGTAGATCTCTTATCTGCTGGTACGAGGGTGGTGAGAGGCAAGAGTTAGGCCTACAGACAAATCTTATAAATGATACCACTGTAGCCATACAGCAGATCTGCTAGAGAATAGAAACAGCTCAGAGCCGCCAGACGAGCTATGCTGATACACGACGCAGACCATTAGAGTTTGAAGTTGGGGATTCAGTATTCCTCAGAGTGGCTCCCATGAAGGGAGTAATGCATTATGGGAAGAAGGGCAAGCTAAGTCCCAGATATGTAGGACCATACCCCATCACTAGAAGAGTTGGCAAAGTAGCTTATGAGCTAGAGCTACCTCAGGAGATGTCAGCTATCCACAATGTATTTCATATCTCTATGCTGAAGAAGCATATCCCAGATGCCACTAGGTGATAGAGCCACAGACGGTACAAGTCCGCAAAGATCTCAGTTATGATAGTCGACCTATTCAGATAATAGACCGAGCAGTTAAGAAATTGCGGAACAAGGAGGTACCATTAGTGAAAGTCATATGGCAAAATCAAAGAGTAGAAGAGGCAACATGGGAACTAGAGGACAGCATGAGGCAGAAATACCCAGAGTTGTTTTAAGTTCGAGGACGAATTTTTTTATAAGGTATGGGGGATTGTAACGCTTGAAAAATCTCAAAACTAATTTTAGAAATATCCTATAATTTATTCCGAATTTATGGATATTTTTATAGAATTTTTTCATCGACAAATAAGGCAAAAATGAATAAAAATAGAATGCCCAGTAAAAAGACTTAAGTGGGGTTTGCCCCCTAGACCTTTAACATGAGAGGAGAATAGGCTTACTAAGTGGGATGATTTATTTTCAATGAATTAAAATAGATGAAAAGATAAATAAGGTGAAGCTAGTTAAATTTCCCATAAGTATAAAAGGAAAACTTAAGGGTTTTTAGATTTATTTTTTTCCTCACATTCTCGCTGCCAGCCCCTCTCTCTCGTGCGACCTGTCCTCTCCCTCTCCCGAGTCTCTCTTCCTCCCTCTCTCATGGCAAACCAAGGAGGAGGTCCAAGGGCCTTGTGTTGGGCGGATTCAAGAGGGAGGACACGCTAAGGGATCTTCTCAAGGAGTAATTCTTCGTTAGAGCCTCTCCGAGACTCCAAGGATCTTCCCTCTCCCTAAACCCTATGCATTAGAGTTGTAATAACAAGCGCAGGATGTAAGTACCTCTCACCTGCAGTATAAGTAGCTTCGTTCGTATGCATAATCGTCTTAGTTTTATCTATTTGCAAGTTTATGCTCATATGTGCATATTAACTCCCTCTACAGACTTTAAGGGCGCCACTAGATGGGCTGGACGTGCTTCCCCCTTTAGTTTGGGGTTTAGACGCACCGTCGAGTGCCTAGGGAGTGTCCTTAAAAGAAAAGGGGAGTTTTATGCACGCAAGGTGCTCGAGAAAATGTTAAGAAGCCCTAATATGACTTTAAGGGCACCACTAGATGGGTTAGACGTGCTTCCCCCTTTAGTTTGGGGTTTAGAAGCACTGTCGAGTGCCTAGGGAGTGTCCTTAAAAGAAAAGGGGAGTTTTAGGCACGCAAGGTGCTCGAGAAAATGTTAAGAAGCCCTAATATGACTTTAAGGGCACCACTAGATGGGTTGGACATACTTCCCCCTTTAGTTTGGGGTTCAGACGCACCATCGAGTGCCTAGGGAGTGTCCTTAAAAGAAAAGGGAAGTTTTAGGCACGCAAGGTGCTCGAGAAAATGTTAAGAATCCCTAATATGAGTTTTAGCATGTTTATGAAATTAGCTACCCTTACTTAATGTTTATGGATCCTAGTTCGTCCATTGGGTGGGCTCCTAGATCACCCCTAGGCTCTAGATCGCCTAGTAGATGCAAGGTTAAAGAAAAGAATATTTATGAAAGTATTTTACTTTTTATGGCATGTGCTTGGACTCTAGTTCGTCCATGGGTGGGCTCCTAGATCGCCCCTAGGCCCCTAGATCGCCTAGTAGTACCCTAATGGGTTCAGGATTAGCTACCTCGGATCTATTTAGGGAAGCGCGTATTAGCAGTGTTAGTGATATGAGAGAAGTGTCCTAAGGCAATCGCCTTATGATTGTAATCATTTATTTTAATAAATGAATATTCACTATTTGAGTATACATGTTTGTGTATTTGATTGATTTACCATGATAAGGAAATTTATTCCATAGGAGAGAAAAGACTTGATTGATTTTTATCATGAATTAAAATACGATTTTAACCATGATATAAAATAAAACTTGGCATGATGGAATAAGTTATTCCATATTTGAGAGGCTTGATGGTTGAGAGGCTACTATATAAAGGACACAAGGCAAGGCTTGAAAAATAATCGAAGAGATGAAGGCATAGGCTCTCTCCCTCTCTTTCTCTCCTTCTCTTCTCCCCTTCTTGCTGTGCGCCAACCTGCTCCAAGAAGGAGCACCAGCCGGCCGCCCCTACCCTTTCCCTACCAACCACCACCTGCTGCCGGAGAAGGAAGCTTCGGCCATCTCTTGGCCGGAAGAAGGTGCTGCTGGAATTAGAGTTTGCCGCAAGGATCTTTTTGCCACAAGCCTCTTCTTTGCTTCGCCGGAATTTTGATTCCGGCCATCCTTTTGTGGTTAGTCTTCCGACTTCTCTTGTAACGCCCGCCCCTTACCGTTAGGCGGCGCGTTACCTTTAACCCTTTTTTTTCTTACTTACTTTATCATTGCGTATGAATCTAACATTGCAGCGGAAATAAAACATAACTAAAGGCATATGCAACGATAAGGAAGTAATAACATCATATAACATCTAATAGCATCCATACTTAAATAAACTCCAAAAGAACTAGCAAGTATCATGCATAAAGTAGCAACATATGTCTTATTAGAAATAAGAACTAAGTCTATAGATGGCACTAAAGTGGATCGATCAGTCAAGTCACCTCCACACACATTAGCCCTTCCTGCAGCTGCCCATTCCTCAGAAATTTCTATGTTGATCTGCAACATAAGCAAACAAACTATAAGTATAAAACTTAGTAAGCTCTTTCCTACTCACTAAATCCGAATGTTGCATGCATTTTAAAACATATAAAATTTCATGGATAGCATAAAATTCATAAGGCACATAAGATACATGAAGACATATAAACATAGAACATGTGCATTTCAAAACATTAGGATGCTCTTTGGAAAACATAGTAAATAATACTTTAAAATCATACATCATCTTCTTTGGGGTCCCGGCTTTGTACCCATTCTTTCTTTTGCACGTATACCCCTATGTAGGATGCGAGGTAGCTAATCCCGACCTACAGGGGTCTACATTCTAGGCTTACTATCTTTCAGCCTAGGGACAACATCATCGGTAGTCCGGAACCGTGGATCTTTTCAAGATCCGGTACAAGCCAATCTTTAAAGTAAAATACATACATGCATTCTTTTCTTTTCTTTCTTTCTTTCATATAGAACATGCATTCCTTTCTTTCTTTCTTTATTTCATATTGCATATACTATAGACATTCAATCATTCATAATCATAAGCATACTTTCATATATAGAACATGCATTCTTTCTTTTTCTTTCTTTCTTTCATATTGCATGTACTATAGGCATTCAATCATTCATAAACATAGACATACTTTCATAGCATAATCATTAGCATAAATAGCAATACATGGAAGGACCTTTCTTTTAACACATGTAAGTGAAGCAACCATCATGCTAGTTTCATCAATACATCATACATATAACATGCTTGTCTTAATCAAGGCAATATGTTAGTTTAATCATTCTTTTCTCATCATAATACATGCTGGCCAAAACTTCATAGCAAGGATATCATAGCATAAAACCCACATAGCATTGGAATAAAGGCATACATTACATAAGAGGTCATTTACAAGTACACTGATAGTTTAGACTTCACTAAACACTAGTTTGTTGCATGAATTGTACCTGAACTTATTCTTAGCCTTTATTCTAGTAATTGGACAAAATTCATAGCATGGATAACATAGTATAAAAGTCATATAATCATGGAAATAAAAACATACGTTACACATGGAATCATATACAAGCACAAGGGTAGTCTAGGCTTCATTGAACACTAGTTTAGGTGCATGTTTTGTGCTTGAGCTTATTTTTAACCCTTATCCCAGTATTTGTCTGAAATTCACAGCTAGATAACATGGCATGAAAGTCATCCAATCATGGAAATAAAATATAATTTACATGAGAGATCATTAGCATGTACCAGAGTAGACTAATCTTCACTAAACCTTAGTTTGGGTGCATGAATCGTACTTGCACTTATTCTTAACCCTTACCCTTGTAATTTGCCGATATTCACAGTATGGAAAATATGGTATAAAAGTTCATATAACATGTAAACAAAAACATATTTTACCATTAAGGTCATATACAAGCATAAAGGTAGTCTAGGCTTCATTAAACACTAATTTAGGGGCATGCTTTGTACTCGAGCCTATTCTTAACCCTTATTCTTGTAATTTGTTGAAACTCACAGTAGGGATTTCATAGCATAATCATTCACATAACATGGGAATAAAAGCATATTTTTCATAAGAATTTATTCACAAGTGCAAAAGTAGTTTGTACTTCACCAAACACTAGTTTAGGTGTATGATCTAGAGTTCTACTTGGATTATCATACATATGGGTACATGTAACATTTTTCTAAACATCAAAACATAGAATGGAACATGAGTTTAGGCTCAAACAACTTAGATAAGGTACTGACCCTAAGGTATAAATTATTTCCATCATGAAATAAAACACCCAATCACATACATATCACTTGATTTAACTATAACTTCATGAAGGTCTATAAAAATCTGTTTTAAGGCATAATTTAAGGTCCCTTGGCCGAATGTTACAGGGGTCCCTTAGCATAGATTCCACAAAATTTCTTGGCCTAAAACATTTATATAGCAAGGAAACAATCATTAGAACAATAGCCTACTTCATGCATCAACATTTATCCATTTCATGACTTGGCCGAATTCTTCCAAGTCCTTTACATCATGGAGGGCATTCAAACACCATGTATCCATCATATATTCATTACAAAAAGGTAGTAACAATTTCATGAACTCTTCCTTTAAGTTTTTGGACATAGAAAAGGGGGTACCCCTTTATGGCCGAAACTTCCCTCAAGGTTTTCTTCCATTCTCTTTCACCCAACATCACAAGAAAACATAAAAATCATAAAAACACATAAAAAGCCATTATGTTGCAGGTGAGGGAGTCTTACCACTTGTGCTTATGTTCCCAAAAGATCTCCAATTTTTTTTTTGAGAAGAAAAGACCTCTTAAACTCTAGCACTCCTCTTGTTCTTCTCTTCTTTTGGTCCGGTTTTCTCTAGGAGGTGAAGGACTTGATTTCGGTGAGGAAGAGGAGGAAGGGGAAGAGTTTGGTGGCGAGAAAGGGGGGGGGGAGGGGGTTTCTTGGCCGAAAATGCCTTAGGCATTTCCTCCTTTTTATGGTGAGTAAAGACGCAAGCACCTCTTTAATGGTGTCTCTTCAATTTTTTTGTGTCTCTTCATCTTCTTTCCCACTTATCTACAATTTCCCATCCTCTTCTAATAGCACTCCCCTGCTGGGTGAATTGGTTACATATGTATTCTTAAGGCTTGGCTTTTCTTTGAGGTCCAAGGTTCAATCTTTGGCACCTCCTCTTCTTTTTGCTTTCTCTTCCTTTTATTATTTTTTTCCAAGCCCGCATAACCAAAGTCCACCTAGAGAATGCTACTTATTTAATTCATACACATGCATATGCATATCATTATTTATTCATACATGTGTAGGATACTTAAGCATAACATTAAATATAATACCTAAGTAAAATTATCACACATCCACTACGTGTCAAGATAATGCCTATCATTTCTTTATTCACAACTTTTCCCCCTAAATTCATAATATTATTCTTGGCCACATGTTCCATTATTACTACGCTAGAGCGGAAAATTTGGGGTGTTACATCTCTCTTGGTTTTTCTTGTCGCGTTCTCGAAGAATCTAGTAGTTCTCGAGAACACGAAGCTCGTGGCTTTGCGAAGTCATCCCGAAGATACTCGGCGTGGACGCGAATAGAGGCGGAGCTTCCAAGGGACGCTTACGGTTGGATCTCATCCCTTCCTTCGAGTTAAGCGAGGTAATACGTAAATTAGTTTATGTTTCTGCAAAATTTTAAATATATAATCATGTCTATATAAGATAAAATTGCATTCTTAGATGTGTGGTTAAATAATTTGAGAAATTATTTATGCTAAACCTTCCGCTGCACGTAATTAATTTTAAAATTACGAACCCGCATTCATGTCAACATGCACCCGGTCCCAACAAGCAGAACATTGTCGGGCCGACAGCAGCATGATTAGTATTTTCACTTACTATATGTATAAGTTTCAAAAGTTCAGTAATAGCTCTAAGTGAAAATAGTTTTTAAGATCATGCTTAGTTCAGTTAGATTCTATGAATGCCATGTAAATTTAGTTATAAGAATATGATTTATTCCATGTGCTTAGTATGATGAGTATGCCATGATATCTGTTTAGATTTATATGTTCAGTAAGAATAAATGACAAGCATGATATTTTTTCATACATGTGTTTTCGAAAGCATGATTTTCGAAATATGCATTGTTTTGTGAGTAGGATGGTACTTGCTATGCTTTATGCTTATAGTTTCATTTTTCCTTATACTGTAGATAAGGGCAAAGGAAAAATAGAGTAGCAGAAGCGGTAGGGATGATGTGAAATGTGTGATGGTGGAACTTGGAATGAAAAGAACCTTGGGAACTTGTATTATGAGAACGCGTTATTAAGAATGTTAAATGAATTAGTTTCTTTGACATGTTTATCATTTTCCGCATCTTAAGTACTTTTGTCATGTTGTTAGCATCACTCTTGATATGAGCCTTGCAAGAATTCTAGTATGGGATGATTGATATCATGCAGTTATGCCATGACTAGTTTCTACATGTAATGATATGTTGAGTGATACATTTCAAGTGCGTGTTAACTAGTAGTAAAATGCATGGTCTAAGGCTATAGAACCATTTCTGATATTATAGTGCTACTAATGATGCATCTAGACAGAAACCGTGCTTAGCTTTAGTAGCAAGTTGATACAAAGTTCATGTTTCTAATTTCATGCTTATAGATGGTTGAAGTATGCCTTATTGTCATGAAAACATGTAGAATATGGCCTAGAATCATTACATACCTGTTAGTAAGCTTAAATATGTGTTTATAGTGTTTTTGGTACGAAGTAGGTTGACCTTGGCACGTTTCTGGAATCTAAAAATTTAGATTTTAGAGCTGCCAGTCTACTACGACAGTTACCAGTCGACTGGTCGAGGGAACAGAAACATTCGGGCGAGTGAATCCTAGGTGCAGTCGACTGCACCAGTCGACTGGAAAGATATCAGTCGACTGGTGCCAGTGTAAAATAGATAGTGTTGTAGCGCTGCTGGTTAGTGCTTCAGTCATGTAACGCTGAGATTGGGGGATCAAATCTTGGCCACGCTAATAAAATTAAAGTTTTTGTTTAATCTCTTGTGTGTTTCGATTTCAGTTTCGCACGAATGGTTTAGTAATTAACTTCCAACATGTTTATGATTTAAGTTATGATTTACAGTTTTCTACCTTGTGACCTATCATGTGTAGACCGTTCATCAATTCTTGGATCCTTGTGTGACGTCTCGCCGTCTTGCATTTTGATTGTGTACAGCTTGTTGCGAAGGAGATCACGCTTGCTGATCCTTGTGTTCGACGTCCCTTCGTGTAGCTCGATCAATTTGTTCCACAGTTATTTAGCGCTGCTAAACGGGTCGACACGATTGAGTTCCTCCTTCGTCAAGCCACACTGGAGGGTCTGTGTAGCTTTGGCGTCCGCTTCTATCTTCTTTTTGAGTGAAGGGTCCCACTCAGAGTACCCCTGAACTTCACCTTGCGAGTTCTTCGGGATCTCCAGTCCAGACTGGATCATGATCCACATATCCACCTAAGTTTTTAGGTGGACCTCCATTCTGCTCTTCCAGTAGGAGAAATCCACTCGGGAGAATAGAGGTAAGCGTGCGGTGTTGTAGCCTTCATGCAAGGCCATTAATAAACCTAAAAATAAAAAAAAACAACAAACTTGTTCCAAGACTTTGCCTTGGATTAGTAGTGCGGTATAAAAAGAATATATAAGGAAAGAAAATAGAGTGGTGTTGCACCAACCTCGAAGAACAAAAAATTTTACGAAAAAAATACAAATGAAAAAAAAAATCTGGAAAACTTGCTCAGTTGGTGGTTTCACCAATGTTGAGCCACCCGCTCTGATACAACTTGTGGGATCGTTATAATCGATAGAGGGGGGTGAATAGCGATTACTAGAAATTTTTTCAGAAAAGAGAATACACAGCAGAAAAAGAAAAGAAACAATGCTAACATAGTTTTTTTTACTTGGTTCGGAGTCTTTTACGGCTCCTACTCAAAGGCTCACGGTCCTTGACCGTTTTCATTAGGCAATTCTATAACTCGAATAAGATGTACAAATGTAGAACTTGAGTACAGAATTAAACAACGAAATTAAAAATATACCGACGACACTAAAGGATTAGTGAAGTGTCTCGAGCAGCGTGTCGTAGATCTTCATCATTATCCGCATGGGAAACTCGAGCACAGAAGAAATACGAAGAGCGCTGGCGTGCTTGAGTCTCAAGAAAGTTGTTTTGAATTGTTGTGGAAGCAAAGGGGTGAAGCCCCTTTATATAGGTTGTTCTCGGGTGCCTCAGGGCTCTTGGGTGCGTGCCATGTGGTGCAAATCGAGCCCATGCTTATCCATAGACTCGACCAAAACTCTATCTCTCGGCCTTGGCCGCTTGGGACCTCTGAGGTGCCTGATGGCTCACGGGCACCTGAGATACTGACGTGACGAACCTGCCAGCTCAGCTTCTCACCAGTTAGAAACACCTCAACTCAGGCACCTGTTACCTGTCAGGCGCCTGGTCTCTCGGGCGCCTGAACCCTTTCAGGCACCTGGGATGGAGCAGCTACTCTCTTTCACTCCTGCAATCAAGGTTAGTCCAAGAACAATAAAACATTAATAATAAATGCATGGATAACAACCAGTGTTGTCTTGGTTCTGACTTTGGATTTCAAAATGAAACCCTAGGTAGAACCGACGCCTACTATTCCCTCTTCCGGGAATGCATCCTCACCTACTCCTCTCAAGAGAAGTTACCTTTTGCCAACCGACTCCTCCAGTTGGACTTTTGCTCAGCCTCCGAGACTGCCGGATCTCGAGACGTTCGTACCTCGACCCACCACTATTTCTGTCCGCAATCCTCGCTTGGCTAAGACTCCTGCCCGATCTTCCGGATCATGCCTCGGTGCCCAACCCTCGGCCTGGTCTTCTTGCCTTGTCCTCGACCAGGACTTCTTGCTCAACCCTGTAGGTCAAGACTTTGTGCATAGGTGAACTAGGACTTTCCTGCACACTTGGTAAATCCATTAGATCGCAATATAAACTTAACATTGAACCCTTTTCCATTATCAAAACCAGGTTCGATCTGGTGCTTCCAGTACCAACAAAAACATTACAAACACACCAAAATATAGTATCCGTTCAAGCGACCCATGCAAAAAATCCATACAAAATTCTGTCTAAAGAGTTATACCTTTGATGCATGTCCTTAGCTTATCCCGATAGTACTTGATTCATTGGATCTCTACACGATCAGGATAGTCGTGCCTCTATTAGTATCCACACGAACACGATCTCAGTCTTGTAGATGATCCACCTTTAGTTGTGTTGGTGTCGGAAGCACCTAAGTCAAACCTGTGTCTTAATAATGGCAAAGGGTACAGAAGTTAAGGTGTTATTGTGATCTAACAAGCTTACTAAGTGTGCAGGAAAGTCCTAGGTACACTAGGCAAGAAGACTTGGCAAAGGTTGGGCAAGAAGTCCTAGTCAAGGACTGGGCAAGAAGACCTGACCGGAAGTTGGGCAAAGAAGTCCTGGTCGAGGACTGGGCAAGAAGTCCTGGCAAAGGGCTGGGCACCGAAGACCTGACTGGAAGTTGGGCAAGAAGTCTTGGTCGCAGACTGGGTACGAAGACCTGATCGGGAGGATTGGGCAAAAGTCCAATCGGAGGAGCCAGTTGGTAAAAGGTAAACTCTCCTGAGAGGAGTAGGTGAGGACGTGCTCCCCGTGCGAGGGAATAGTAGGCGTCAGTTCGACCTAGGGTTCCATTTGGGAAACCCAAAGTCAGAACCAAGATAGCTTAGGCTATAAATAATGGCTAACATATTTTGCTTATTGTGTTTTGGAACTAACCTTGGTTGCAGGGAACGAAGGAACGTGTTTCTGCAGCTGAGGCGCCTCAAAGGAGTAAGGCGCCTCACTGGGGCTAGGCGCCCGGATGGATACGGGCGCCCCAGGTCAAGGCCAAAATAGAACCATCGAAGCAAGCTGCCATGAAGCCTCTGGACCAAGTCAGCTCAGGCGCCTGTGTTAACACAAGCGCCCCCATCAGTCCAGGCGCCCCAGTGAAGGGGATAAGTGCTGACCGAGCCTGCGGATAGGAGTTCGCGCAGGAGAGGCCACGTGTCAAGCACCCCCATCGACACAGGCACCCCTATGGCTGCTATAAATAGGGGTTCACCCCTAAGGCTTCAAATAACTTCGCTCACAATGCTCCAAGCATTTTCGTTCAAGCGCTATGTTCCGACAAACTCCGACTTCGAGATTCCAGCGCCGACAACGACCCTCTACTTCAAACTTCGATCCACCGCGGGCGTCGGTAAATTTAATTTACGAAAAGTGGTGTAATTTCAATTCCAATTCTATATCTGTACTTAAAGTTGAAAAGATTTTTTCGAATATAGAATTGCGCAACGTAAACGGTCAAGGACCGTGGGCCGTGGAGTAGGAGCCGACCGCGACTCCGAAATAAGTAAAACCAACTTGTGTTCGCGATTGTTTTGTTATTTTCCGCTGCGTAATTGCTCTAGTTTTTCGAAAATTCTATATCGATATTCACTTCCCCCCCCTCTATCGATTTTCTCCTATCCAACAAGTGGTATCAGAGCGGGTGACTTAAACTTGGTGCAACCACTAGTTTGAGAGTTTTTTCCGGATTTACAAAATTTTAAAAAAAATTTGAATCTTTCTCGTTAATCGAGGTTGGTGCAACACCACTCGATCGTTTTTCGTTTGTTATTAATTTCTTCCGCACTACTAATCAAGACTCAGTCTTGGAACAAGTTTTTTTGTTAAATTTTTTTCAGAAAATATTAATGGTCATGCAAGAGGGATTCAGCCCTGCCAGACCACCTCTTTTCAGTGGAGAAGATTTCTCCTACTAGAAAAGTAGGATGGAAGTCCGCCTGAAAACTCAGGTGGACATGTGGATAATCATCCAATCTGGCCTGGAGATTCCCAAGAACACAGAAGGAGTGGCACAACACTATTCTGAATGGGATGCCTCGTTGAAAAAGAAGATCGAGGCTGATGCAAAGGCAACCCAGACTTTGCAATGCGGATTGACCAAGGAGGAGCTAAACCGGGTGGGACCCTTCAACAGTGCCAAAGAACTTTGGAACAAGCTGATTGAGCTGCATGAAGGCACTTCTGACACCAAGATCAGCAAAAGAGATCTGTTACCGAATAGACTCTACACGATCAAGATGAACGAAGGAGAATCAGTAGCACAACTCCACGCCAGAATCCAGAAGCTGATGAATGGGCTACATACGATAGGTCACAAGGTCGAGAACCGTGACCTAATTAGGTATACTCTAAACGCGTTCCCAAGGAACACATTGTGGGCATCCATGGTAGATGCCTACACAAGGTTTCCAAGGATCTTTCCAAAATTAAACTAGATGAACTTTTCTCTAAATTAGAACTGCATGAACAGACTAACTCCACTTTGGTCGAGAAAAGTATTGCTTTCATTGCAGGAAAACCTGAAGGAAAAGTCCCCAAGAAGAAGCCTCCACCAGCACCCGAGTTTGACTCAGACTCAGAAGACAGTGAAGGGGATCGACCCAAGTTGGTTCGGCTAGCTCGGGACTACTACAAGGAGCTGAAGCACCAAACAAACAAAAAGAAAACAAGCCGAATAAAGGAAGATCCAACTGAACCTTCAACAACTTCAAAGAGCAAGACTAATGTCACCTGCTACGAATGCAACAAAAAGGGACATTGCAAGTCAGAATGCCCCAATTTGAAGGCAACAAAGAAGGCACGAAGGAAGAAGGCTCTCCAAGCCACGTGGGATGAATCTTCTTCTTCTTCTGAAGAAGAAGTCCCGCATGCGAATCTTCTCGCGTTAACCGCTTCGGAAGACGTCGACACCGGATCGGAATCGGAGCCAGACGACGGAAGGCTCACAATCTTGGAAAACGGGCAAATAACGGTAAGAGGTTATCCTGAGTATGACTATCCAAATTAATTTCTTATTTATCTCGCAACTTGGCGAAAGCCAAAATCCGGATCGAGTCCCTCCGACAGGAAGTAAAATGTTTGAAAGAGGAAGCCGACTCGAGATCCTTGACCGAGAAAATTCAAGAAGGAAACTCCACTCATGTTCAGAAGCTTGAGGAAGAGAATTCCTCCTTGAAAACTCAAGTCAAGGAGCTCAGAGTGGCTTTAGAATGAATCACTTCGGGTTCCAAGGGTCTTGACATGATCCTTGGAAAGCAGAAGTCCGTTCTTAACCGATCTGGATTAGGGTATCGAACCAAGTCTAGGCAACGCTCTTATTATGCTGTATTGAACCAACCTAGAACCCAAGTTCAAGCATGGGTCCCCAAGCTTTGTTTAAACAAACATGCTGGACCAAACCAGTATTGGATCCCCAAGGACAAGATTCACATCTTGCCTAACCATTATCGAGGCTATAGTCCAGGGGGAGCCAATATAAAAACAATATTCATAATTAGATAAGTTTTTTTTTATTGTATTTTTTTATTGCATGCTTGCTTATTTATTTCCTTCTGCAAATCATCATGCTTAGACTTAGGACTTGTTAGACTAAGGACAAAATGACTTAATTGAAATTTAAAAAACCTAATATTGGGTGGAGGTGAGATGATAGTACGTTAGGGAAACCATTCTGGTGGAACTAGCCAAAGTTACCGATCCAAGACCCAAACTAGTTAGACCAAAATCTTTCAAGAAGTAACTTGAAGATGAATTTTCAATAAAAGGCTTTGTCAAGGAAAGGATTGATGATCCAATAAGGCTACGGCCAAAGAAGGCCTAGTGCCTCACCAAGACCTGGAAGCCAATTATTGAAAATCAAATTCACTTTACTACTTGCTAAATTTGAATCTAACACAAATTTCAATCAATCTGAGATTCAACACAATTTTCGAAAATAAACTTAAAACTTAATAATTTTTTTTTCAAAATTAATTTAACCTTTTAAAATTAACCATGCATTTCAAAATTAAAATCTTCATTTTTGTTAAAACTTGTCTCACAAAACTCATAAGGTTAATGTGATTGATAACTCTAGATTGAGTGAGACAGACTAGGTTGTAAAAATCAATTTTAAAGCTATCCTTGACTCTAATTGGATCCAAATCAATAAATACTTTATGTGTAGGAACATAAAGATTTGGACAAATGGATGTTGGATAGTGGAAGCTCCAGACACATGACTGGAGATAAATTGAAATTCACCAAAATCAAGTTCAAGAACCTTGGCTCAGTAGCATTTGGCAAGAATGCTACACTCAAAGTCATTGGGTCAGGTAACCTTGAACTCAAATCTGATTTTGTGATTAAGAAGGTACTCTTGGTTGAGAATTTCAAGTTCAATTTGCTCAGTATAAGTCAACTATGTGATACTGGCTATGTAGTTACATTTACCAACTCTGACTGCCTAATTAGAAACCTTCAAGACTCAGAAATCATGCTTAAGGGTACTAGGAAAAACAATGTTTATACTATCAATCTACCTTTAGTACCAAAATGCCTCCTGACTCAATTAGAAGAATCCAACCTCTGGCATAGGAGATTAGGTCACACAAATGTTAGACTAATTTCTAAAATTACCCAGCTTGGTCTAATTAAAGGGGTACCAAAAATTAAGAACTTTGAAAACACAATCTGTAACTCATGTAACCAAGGCAAACAAACCAAGTCTAACCACAAGCCAATTCAATCAGACATAACCCAAACCACACTTAAGCTCCTTCACCTTGACCTATTTGATTCACATGGAGCCAAGTCTAGGTACTGCTTAGTTATTATTGATGATTACTCTAGATTTACCTAGGTGAGGTTCGTAAAAACTAAAGATGAAACCCTAAACCTGTTTATTGACTTATGCAAGACAATCGAAAATCAAAATGATACCAAAATCAAAAGACTTAGGAGTGATCACGGGGGAGAATTTGAGAATCAAAGGTTTGAGGAATTCTGTAAAATAAATGGATATATTCACGA
This sequence comes from Boesenbergia rotunda, assembly GCA_024364735.1. Taxonomy (NCBI): domain Eukaryota; kingdom Viridiplantae; phylum Streptophyta; class Magnoliopsida; order Zingiberales; family Zingiberaceae; genus Boesenbergia; species Boesenbergia rotunda. Next base: position 754,722 of record JAGFNQ010000332.1, on the reverse strand, counting down.
ATTTTCTTGTCCTAGAACCCCCCAACAAAATGTGATAGTAGAAAGAAAGAATATAACCCTTCAGGAAGCCGCTAGGACCATGCTCAATAAATTTAACCTAGCAAACCAATTTTGGGCAGAAGCAATATGTACGACCTGCTATATCGAAAATAGGGTCCTAATTAACAAAAGACATAATAAAACTCCTTATGAACTATATTACCATAGACTGCCAAACCTACATTACTTAAGGGTCTTGGGGTGCAAAGTCCATATCTTGAACACCAAGGACTACCTAGGTAAGATTCAATCTAAGTCAACCCAAGGAGTCTTCTTAGGATATTCAACAACTAGTAGGCCCTATAGGGTTTACAATAAACAAACTAATAAATTGAAGAAACAACTAACTTAATCTTTGATGAGGAAACTAATCCAAAATCTGATAACCAAAACTTGAACCAATCAAATATTGATCAGGAAGACAATGAACAAACAATTGAACCACTAAATGAACTAACTCTTGAACCAACTACTGCGTCAACTGAATCAATAACTGAACCAACCCAAGTAGTTGAACAGAACACTGAACCGAACCGTCCAGTCGGACCTGAGGAGGAACCAAGTTCTAGAAGGACCAAGAAACCCAGACTCAGTCACCCTTCTGATCAAAATATGGGTGATCCAACATTAGGAGTCAGAACTAGGTCTTCCTATAGATATCTTAGCCAGATAGCACTAATTTCAAAAATTGAACCTAAGACTATAGAGGAAGCCCTACCTGATCCTGATTGGATCATAGCTATGTAAGAGGAGTTAGCCCAATTTGAAAGAAACCAAGTCTGGGAACTAGTACCTAAACCTGAGGGCAAGTTTATTATAGATACTAAGTGGGTGTTTAGGAATAAACTAAATGACCAAGGGGAAATAGTTAGAAATAAAGCCCGCTTAGTAGCTAAAGGGTTCAGTCATGTTGAAAGATTAGACTATGATGAAACCTATGCCCCAATAGCCAGACTTGAGTCAATTAGAATATTGTTAGCATTTGCAGCCCATAGAGGGTTCAAACTATACTAAATGGATGTTAAGTCTGCCTTTTTAAATGGATTCATCAAAGAAGAAGTCTATGTACGACAATCCCCAAGATTTGAGGACCTAGAAAAACCTGACTACGTTTTCAAACTTAAAAAGACACTTTATGGGTTAAAACAAGCACCTAGAGCATGGTATGAACGTCTATCAACTTACCTTATTTCTAAGGAATTTAACCAAGGACAAATTGACCCCATGTAACGCCCAAAAAAAAAAAAATTCCCATATAAAATGTTATGAAATTCATGAACTATTATTAATATTATGAAATAATATGAATTCATGAAATATTATTAATATTATAAAATAATATGAATTCATGAAATATTATTAAATTTCATGATGGGCTTGGCTTAATGGGCTTTGATATGGATTAGTGCAAATTGTGATAAAAAGAAGATGTAGAAAGGAGGGAGCAAGGATTGAACCTTGAACCTCCTAGTTGCACTCACCATGTCATAACCAAGGAACCAAGCAATGTTTCTTGTAGAGAGAATAAGAAACATTCTTGTTGAATCTGGGGAAGCGAAGAGACATGTCTTTTCATGATAAGAGTATAAATAAGAGAGGGGGAAAGGAAGTTACACTTCCTCTTCTTCTTCCCCACTTCATTTTTCGAAAACACCAAGAGCCCTCTCTCCCTTTGCATTTTCGAAAATCACAACCCTAGGGTTCTAACCCTAGGGAGTTGGAAGGAAGAGGACCCATTGAAGGTTCTTGCCCTCTACTAAGGCCAAAGTGATAGAGAAGGTTAACAAGGGAAAAAAAATTCATCTTCTTCTTCTTCAAGGGTACCCTAAGATTTTAGAGAAGAAGAAACTCAAGCGAAAGGATGTAAGTATCCCCTCGCCTGCAGTGTAATCGTTATTGTGTGATTGCCATGCTCTTATTGGAAGTCTTTTATATTTGATCATGTTATGAGTTACATTACTGGTAAACTTATCATGTTGTAGAATGACTTTGATAGTTAAACAAGCATGCTTAGTCCTTAGTCCTTGCTTTATTGTTTTAATGTCATGCTAGAAGATAGAAAAAAAATATTGCTATATGATTGAGTTGTACGTAACCCCGCCCCGAGAGTAGATATAAGGGCGGGCGTTACACCCCACCCTTTCTGTTAAAAATATAGAAAAAGACATTTTCATTGCCCAAATCTTTGTTGATGACATAATTTTCGGATCCACCAACTCAAACTTTCTAAAAGAATTTGTAAAAATAATGGAAAATGAATTCGAACTGAGCTTAGTAGGTGAGCTCAACTTTTTCTTAGGATTGCAAATTACGCAAACCAGAGATGGTAACTATGTTCACCAATCCAAGTATGCTAAAGAGTTAATAAAGAAATTTAAAATGGATAACTCCAAAAGCATAAGTACCCCTATGACCACAAATGTCAAAATTGATAGTGATCCTGAAGGTAAACCTATAGATCTTAAGCTATACCGAAGTATGATTGTAAGTCTACTTTACCTTACAGCTAGCAGACCTGATATCCTATTCTTTGTAGGAATGTGTGCTAGGTACCAAACTTGTGCTAAGGAATCCCACTTAGCAGCCCTAAAAAGAGTACTTAGGTACATTAAGGGCACCCTAAATGTAGGGATTTGGTATCCTAGGACTTCCACCTTTGAACTGTCATGATATTCTAACTCTGACTATGCTGGGTGCAAATTAGATAGAAAAAGTACAAGTGGAAGCTACCAACTTTTAGGACATAGTCTAGTCAGCTGGTGCAGTAGAAAGCAACACTACGTAGCACTATCTACAACCGAAGCAGAATATGTTGCCTTAGGAGAGTGTGTGACACAACTCTTATGGATGATGCACACTCTTAAGAACTTCCAGCTTGACTACACCCAAACCCAAGTCTACATTGATAACATAAGCTCAATCAACTTGACTAAAAACCCAATTCAACACTCCAAAACAAAACATATAGAAGTTAAACATCATTTTGTAAGAGATCATGTAGCCAGGGGTGAAATAGTCCTTAAGTATGTGGACTCAAAGTCAAACTTAGCTGATATCTTTACCAAACCCTTACCTGAGTCCGAGTTTAGCTCACTAAGAAGGCAGTTAGGGTTATGCTTAGTAGAATAGGACCGCTCTATATTCTTTTACCAAAAATTGTTCTATTTCTTTTTTTTAATTAACCTTTTGTGAAAAATCATTTCTTTTATCAAAGTCTTGAAATTTAAAATGATTTTCTGACTTAGTTTTTTTTAAAAACTTATCCCCTTCAAAACTAGGGCTTTTTTCGCAAATGGACTTAGCTTAGGCCCTAACCCTAGAATTGCATGCACCTATAGATCTAGAAGCTAGCATCTCACAAGCACCATAGGGTACTTTTGATTGATAACCTAGACTGGGTTGAGATGCTTAGCTCTATGCTTTGATTCAAGATGCTTTAAGTCAGTGTATCTGCAGTAATTGGGGCAATAAATACCAATTGAACAGCAATCAGGAAAAGTGTCAAGCTTAGAAAATCTATCTTGATTTAAAACACTTAACTTGACTAACCCTAGCGCAAGCTACTGTTTATAATAGTTAGTAAGTAGCTAACTGGGTTAGACAGGACCCGAACAAGAACAGTTTATTTTGGTTTGGTCTAGTTTCTGCTTATTAGAGTTGGTTCAATACAAATTTTTTTTGCTCTAAGTTACCTGCTATAACTAGTATTATTTTTTTTGATATATGGCAAAGGGGGAGAGAAAGATAAGGATAAATTTTTTTTTTCAAAATTTGAGAATTTATTTTCAAAATTTTATATCTTTTTCAAAAAGTAAAGTAAATAACTAAGTGCTTTAAAATGATTTTCAAAGCTAAACATTTCAAAACTAAGTATTTCTAAGTACTTAACTGGTTTTAAGTGAAAATATGCTTTCCGAAGTGTTTTTTTTTGGTGCACGAAGTACTTTTGAAAACTTTCTAAGTATGCAAAACTTGAAAAACTTTTTGGAAAATTTTCTAAGTATGAAAAGACTTGAAAAACTTTTTGGGAAAATTTTCTTGCGAAAACTTTTTGGAAAATTTTCAAAGTGTGAGGAAAATATTTTGAAAATTTTCTAAGTATAGAAAGCTTGAAATTTTTTTTAAGCACTATGTCAAAATCTAAAGCACTTAGAAGGTTTTATAAAAACCTACATATTTTTGAAAAACTCAGGGGGAGAATATTCGTTTTAGGGGGAGAAAACTGAATGTTTTTTTCGAATTCTTTTCTTGTTATTTTTTATAACTTAACTTTTTGAACCGTGTTGCCATAAATCAAAAAGGGGGAGATTGTTGGTGTCGGAAGCACCTAAGTCAAACCTGTGTTTTGATAATGGCAAAGGGTTCAGAAGTTAAGGTGTTATTGTGATCTAACAAGCTTACTAAGTGTGCAGGAAAGTGCTAGGTACACTAGGCAAGAAGTCCTGGCAAAGGGGTGTGCAAGAAGTCCTGGTCAAGGACTGGGCAAGAAGACCTGACCGAAAGTTGGGCAAAGAAGTCCTAGTCGAGGACTGGGCAAGAAGTCCTGGCAAAGGGTTGGGCACCGAAGACTTGACCGGAAGTTGGGCAAGAATTCTTGGTCGCGGACTGGGTACGAAGACCTGATTGGGAGGATTGGGCAAAAGTCCAACCGAAGGAGCCAGTTGGCAAAATGTAAACTCTCCTGAGAGAAGTAGCTGAGGACGCATTCCCCGTGCGAGGGAACAGTAGGCGTCGGTTTGACCTAGGGTTCCATTTGGGAAACCCAAAGTGAGAACCAAGACAGCTTAGGCTATAAATAATGGCTAACATATTTTGCTTCTTGTGTTTTGGAACTAACCTTGGTTGCAGGGAACGAAGGAACGTGTTTCTGCAGCTGAGGCGCCTCAAAAGAGTGAGGCGCCTCACTGGGTCTAGCCGCCCGGATGGATACGGGTGCCCCAGGTCAAGGCCAAAATAGAACCATCGAAGCAAGCTGCCACGAAACCTCTGGACCAAGTCAGGTTAGGCGCCTGTGTTAACACAGGCGCCCCCATCAGCCCAGGCACCCCAGTGAAGGGGATAAGTGCTGATCGAGCTTGCGGATAGGAGTTCGCGCAGGAGAGGCCACGTGTCAGGCGCCCCATCGACATAGGCACCCCTATGGCTGCTATAAATAGTGGTTCACCCCTATGGCTTCAAATAACTTTGCTCACAACGCTCCAAGCACTTTCGTTCAAGCACTACGCTCCGACAAGCTCCGACTTCGAGATTCCAGCGCCGCCGCCGACCCTCTGCTTCGAACTTCGATCCATCTCGGGCGTCGGTAAATTTAATTTACGAAAAGTGTTGCAATTTCAATTCCAATTCTATATCTGTTCTTGAAGTTGTAAAAGATTTTTTCGAATATAGAATTGTCCAACGTAAACGATCAAGGACAATGGGCCTTGGAGTAGGAGCCGACCGCGACTCCGAACCATGTAAAACCAACTTGTGTTCGCGATTGTTTTGTTATTTTTCGCTACGTAATTGCTCTTGTTTTCTGAAAATTTCTAGATCAATATTCACCCCCCCCTCTATCGATTTTCTCCAATCCAACAAGTTGTGCTAGCAACTTAGGATGATTCACAAGACAAGATGACCAAAAATATAACTTGTGTGTTTCGACTAAGAAGAAGGAGAGGAGAAAGAAGAAGATTAATTTCAACAACATCTTTATTCCACCAAAATGGCCCATTTATAGTCAAGCTTTAGAATAGAAAAGGTTTTTGGCTTTTGGTCTTCCCAACCTATTAATGTGCATTAATCTCAATGAATACCAAAGCCTCTTGGTATTCTTTTAACCTTTTGTATTCATCAAATAAATACAAAAGGTTTTAAGTCGTTGAGTCTAATCTAAATGAGTCTAACTTAGATTAGTCTTAATTTCATAATCCAATTGGATTCATTTAAGTCTAACTCAATTAATCCAATTTTGAATCACATTTTAGTCAAACTAAAAACATGTTATCTCCGAAACATCATGCTATTTGTGTGTGACCCAATAGATTCTTGTAACATTGACAATGTATCTAAACTGCTTTAGACATATAAACAATGAGTCACATCTAGCAATGCATCATTGCTACCCAAGTAATGAGAAAGTCGAGATTCGACCTAACCACTCCGTGTCTATTATAATCTATGAATTTGTCCTTCTATTCTTGATATCTAATTGATCAATGAGTCATAGAACACATCATCCCCTTGTCAATTTTTGTATTTTTTGATCCCCACGTACACTCAACCAAATGAGTTCAATATCTCATATTGACTCATTTGAGCATGGTCATGTATTTTAGTAGTCCACTCGATCAAGGGGCCCACAGATATCACTCCCGTCATATAGAAGGGATAGATTCCATCTACATCACTCACATCCCTTCGCATAATTTATTACATACCTAGAGATTGATTTTATAGTGCATCCTATTATGGGTGACATTTAACGATACCAAAGTATATAACTCTTTATATAGGAAACCATAGTATATTCAGGTTTAAGGACTATTCATACCAATAGTAACTATGAGAAAATTTATGACACTTATATAACGATCCATGAAACTTTCTCATAGTAGATCAATTCAGTATATATATTCTCTAATATATATACCCATGTGTCAATGTAATATCTCATATCTATGACTTATGAGATCAAGTCATTAATTGACCTACATGTTAGTCTCAACGCATTAATATTGCCCTTGTATATTAATGTTGACTAGAAATAGTTAAGAGTAGTATTCTCTATAGTCTCTCATAATTAATTCAACCAATTGATGTGTTATAGATTAGAACCTACTATTCATGGGCATTATTATATTTATTTAGCTTGCACAAGATGAAATAAATATAATAATCAAAATTTTACCATTATTAATAAATATGATACTTTATAACCCAAGTCAATCAACTCTTGATTGGCTTTTAGGGCTTACACCAACATGCTTAACTTTCAGTTAGGACTAATCACTTGGTAGACTTATCACCTCCAAATATCAAATCTTTTTTGGATCAATCTGTTGGGGTTGCAAGGTTGCAAACATAGTCCCACATCGAAAACACATAAGAAAGATCATAGGCTTATAAGGAAAAAAGATAACTCCATTGGAATGAGGCCTTTTGGGAGAGCCCAAGAGCAAAACGATGAGGGCTTAGGCCCAAAGTGGACAATATCTAAATTCCTTTCGGTCCTAACAAGTGGTATCAAAGCCAGGTCGCACTTCACCGAACTAACTGCCGAAAGAAGCATGAGCTAGAGCCATGATCCAGATCTAACAATGTGGGTTAAGCCTTGAATAAAGGATGTGTGGGCTCTTGTGTCTTGATCAAGAGGACTAGACACCAGACAAAAAAGTCCTAGTTGCGGGTAGACAATAAAGTCCTAGTAGGTTGCGTGGACCGAGGGGCAGATAGTCCCAGTGGGTTGAGGATTGGATATCAAACGGAAAGGTTTTTCGCTTGAGGGGGGCTTGTGGTCCTTTGTTTGAGGGGGGATTGTTGGGGTTGCAAGGTTGCAAACATAGTCCCACATCGAAAACACATGGGAAAGATCATAGGCTTATAAGGAAAAAAATATCTCCATTGGCATGAGACCTTTTAGGAGAGCCCAAGAGCAAAACCATGTGGGTTTAGGCTCAAAGTGAATAATATCATACTATTGTAGAGATATCTAAATTCCTTTCAGTCCTAACACAATCCATTGGTCAAATTGATCGGACTTAGGTACATTGTGAAACATCAAAATCCTAGAGGCTGATTACACTAATAGAGATAACAATTGTCCTCTAGAATTTTTTCAAAAAAAATTAATTTTATTTAATAACTAAGGATTAATTCACAAATACTAAACATATGTTTATATAAACATCAACCTAATACATAAGAAAAAAAAGAAATCCTACTATAATTCCTTGTAAAAAAATGAAATGAAATTTTAAAAGAAAGGAAAAATTATTAATAGCCTCACAATCCTAAAATTTTAAACAAACTCAAAATACAAAAATATAAAAAAATAGACATTACCACAAATAACAAAAATACCAAAAATACCTTAAATATCAAAAAGGTAAAAAGTATCAAAATTAATAGTAAAAAATCTACGGATCTCCCTACATCATCTAGCCCATGGTGCCTACCACGACCATGGATTGTGAGGAGTTTCAAAATGACACCTCCTCATATTTTTGGGAAATTCTATTAGTCGCCTCTTTATTTTAGGAAATTATGTTTGGGTTTGTCTTAGTTTTTATAGGAAACTCTATCAGTATTTTGAAACTATAAAAGGAGACAAGGGGTGATAGTTTAGAGGCATTAGTGATTGGTGGATCAAGAGATGTCTCAGTCTTGTGATAGTGTGATCAAAAGTGTTCTCATGACAAGAAACCCTAGGAGGGAACCATCTTTCAAGAGATCCAATGATCCTAGAGATTTTAGCCACTAATGGAGCATGTGAAGATCTTCTAGAGGCATCATCAACATCTACAATTGAGTTTTCTCTCGACTTCTCTCTTTATTTTTATTGTAGAATGTTCCTTTTGATGTTTATGTTTGTATCTCCATCTTGATAGAGTAGTCTCCTTAATTCTAGAATTAGGGAGCAACCCAATATTAAGTTGACAATTGATTGTGTGTTTTCTCTCTTTTATCTATGATTTGTTAGACACTTGATTCAGTTTTAGTTTACTTTATGTATATAGGATCGAGATGAGCGATAGAGGGGGGGTGAATATCGCTTCATTAAAACTTTCAGATTTAAATTACTAAGCGATCAAAGTGCACAGCGGAAGCTTCGATAATAAGCATAAGAGTTAGAAAGATAGAGCAGCGGAAATAAACAACAAATCAAGATCGCTAACATCAGTTGGTTTTACATGCTTCGGAGTCTTGACCGACACCTACTGCAAGGTCCACAATCCTTGATCATTTACATTGGGCGTCACTAAAAATCGCAAAGATGTTTTACAAGTTACAAATTAATGTGTGCAATAAAACAAAATTAACAACAATACCAACTCATGAAGTGTGAGAATAGGTCTTCGTTTGGAGACTTGGATGGCGTTTTGGCATTGTCTAAACTTCGGTCGTGCAGCACATAGAAGAAGAATATAATCACAGTGATTGAATTGTTGTTTTGAACTGCTGCACTCGACCTCTTTTTATACTACTCATTCAGGCGCCTAAAAGGCCATTCAGGCGCCCTAGTCCTAGCGAATTGGGTAGAAACTATATCTGTTATGCAGTGAAACTTTATCCTAGTCAGGCGCCTGAGTCCCTTTCAGGTGCCTATGTGCTGATGTGGATCCTAAAATTAGCACTCGACACGTTAGTTTGACCGTTAAACCAGCTCAGTCTCCAACTGCCAGCTTTCAGGCGCTAGAGTCCCATTCAGGCGCCCTAGTGAAGCTGCTTTAACTTTATCATTTGCAACAAGGGTTAGTTTCATACATCTAATAATACATTAATGAAATATATATGAAACACAGCTAGTGTTGTCTTGGTCCTCACTTTCAGCTTTCTTCCGAAACCCTAGGTTAGACGCATACTGTTCCCTCACCGGGGAATGCGTCCTAACTTACTCCACTCAAGTGAGTTTACCTGTTGCCATCTGAAACCTCCAGTTGGACTATTGCTCGGCCTCCGAGAACCCAGAACTCGACGACGTTTGACCTCGACCCATCTTGACTCTGCTAACGATCCCCGCTCGGCTAAGTCTACTACTCAGTCCCCTAGATCAAGTATTCGTTCTCAGCTTCACTCACCAAGTCTTCGTTGCCCGATCCCCAACTAGGACTTCGTTCTCAACCCTGCAGGTCATGACTTCATGCCTAGCTTACCTAGGACTTTCCTGCAAACTCCACTAATCCATTAGTACACAATACCAGCTCAACTTGAACCCTTTGCTACTTATCAAAATAAGGTTCGACCTGGAGCTTCTGACACCAACTATTGGTGTCGGAAGCAACTGATCGAACCTTGTTTTGATAAGTGGTAAAGGGTTCATGTTAAGCTGGTTTATGTGTACTAATGAACTTGTAAAGCTTGCAGGAAAGTTATAGGTAAGCTAGTCAAGAAGTCTTGATATGCATGGTTGAGCACGAAGTCCTAGTCGAGGACAGGCAATGATGTCATGGCGAGCGAAGCCGAGCACGAAGTCTTGGTACGGGGGACCGAGTAGAAAACTTTGTTGAGCGAGGATTGCGGATAGGAGTCGAGACGGTTCAAGGTCGAATGTCGTCGAGTTTCGGGTTCTCGGAGGTCGAGCAAAAGTCCAACCGGAGGTTTTGGGTGGTAGCTGGTAAACTCTCCTGAGAGAAGTAGGAGAGGGCGCGTTCCCTGCGAGGGAACAGTAGGCATCGATCCGACATTGGGTTTCAAGTGAAACCAAAAGTCACGAGCAAGACAACACTGGCTGTGAATCCATACTTGCATCTATGCTATTTATATTATTGTATGGGACTAACCCTTGTTGCAGCTAAAAAGATAGACCAGTTGGACTAGGGCGCCTGAACGAGACTCAGGTGCCTGGGAACTGGCAGCGGTAGTCTGAGATGGTGCAACGGTTAAGCTTGCATGGCGAGTGCTGAGTGGAGGAGCCACGTCGGCGCTCAGGCGCCTCAAAGGGATTAGGGTTCCTGAGTCAGGATAGAAGTTTGACTGCATAGTGGATAGAATTGATGTCCGAGACGTTATGACTTGGGTGCTTGAAAGGCCTTTCAGGCATCTCAATGATTGTTATTTAAAGGGGTCGAGATCAGCACCCCAGAACAACAATTGACACTCTGTGATCATTCTGTTCTCCTGTGTGCAGCACGATCAAAGCCTCTACAGTGCCAAAATGTCGTCCGACTCTCCGAGTGAAGGTTTTCAATCCATTCAAGAAGGAGTTGGTATATTTGTATTATTTGCACACTAAAATCTTGTATTCTGTACATTCATTCGACTATTAGTGATTGCCCAACACAAATGATCAAGGATCGTGGGCCTTGCAGTAGGAGCCGGTCTAGACTCTAAAGTAAGTAAAACTGAATTGTGTTAGCGTGTTGTGGTTTATTTTCTGCTGTGTACTCGATCATTTTAAAAATTCAGAATATTTTTATAAGCGGTATTCACCCCCCCCCCTCACACACCTCTATCGCTCTATCTCGATGCTACAATTGGTATCAGAGCGGGGCTACTCAATTTGGTGAAATCGACACTTGAGTATCTATTTCAGATTTTCTTTATTTTTTTTCTTTCAATCATATTTTCGAGAATATTTTCTTTCTTTCTTTTTATTCCGCACTGCTAATCTAAGACAAGAGTCTTGGTACATTTTGTTATTTTTCTCTTTGCAAGTCTACTTTTTTCGCTTCCTACTTAATGGCCATGCAAGAGGGCTTCAACACCGCTTGCCCCCATCTCTTCTCTAGGGAAGATTTTAGTTATTGGAAGAGTCGAATGAAAGTTCACCTAAAAACTCAGGTGGACATGTGAATCATAATCCAAACTGGATTCGATTTCCCAAGAGACGAGCAAGGGACGGTATTGAGTTACGATAAGTGAGATGCATCTGTGAAAAAGAGAATTGAGGCTGATGCAAAGGCGACGCAAACCCTCCAATGCGGACTCATGAAGGAGGAGCTCAACAGGGTCGGACTTTCAGCAGCGCCAGAGAATTATGGAATAAGCTGATAGAAATCCATGAAGGGACATCCAACGCGAAGGTAAGCCGGCATGATTTACTATTAAATAAATTGTATAATCTAAAAATGCAGGATGGAAAAACTACTTCTCAATTGCATGCTCGGATACAAGAAATTATGAATAGGCTACACATCATGAGTCACACAATTGAAAACAAGGATTTAAACAGGTATACACTTAACTCCTTCCCTAGAACTCACTTGAGAATCTATTGTTGATGCTTACAAAGTTTCTACAGATTTATCTATGATAAAATTAGACAAATTATTTTAGAGTTTGAATTACATGAACAGATTAACGGTACACTTGTAGGGAAAGGTATTGCATTATTTGTAGGAAAAATAAAAAAGAAGGCACTAAAACCAGAACCGGATTCTGACTCGGAATCCGAAGAAGAAGAACTGGCTGAGCTTGTGAACATCATCCAGAAGTTGTTCAAAGCTTGGAAAGCCCAAAAGAAAAAGAAGATGGGATAGCCAAAGGACGATTCGGCTGGACCAAAGAACAAGGCAGACTTCACCTGTTATGGGTGTAGAAGAAGGGGCACATCAAATCTGAATGCCTGAACACAATCGAGATGAAGAAGCAATGGAGGAAGAAGGCAATGCAAGCAACATGGGACGAGCCATCTTTAGAATCGAACGAGGATGAACCAACGCACTCCAAACTCCTTGCATTAATGGCCTAAGATGAGATCAACGTCGACTCTAAATCAGAAGAAGAAACGGAGCATGGAACTGTCTCACTGTCGAAAACTGGCTGACTTAAGATAAGGGGTTATACTGAATCGAATCTTTATGAACTTATCTCTTGTCTATCACACAAACTGGCTAAGTCTCAAAACTCCATAAGGAAGAGACTAGCTCAAGTCCTTGACTGAGAAAGTTCAGGTCGAAACCTCAACTCATGTCCAAAGACTTGAGGAAGAGAATTTCTCTTTGAAGGCGCAAGTCAAAGAACTTAGAGAAAACTTGGAATAGTTTACCCTGGGTTCCAAGAATCTTGATCTGATTCTTGGAAAATAGATATCTGTTCTGAATCGATCTGGAATTAGATTTAAAATCAATTCACGATATAGGTCTTATTATTCAATAGTAAACCACCCTAGCACTCGAGTCCAAGCTTGGGTCTCCAAATCAAGCTTGACTAATCAAGCCAGACGAAATCAATATTGGGTCCCTAAGGTTCATATCCATTATTTAAATAGACCAAATCAAGGATATGATCCAGGGGGAGCAAATAAAAAGACCATTCATGCGGTTAGGTAGCTTTGTTTGAATACCTTGTTTGATGTATGTTTATTTAGTTTTTTATTATTATCTTGCTTAGGATTAAAAATGGTTTGTTAAGGACCAGATCTGAATGAAACTTGCACAACCTAGTATTAGGATGGGGCGAGCTGATAGTACATTAGAAAAGTCATCTGGGGAGTCATGTAGAAGAAGGCGTCTTCTATTTGCTCTTCTTAGTTCGGTGGAACTAACCGAAGCTACCTCGCTACATCCTCGACTAGTTAGACCAAGAATTATGAACGAGCAATTTAAAAATATAATTTCTTTATGTGGCTTTGTCTAGAAAAAGGTTGTTGATCTAATAAGGCTAGGACCAAAGAAGGCCTCTATGCCTCACCAAGAACTGGAAGTCAAATATTGAAATATATTTTTAAATTACTAATTCTTAAATCTGAATCTAACTCAAGTTTCAATCATATCTTAGATTCAACCTAACTTCAAGATAAAATTAAGATCATCTCACAAATGTATTGTCACTTAGAAATGGGTGAGATGTTTAGGACTTAAAATAAATCAAACCCAACCGATTGAAGCAGCTAAACCAACTTGTCACTAAATTGGCTAGCCCAAACTAAAATTAAGATTTGTATGTGCTTGCCAAAATTATACTTAAAATTTCTTTTTCAAAAATTCTGCTTAAAATTTCTTTTTTAAAAATTCTGCTTAAATTTTTTTTCAAAAATTCTACTTAATTTTTTTTTTCAAAAATTCTACTTAAAATTTCTTTTTCAAAAATTTTCTTTTTTTCTTCTTCCAAAAATAATTTTTCAAAATTTTTTTTTAAACATAAATTCTTTTCAAAATTTTTCCATTTATTTTCTTTCCTCTATCTCAACTGGTTAAAATTCCTTTTAACTCAAATATTGACAAAACCTTCTCTAAACCCTAAAACCAAACTTAAGCACCTGAATCCTATTCAGGCGCTTGATCATGAATCGAGGTGTTTGGCACGTGATTTTGCGCGCCTTTCCAAAATGGGCCCCTGGTTTTTGAAAACCACGGGTAGAATCATTGACCAAGGCACCCTAGTCAATTCAGGCGCCTGGTATTTAGGCACCCTAAACCCAACTCAGGCGCCCAAGTTCGCTCTATATAAACTTCCCCACGCGTGCCGAACAGAAACAACCAAGGTACCCTAATTCACTTCTTCTTCTCCCCTTTCTCTCATTTTCTCTCTTGAACCCCTGCCAAAACGAAGCCAACAGCCCAGGATCTTCCTTCCTTACTTTTGTCATGCCTCAAGATGGTATATTCTAAATTCTACTCTTAATTTACATTTTTTTTATTTTTCTTACCATTACTATGTTTTGTCAAAATTAGTATACGTCGCATAGGCCAGACTGGACCTGCTACCCTACCCAGTACAGACCCTAGATTTCTTTCCTTGTCTCTTCAGGATCTTTTTGAGCATACCACCTATCTACCTTTAGATTGTCACTATCTTCATAGGAATTTCTTTGAGACTTACTGTCCTATCACCATAGACGTTATCCATCACATCCAATTAGACCAGCTTGTTTACTGCACAGATTTTATAGATGTGACCCTGTGTGTAGAATTTTACAATAACATGGTCAAATTAGATGATACCCATTATTCTACTCGTATCTAGCAGGTTGATTTTATCATATCTCCTATACTATTTACCCAGCATTTTGAGTTACATCCATCTGATTCTACATTCTTATGCTATCCACCTAGGGATGGTCCATTTGCTGATCCATACTCCTGTTAGATGTATATACTAAAAGACTTATTCTTTGTATATATATGATCATCTACATTTTGAAAAGAGAATCACAACAACACAGATGCGTATTTATATTAGTATATGCATAAAAGTCAATACTTTGCATTGTAGATAACATGGTGTGTGGTGACACATAGAAGATCATGTTATCAGTCCCTTGCATAGTATAAGTAGAGGCTCACAGCCGAGGTGGAGTTGGACAAACCATCGGGATGATTATAGTGTAATTATGTGTGATTTGTCTTGACTATAGAATTACACTAGTGTGCTTTGTGTGCATTGAGCAGGACCAAAACTAAAGGTTATCCAATTTGTGCTGACTTAATAATTGGATTGGACCTCGGATTATTATGGAGTACAATCCCTAAATCCCGATATAATAACGGGCATGTATAGTTAATATTTATTTCTTTGATTTACTAATAGGCGAGATTTATTCTGCTAAATTGATAGGCCCGGTAAGTTGGAAAATAATATTAATTATATGGTATGTCGTTGATTATTGACGGAATCTGTGTCCTGGTGAGTCGGGATGATGATGCCCGGTCGATGAGCTCATAAGGTTCATCATGTTAAACCCTGCATGTGGATTTGATCCGACATGATGATAAGGTTGAGTGGTAATAGTCAAGGAGTTAGAAGTTGATTAATTTGAATGTCAGTAATTTAAATTAATCGACGGGCATATGATATCTTAAACACGGGGGATGGATGTACTCATAATAGGTGGAGCCCATATAAAAATATGGGGGTTGGTGAGGAAGTTCAATGGAGATCCTTTAGTGGAATGGATCTTCATTAATGGATTAGTTTTAGATCCATTAGTGGGCCAAGACCCAACTCCTCCCCATGATCCCTACCTTAGCCCTATATATACCCCATGGGATCCAAGAAACCAAGGCTAATTAATCCAATTGATCACAACCCAAGGCTTCTCTCCTATCCTCTCATCCCTTTCTCTCTCCTAGGTCACAGCAAGGGTGAGGAGGTCACCTCCTTCTCCTTTTCTTATTCTTCCCTCAACCTCACGGTGAGAAGCCATCACTAGACAAAGGGAGGCGCCTCTTCTCCCTTTTGTGGTGTGCGGCAGTGAGGGAGGAAGCACCGGTGGCCGAAAGGAGGCAACGCAAGGGATTTGCGGCGGCGGCGCCGCAAGCTTGGAGGAGGAGAATTCCGGCCAGTTTGGGTAAGGAAGAAGGAGTTTTCTCTCCTTCTTCTTCTTCTTCACTATCCTCTCGAGGTCTGTTGCTGGGGCGGTGAGGCTTGGGTGGCTCACGGTGGCCGGCGGCGCAAAGGAAGAGGAAGCAAGGCCGGCGGTTCCAACCCCTAAAATTAGGGTTTCAGCTAGTGGAAGAAGGAGATCCTTTGGAGCGCCTTGGTGATCCCGGTTCTCGGTAGCTCATTGTTGGTGTAATTTGCACTAATAGTTAAACCTGAGTTTTGATGAATGACAAATAGGTTAAAGTTAGACTTGCTTTTGGTTTTGACCTCTTTACTAAGTGTGCAGGGTTGAAAAACTTAGGACCTGACACCAGGCTGAAGTCCAGGGTGGTTGAGTCCTGGCGGGAAGTCCAGGGTGGTTGAGTCCTGGCGAGAAGTCCAGTTGGGTTCACGGGGCCTGACAACTGGCTGAAGCCCAAGTTGGTTGAAACTTGGCAAAAAGACCAGGGTGGTTGAGCCCTGGCAGGAAGACCTGGTGGGTTAAGAAGTTGAGTAGAGCTGCACGAGGTAAGTGAGGTAAGTCACTGGAGGAGCGAACCAGTGAGGACGGGTCCTATTTTAGGACTGTAGGCGCGGTCCAACTTAGGCCCATTTTGGTGACCTCGGTTGAGTCCTGGTTAGATCCTTATCCAGGTTTGGACGGGGTCTAATTAACTCTAAATGCATTAACTCTATTTTACAGAATTTATTTAATTAGATTCTAAATGCATTAACTCTATTTTACAGAATTTATTTAATTAGATTTTGTAGTTGAATTTTATAAAATTATTCCTTATCTAAAGCCTTGGTGGAGGATAAATTATCATTTAAATTATTTGTATTTCCTTCTTTTTAGAGAATAAAATTATTCCTACTAATGCTTAAAATTCTCACGTAAAGCTTAGCTGGAAAAATAAAATCTCCTTTTAAATTATTAATAAAATTGTAAGAGGATAAAACCTCTCGGTTAACTTTTCAATATTCTGTATTTATATTTTATTTAAATTATTTTCTTAATTGAAGCAAAGGATAGAAACATTATCTTTTTTTTTAATTATTTTATCTTGTTGATGGATAAAATTTGAGCTGAGAAGATCATGCATCGAGGCACTATAAATAGAAGCAAGCAAGCCCTCTAACAAATAAGAAAATTTGATTCTGGTTCAAGCTTTGACGCTCTCTTGCTTCCACGCTCCTCTGCTGCGGTTTGTGCTTTGACTCGACGCTGTCCGACCGCTGCTGGAAGATCGCTCCCAACACCCAAGCTACTTCAGATAAATCTAAGTGTTGGGTAACGATTTTTTTTTCTGCACTTAAATTATTTAAGGGGGAAGTGTAGGGCTGTTATACTTCCGCCCAATCTTGTATTCGAATCACTCTATCGGTAGTTTGTCGATAGAGGTTTTTAGTGGATTGCCCACAGGAAAGGTTCAAGGAACCTGGGCCTTCGAGTAGGAGTCGGCGAAGGCTCCGAACGAAGTAAAACTCCTCGTGTAATTTTTTTTATTTTTCGCTTTCGCATTTCGTTTTAATTTTTCCGCTGCGCACGTTATAAAAAGCATCGTACAATTTTCTATCGACTCTGATTTTATAACGAAGATTTTAAAAGTCACGTGATTCACCCTGTAACGCCCACTTTTTTTTTTAAAGCGGCGTTACGCTGACATACTTAAGGCATGTAACATCATACTGCAGCGGAATAACTTAAACCTTACATATACATGCCCCTACTACCATCCCTAATATAATGACATGGAACTTAGCATATGAACGTCATGCTTAACATCATATCATAACATGCTTAACATCATACCATAAGGTTCATATCATATCATACTTGACATCTTATCATAAAGTTCCATATGTCACTATTCGAGCATATAGGTAGCAAAATAAAGTTCTTGGCATAAACGGTTAACACATTCGATTTCATGGGCCAAGTCACCAACACACACATACTTCAGGCCCTCCTGCTGCTTCCTCGTTATCCCCTTGCATGATCTGCGGTATAAGGAAATAAGACTATAAGCACACAGGCTTAGTAAGACTCTTTCCTACTCACAAAACCATTCATCATTCATCATTCATCATCTCATAATGAGCACATAAAACATTAACATACTTGGTGCTCTATTTTGAACATAACATCTTACATCTCTTATCCTATAGCATGGCATGAACATAAACATAGTAGACATTCTAAGCATGGCATAATTCATGGCATAAATCATAAACATAGTAGCATGGCATAATTCATGGCATAAATCATAAACATAGTAGCATGCAAAATTCATGGCATAAATCATAACATAGTAGCATGACATCTTTCATGGCATAAATCATAAACATAGTAGCATGACATCTTTCATGGCATAAATCATTCATTCTCATGTATACTTCTTAACATGAAACGTAAGCATATCATCTTATCAACATAGCATAATGCATAACATGAATGGATGTATGAGTGGAATGCATATACATAAGGATGCTTAACTTTTAAAACATACTTTTAAAATGCTTAAACATCATCATCATAACATTGGGCCCTGGCTTGTACCACATACATACATCATAAGCACGCATCCCTAAGTAAATACGAGGTAGCTAGCCTCAACCTACTAGGGTAAGGACAGCATAGTCGGTAGTCCTCGAACCGAGGCGTTCTTAAGGTGCCCATCCCTGTTGCACAGCTACGGTAGTGCCAGAACCGTGGACAGCATAGCCGGTAGACCAGAACCGGGGCGTTCTTAAGGTGCCCATCCCTTGGACCCATACTTCGGTCCGGTACAAGCCCATACATAAAGTAAAATACTTTTCATGCTTCATCATTCATAAGCCATTCATGGCATACTTATCATAGCATAACTTGTTACGGCTCGGCCCGTCTACCGGCCCATTTACCGGTCCTCTTGACCGTCGTACCGTCAACCATCGACCGTGCCGTTTAGCATATTTATGCCTTAAAGGCATAAGCATCATCCTTCATTCATCATACTTGCCATTCATCATTTTCATTCTTAGACATGGTGTATGTACACATCATTCATAGAGCATGACATACATTCGTATACATGACATATCATTCATAACATGGCATATCATTCATAACCATGGCATATCATTCATAAACATGACATAACATTCGTAAACATGGCATATCATTCATAACATGGCATATCATTCATAACCATGACATAACATTCGTAACATGGCATATCATTCATAACATGGCATATCATTCATAAACATGGCATATCATGCATAACCATGGCATATCATTCATAAACATGGCATAACATTCGTAAACATGGCATATCATTCATAACATGGCATATCATTCATAAACATAAATCACATCTTACCGTAGGGCTATTGGGACCCTTACTTGAAATAAATCTTAACTTTTTCCCTATTAACCCATATTGGCCGAAACTTGTGGAGTCCCAAGGCTATGTGAAAATTCACATAATCACCATCCATCATCCTTATATCATGGCAACACATAAACATATGCTTGAAGTTAAAGACTCAACCCTTAACCCTTGGGTCCTTGGGGTTGGCCGAACCATATGGGCCTCTAGGGTACTCCAAAAATTCCCAAAAATTATACTTAACCTCTACACATCATAAGGGAACATTAAATAACATTATCATTATTTTTAAAATATTTCTAGACATTTAAATCATGGTGGCCGAAACCCTTGAACTTAGGGTTCTGGGTTTTGCTTCTTTCATGTTGGCCGAAACATATGGGGCCTCTAGGGTACCCCAAAAATTCCCAAAAATTATACTTAATGTCTAAACATCATAAGGGAACATTAAATAACATTATAATGATTTTTAGATTATTTTTAGACCTTTAAAACATGCTGGCCGAAACCCTTGAACTTAAGGTTCTGGGTTTTGCTTCTTTCATGTTGGCCGAAACTCTAGGGTGTCCTAGAGTACTCCAAAATTCCCAAAAATTATACTTAACTTCTAAACATCATAAGATAACACTAAATAACATTATCATGATTTTTAACATATTTTTAGACCTTTAAAACATGCTGGCCGAAACCCTTGAACTTAAGGTTCTGGGTTTTGCTTCCTTCATGTTGGCCGAAACTCTAGGGTGTCCTAGAGTACTCCAAAAATTCCCAAAAATTATACTTAACTTCTAAACATCATAAGGGAACACTAAATAACATTATCATTATTTTTAACATATTTTTAGACCTTTAAAACATGCTGGCAGAAACCCTTGAACATAGGAACCTTGATTTTGTTTCCCTTCAACATTAAATCCGAAAACTAACCCATGTATCATGCCAAAAATCATGGAAATCATAGGTAACTATTATACCACAGGTGAGGGAGTCTTACCTTAGATTTCTTGATTTTTTTTTCGAACCTTGAAAGAGGAGAAGGAAAAAGGACTTGGTATCTCTTAACCCCAACTAGTCTTTGTCACCTTGTAGGAACTTTAGATCTTGAGGGATGAAACCTCTTGTGAAGTTTTCCCCAAGGACTCCTCCCTTTGGTGCTCGGCAAGAATGGGAATGAAGAGGAGAGGTAATGCTATTGATTGAGAGAATAAGTAACTCCCAAAACTCCTCTCATTATAACCCATCAAGGAGGCAATTAAAGAGCCTCTCCATGCCCCTTCACCTCCTTTTACCTCTTAACCAACCTCCACTTCAATTACTCATAAGCATTCCTTGCTAGGTGAGTTGGTTAAAGCATTCTTGGTTGTTACAAGAGGTGCATTTATTTTTATTTTTATTTTCATTCCATTTATTTTATTATTTTATTTTCTTAAATTCCGAAAATCCCCCTAAAATCACCCATAATTATGCTAATATTCCTAAATAAAATTCTTTTATATTTATATTAATTTTACCTAATTTATATTAATTTTACTTAATTAATACCCATTTTTTTTGGAGTCCATTTAAAGCTCATTAGTACTTAGTTTTCTCAATTTAAATGAGAAAACATGGATTTCTAAGCCCAATTTTACATAATTATTTTTGGGCCCCTCGAAAAATTATCTAAACATGCTTAATATTTTAAGAAAATATTAAGAGAATTTTCCGGGTCGTTACAATCCCCCATACCTCTTGAAAGTTCATCCTCGAACTTAGAATAATTCCGGGTACTTGCGCCTCATTTCGTCCTCGCGTTCCCAAGTAGCTTCCTCGAACCGCTGGCTTCGCCATAAGATCTTGACTAGAGGTACCTCCTTATTCCTCCGCTTCTTGACTTCCCTATCCAAAATCTGGATGGGTCTGCTCTCATAGCTTAGGTCCTCTTGTACTTGTACTACCTGCGGCTCGATCACTTGGTCCATATTCGGGATACACTTTTTAAGCAGGGATACGTGGAATACGTTATGGATAGCTGACATCTCCGGAGGCAGCTCCAACTCATATGCCACCTTACCAACTCTTTTCAGAATTAAGTATGGGCCCACATATCTCGGACTCAGCTTTCCTTTCTTCCCAAATCTTGTCACCCCTTTCATAGGAGCCACTTTAAGAAATACCAGATCTCCAACATTAAATTCTAATGGTCTGCGCCAGACATCGGCATAACTCTTCTGCTGGCTCTGAGCAGTCTCTATCCGTTGTCGAATATTTTGAATAGCTCGGGTGGCGCTGTCAATAACATCCGTTGCGAGCCCCATCTCCTTCTTTTCCCCACTCTCGTACCAACATATCGGAGATCTACATCTCCTGCCATACAAGGCTTCATACGGTGCCATCCCTATAGTAGCTTGGTAGCTATTGTTGTAAGTGAATTCCGCCAAGCATAGATATCGACACCAACTTCCCTTGAAATCCAGGGCACAAGCTCTCAACATATCCTCTAATATTTGATTCACCCGTTCAGTTTGCCCGTCAGTCTGCGGATGGAAGGCGGTGCTAAATCGCAATTTGGTGCCGAGAGATTTCTGAACGCATTCCCAAAAATGCGAAGTAAAACGACCATCCCTATCTGAGATAATGGTCTTGGGAACTCCATGAAGTCTGATTACTTCCTTAACATATAGTTGAGCCAGTTGCTCAATCGAATCAGTCATCTTGATCGCCAAGAAATGAGCAGACTTCGTCAGTCTATCCACTATCACCCATATTGCGTCATATCCATTAGTAGTCCTGGGAAGCCCTGAAATGAAATCCATAGAGATGTCTTCCCATTTCCACTCCGGAATCGCTAGTGGCTGCAGAACTCCTCCGGGTCGCTGGTGTTCCGCCTTTACTTGCTGGCAGGTCATGCAAGTGCTAACATGCTGAGCCACATCCCTCTTCATACCGGACCACCAGAACTTCTCCTTCAGATCTTGATACATCTTGGTGGATCCGGGATGCATCGAATAAGGGGTCTCGTGAGCTTCCGTCAGTATTTTCCCTCGAAGCTCCGGATCATTAGGGATACATAAACGATCCCTAAGGTATAATACCCCCCCTTTTGCAATATGAAAGCCACCGCCCTTTCCTTCCAGGATCTCCTGTTTTATTTTCTGAAGACTTAGATCGCCATCTTGTTTTTCCAATATATCCTCAAACAGTGCGGGTGATATTGTCATGGTGGAAAGTCGCCCGGAGATGACCTCGACCCCAAAATTCATAATTTCTCGCTCAAGTGGTCGGGGTAATTTAGATATGGATATCAAGGTGGCACTTGACTTCCGGCTGAGTGCATCGGCCACTTTGTTTGCCTTCCCTGGATGATAGAGGATCTCACAGTCATAGTCCTTTACCAACTCAAGCCATCGGCGTTGTCTCATTTCAGATCTTTCTTAGTGAAGAAGTATCGCAGACTCTGGTGGTCTGTATAAATTCGACACTGTGCCCCGTACAGATAATGTCTCCATATCTTAAGAGCGAAAACCACCGCGGCCAATTCCAGATCGTGAGTGGGATAGTTCTGCTCATGTTCCTTGAGTTGCCTGGAGGCATAAGCAATGACCTTACCACTCTGCCTAAATATAGCTCCAAGTCCTAGCTTGGAAGCATCACTGTATATATCGAAGTTCTGATTATCTCTTTGACATATAATTGACTAATGTCATTATTAACTCCATGACATAATTATATGCATATATCATAGTTATATACTTATTTTAATTATGGGTAAACCTAATAATAGTATGCTTCCGAATATTAGTTCTCAGCCCGAGTTACGAATTATATTAGTTGTATGATTATTATAGAATAGGTGAGATCCTACTTATTACCATAAAATAACTTAAGGTAGTCTTATATATTATATATAAGATATCAGTGACCCATAACCTATAATAAGTATTAACATAATTAGAACCCTACCCTATGCGTCCCTATCTAAGTTGTACCATATAACCTATACCATTAATTATATCAGTACTAATATCATGGAACTAATGCTATACGCTAACATAGGTGAGAGTGTTATAATCTCCTGTGGGTAGGTTATCAGATAATTTTCTACATGTGACTATATTATAGATTATACATAATATCATAAATTATAGTTTCTTTTCTACGCCTATATTATTCTAAATATTTAATTCCTAAAATAAGATAAAGCATCATTCATCGTTACATATCGTAACGTACTTTTCATCATAAATATCATTCATACTGGCATACCTTAAAATCATAAAACATCTTCCTACTATAAGATATGTAAAGAGGTACATACTTGGAAGCGGCAGGAAGAGGGCTTGATGTGTGTGTAGTGAGATGGTTACTGCTCTGATACCAACCTGTAACGCCCGCTTTTTTTTTTTAAAGCGGCGTTACGCTGACATACTTAAGGCATGTAACATCATACTGCAGCGGAATAACTTAAACCTTACATATACATGCCCCTACTACCATCCCTAATATAATGACATGGAACTTAGCATATGAACGTCATGCTTAACATCATATCATAACATGCTTAACATCATACCATAAGGTTCATATCATATCATACTTGACATCTTATCATAAAGTTCCATATGTCACTATTCGAGCATATAGGTAGCAAAATAAAGTTCTTGGCATAAACGGTTAACACATTCGATTTCATGGGCCAAGTCACCAACACACACATACTTCAGGCCCTCCTGCTGCTTCCTCGTTATCCCCTTGCATGATCTGCGGTATAAGGAAATAAGACTATAAGCACACAGGCTTAGTAAGACTCTTTCCTACTCACAAAACCATTCATCATTCATCATCTCATAATGAGCACATAAAACATTAACATACTTGGTGCTCTATTTTGAACATAACATCTTACATCTCTTATCCTATACATAGCATGGCATGAACATAAACATAGTAGACATTCTAAGCATGGCATAATTCATGGCATAAATCATAAACATAGTAGCATGCAAAATTCATGGCATAAATCATAACATAGTAGCATGGCATCTTTCATGGCATAAATCATAAACATAGTAGCATGACATCTTTCATGGCATAAATCATTCATTCTCATGCATACTTCTTAACATGAAACATAAGCATATCATCTTATCAACATAGCATAATGCATAACATGAATGGATGCATGAGTGGAATGCATATACATAAGGATGCTTAACTTTTAAAACATACTTTTAAAATGCTTAAACATCATCATCATAACATTGGGCCCTGGCTTGTACCACATACATACATCATAAGCGCGCATCCCTAAGTAAATACGAGGTAGCTAGCCTCAACCTACTAGGGTAAGGACAGCATAGTCGGTAGTCCCCGAACCGAGGCGTTCTTAAGGTGCCCATCCCTGTTGCACAGCTACGGTAGTGCCAGAACCGTGGACAGCATAGCCGGTAGTCCAGAACCGGGGCGTTCTTAAGGTGCCCATCCCTTGGACCCATACTTCGGTCCGGTACAAGCCCATACATAAAGTAAAATACTTTTCATGCTTCATCATTCATAAGCCATTCATGGCATACTTATCATAGCATAACTTGTTACGGCTCGGCCCGTCTACCGGCCCATTTACCGGTCCTCTCGACCGTCGTACTGTCGACCATCGACCGTGCAGTTTAGCATATTTATGCCTTAAAGGCATAAGCATCATCCTTCATTCATCATACTTGCCATTCATCATTTTCATTCTTAGACATGGTGTATGTACACATCATTCATAGAGCATGACATACATTCGTATACATGGCATACCATTCATAACATGGCATATCATTCATAACCGTGGCATATCATTCATAAACATGACATAACATTCGTAAACATGACATATCATTCATAACATGGCATATCATTCATAACCATGGCATATCATTCATAACCATGACATAACATTCGTAACATGGCATATCATTCATAACATGGCATATCATTCATAAACATGGCATATCATGCATAACCATGGCATATCATTCATAAACATGGCATAATATTCGTAAACATGGCATATCATTCATAACATGGCATATCATTCATAACATGGCATATCATTCATAAACATAAATCACATCTTACCGTAGGGCTATTGGGACCCTTACTTGAAATAAATCTTAACTTTTTTCCTATTAACCCATATTGGCCGAAACTTGTGGAGTCCCAAGGGTATGTGAAAATTCACATAATCACCATCCATCATCCTTATATCATGGCAACACATAAACATATGCTTGAAGTTAAAGACTCAACCCTTAACCCTTGGGTCCTTGGGGTTGGCCGAACCATATGGGCCTCTAGGGTACTCCAAAAATTCCCAAAAATTATACTTAACCTCTAAACATCATAAAGGAACATTAAATAACATTATCATGATTTTTAACATATTTCTAGACATTTAAATCATGGTGGCCGAAACCCTTGAACTTAGGGTTCTGGGTTTTGCTTCTTTCATGTTGGCCGAAACATATGGGGCCTCTAGGGTACCCCAAAAATTCCCAAAAATTATACTTAATGTCTAAAAATCATAAGGGAACATTAAATAACATTCTAAAGATTTTTAGCATATTTTTAGACCTTTAAAACATGCTGGCCGAAACCCTTGAACTTAAGGTTCTGGGTTTTGCTTCTTTCATGTTGGCCGAAACTCTAGGGTCTCCTAGAGTACTCAAAAAATTCCCAAAAATTATACTTAACTTATAAACATCATAAGGGAACACTAAATAACATTATCCTGATTTTTAACATATTTTTAGACCTTTAAAACATGCTGGCCGAAACCCTTGAACTTAAGGTTCTGGGTTTTGCTTCCTTCATGTTGGCCGAAACTCTAGGGTGTCCTAGAGTACTCCAAAAATTCCCAAAAATTATACTTAACTTCTAAACATCATAAGGGAACACTAAATAACATTATCATGATTTTTAACATATTTTTAGACCTTTAAAACATGCTGGCAGAAACCCTTGAACATAGGAACCTTGATTTTGTTTCCCTTCAACATTAAATCCGAAAACTAACCCATGTATCATGCCAAAAATCATGGAAATCATAGGTAACTATTATACCACAGGTGAGTGATTCTTACCTTAGATTTCTTGATTTTTTTTTCGAACCTTGAAAGAGGAGAAGGAAAAAGGACTTGGTATCTCTTAACCCCAACTAGTCTTTGTCACCTTGTAGGAACTTTAGATCTTGAGGGATGAAACCTCTTGTGAAGTTTTCCCCAGGACTCCTCCCTTTGGTGCTCGGCAAGAATGGGAATGAAGAGGAGAGGTAATGCTATTGATTGAGAGAATAAGTAACTCCCAAAACTCCTCTCATTATAACCCATCAAGGAGGCAATTAAAGAGCAATTAAAGAGCCTCTCCATGCCCCTTCACCTCCTTTTACCTCTTAACCAACCTCCACTTCAATTACTCATAAGCATTCCTTGCTAGGTGAGTTTGTTAAAGCATTCTTTGTTGTTACAAGAGGTCTAAGGTTCAATCCTTGGCTCATGCACATTTATTTTTATTTTTATTTTCATTCTATTTATTTTATTATTTTATTTTCTTAAATTCCGAAATTCCCCCTAAAATCACCCATAATTATGCTAATATTCCTAAATAAAATTCTTTTATATTTATATTAATTTTACCTAATTTATATTAATTTTACTTAATTAATACCCATTTTTTTTGGAGTCCATTTAAAGCTCATTAGTACTTAGTTTTCTCAATTTAAATGAGAAAACATGGATTTCTAAGCCCAATTTTACATAATTATTTCTGGGCCCCTCGGAAAATTATCTAAACATGCTTAATATTTTAAGAAAATATTAAGAGAATTTTCCGGATCGTTACACACCCCCCCCTCTCACGTGCATCGGTCCTACAAGTGGTATCAGAGCCAAGTTCGCTCTGTATCGGTGCAACCACTATAAGAGCCGGGGAAAATCCAATTCTTTTTCGTTTGTTTTTGTGTTTTCGCTGCACGATCTAAATTAGGTATTGTTGCCTAAATTTAGATATTTTCTATCGATTTTACTCGAATTTGGGCAACACCATTTCGAGTCGTTTTTTGTTCCTTTCTTCTCCTTTTCCTACAACACTACTAATCCAAGACCTAGTCTTGGAACAAGTGTTTTTGTTGTTGTCTATTTCAGATGGCTCAAGGTGAAGGATATAGTACTGCCCGTCCTCCGCTCTTCAATGGGGAAGACTTCCCTTACTGGAAACGAAGAATGGAGGTGTACCTAAAGACTGATATGGATCAATGGTTCGCGATGCAATCTGGCTACGAACCACCAATGGACGAGGGAAACAATGCACTACTGAAGCATGACAGATGGAACCTAGAAATGAAGAAAAGGGCTCAGATTGAGTTCAAAGCACAGAACACACTCCAATGCGGACTAACCAAAGAGGAATTGAACCGTATCGGCCCAATTGAATCTGCCAAAGAACTTTGGGACAAACTGATTGAACTGCATGAAGGCACCTCAGATGCGAAGGTAACAAAAAGAGATTTGTTATTGAATAAATTATTTAACATAAAAATGCAGGAAAGTGAGTCTGCAAGCCAACTCCACGCCCGGATCAAGGACATACTAAATGGACTCCACCTCATTGGGCACAAACAAGAAAATAGAGATATTATAAGGTATGCACTAAATGCCTTTCGTAGAAACTCTTTATGGGCATCCATCATATATGCTTATAAAATTTCTAGGAATCTTTCCAAAATAAATTTAGATGAACTATTCTGTGAATTAGAACTGCACGAACAAACTAACGCCAAGGCCGAGAAAGGATTTGCTTTGTTTGCAGGTTCTTCAAAAGAAGTCAAGTCGAAGAAGAAAATTCAAGAATCAGAAGAAGAGTCAGACTCAGACTCAGATGATGAGGAACAAATGGTTAACTTAGTAAGAAAAGTCCTCGCCAAAAAGAAAAGCAAATTCTCGAAAAGAGATTTCCAAAAGATAATGAAGCCAACTAGTTATGGAGACAAAATCAAAATAACCTGCTTCGGTTGCAACAGAAAAGGACACTTCAAACATGAATGTCCCTACAAAACGGAGGACCAATCAAAGAAAAGCAAGAAGAAGAAGGCTCTTCAAGCCACCTGGGACGAGAGTTCGGATGACTCTGACTATGAACCACCAAAGAAGACAAGCTACCTCGCACTAATGGCAACTGGACCCGGGTCAGACTCGGAGCACGACGAAGATTCTGAATACGAGTCGAGTCAAGAGATCGGACTCTTTTCGGATGACTCGACTAAGGTATATTTAGATTCAGTTAATGAAAAAAATTTTAAGATTATTTCCATTTTAAATAAAAAATTACTTGCATCTGAATCTAGGAATGACCAGCTCCTTAAGGAAAATCAAGACCTTAAGGAGCAATTAATTAATACCAGAACATTAACTGAACAAACTCAAAATCAAAAGACAATTGAGCTTGAAACTGAAAACTCCACTCTAAAGGGCGAAGTCCTAAAACTTAAGGATCTACTAGCAACTTTCACAACCCGATCCAAGAACCTTGACCTCATTCTCGGATCACAAAAGGGCATGTACAATAAATCTGGGATAGGATATAAATCAGGATCAACCCAAAGATCCTTTATCTCCTTTATCCACCCCCGCAAAAATCAACGAAAAGCGTGGGTTCCGAAAGCTTACCTAACAAAGCAAGTAGGTCAGAATCAACTTTATGTCCCAAAAAGGGACATCCACTACATTGACCCTAGACACCCAGTCTACAATTTAGGGGGAAGCTCCAAATTAGTTGGCACCTCAAAGTTACCCTTTACCCGTCTGGGTACCTAGGACTAGTTTCAAAAGTTAGTCTGACACTTGACCTACTCAGTACCAGGGTAGGGCGAGCTGATAGTACGTTAGGGAAGCTGATCTAAGGAGTCAGGTAGGGGAAGGCGTCCTCTATTTGGTCTTCTTAGCCCAGTGGAACTAGCCGAAGCTAACTCGCCACATCCTAGACTAGTTAGACCAAGGAGTTTCAATAGGTAGGTTAAAAGTACAACTTCCTTAAGCGGTTTTGCCTAGAAAGTGGTTGTTGATCCAATAAGGCTTCGGCCAAAGAAGACCTCTGTGTCTCGCCACGGCCTGGAAACCAATTATGGAAGTATACTTTTAAACTGCTTCTTGTCAAACCTGAATCTAACAAAAGGTCAGATTAACTTTTATAAATCAAACTCAAACTTATCTCACACAAATCATAGGATCCCTTTGATTGACAACTTAGATCAAGTGAGATGAATAAGGACAACTAAAATCAAATTCAAAATTCAAATTAACAAAATCAAAAATCAAAATTCAAATTACTAAAATCAAATTTCAAAATTCAAATTAACAAAATCAAATTTCAAAATTCAAATTAACAAAATCAAATTTCAAAATTCAAATTAACAAAATCAAATTTCAAAATTCAAATTAACAAAATCAAAGTTCAAAATTCAAACTAACAAAATCAAAGTTCAAAATTCAAATTAACGAATTCAAAATTCAAAATTCAAATTAACGAATTCAAAATTCAAAATTCAAATTAACAAAATCAAAATTAATAAAATTCAAATTAATTCAAAATTCAAATTCAAAAATTAATAAAATTCAAATTAATTCAAAATTCAAATTCAAAAATTAATAAAATTCAAATTCAAAATTCAAAATTAATAAAATTCAAATTCAAAAATTCATAAAATTCAAATTCAAAATTCAAATTCAAAAATTCATAAAATTCAAATTCAAAATTTAAATTCAAAAATTAATAAAATTCAAAATTCAAATTCAAGTTTTAAATTCTTTAGGATGTTTAAAATTTTCTTAAATTTTTTTTTTAAAAAAAATTCAAAAACTTAACCTACGATTTTAAATTCATAAACTTAGTTTGAGTTTAACTACGGTTAGACATTCAAAATAGGCTAAACTTTCTTACTTGGTTCAGGGGGAGCTTGAGTTTATATTTTGTATTCTAACTCTCAAAAAGGTTTAGTGAAAACTATTTTAGAAAATATCTTCTTTAATTGAACAAGGATTTTAAAAAAAATCTTGAAATTTTTTTCTCAAATTAATCCTGAAAATATTCTAAATGATCCTTTGAAAAGAAAATTTTGGAAAATCATCTCTTTTTCATTAATTTGCCTTGAGATATTCTTTATTTTGGAAAAGATTAAGATTTTGAAGGTAGCCTTTTTAATTTTTGAAAATGGTGTTCGAAAAGTCATTTCTAAATTTACACCTAGTCATTTCCTTTAACATTTATGCTCTCAGATTGTTTGTGTTAAATTAAGAATTTGACTTACCCCTCTGAATCAGTTCAGAAACATAGTATGCTTGTTAAGCATTTTTTCTTCCCCAAATACTTAAAGTATTTTTTACTTGGCTGACATATTACTTGATTGCTTGTTTTATTTCTGATGCTTGCGCACTTATTATTTCTTTGTTTTGATGAATGCCAAAGGGGGAGGGTTTAAGGGTTGAGCTAGAAAATTAAAAATTTCTGATTTTAAAGCATGTCATTTGCATATTATTCTTGGACTCATTGCTTTATCTGGTATTTTCTAACTTTAACCCAGGTTGTCATTGCATCAAAAAGGGGGAGATTGTTGGTGCAATTTGCACTAATAGTTAAACCTGAGTTTTGATGAATGACAAATAGGTTAAAGTTAGACTTGCGTTTGGTTTTGACCTCTTTACTAAGTGTGCAGGGTTGAAAGACTTAGGACCTAACACCAGGCTGAAGTCCAGGGTGGTTGAATCCTGGCGAGAAGTCCAGTTGGGTTCACGGGGCCTGACAACTGGCTGAAGCCCAAGTTGGTTGAAACTTGGCAAAAAGACCAGGGTGGTTGAGCCCTGGCAGGAAGACCTGGTGGGTTAAGAAGTTGAGTAGAGCTGCACGAGGTAAGTGAGGTAAGTCACTGGAGGAGTGAACCAGTGAGGACGGGTCCTATTTTAGGACTGTAGGCGCGGTCCAACTTAGGCCCATTTTGGTGACCTCGGTTGAGTCCTGGTTAGATCCTTATCCAGGTTTGGACGGGGTCTAATTAACTCTAAATGCATTAACTTTATTTTACAGAATTTATTTAATTAGATTCTAAATACATTAACTCTATTTTACAGAATTTATTTAATTAGATTTTGTAGTTGAATTTTATAAAATTATTCCTTATCTAAAGCCTTGGTGGAGGATAAATTATCATTTAAATTATTCGTATTTCCTTCTTTTTAGAGAATAAAATTATTCCTACTAATGCTTAAAATTCTCACGTAAAGCTTAGCTGGAAGGATAAAATCTCTTTTTAAATTATTAATAAAATTGTAAGAGGATAAAACCTCTCGGTTAACTTTTCAATATTCTGTATTTATATTTTATTTAAATTATTTTCTTAATTGAAGCAAAGGATAGAAACATTATCTTTTTTTTTAATTATTTTATCTTGTTGATGGATAAAATTTGAGCTGAGAAGATCATGCATCGAGGCACTATAAATAGAAGCAAGCAAGCCCTCTAACAAATAAGAAATTTTGATTCTGGTTCAAGCTTTGGCGCTCTCTTGCTTCCACGCTCCTCTGCTGCGGTTTGTGCTTTGACTCGACGCTGTCCGACCGCTGCTGGAAGATCGCTCCCAACACCCAAGCTGCTTCAGATAAATCTAAGTGTTGGGTAACGAATTTTTTTTCTGCACTTAAATTATTTAAGGGGGAAGTGTAGGGCTGTTACACTTCCGCCCAATCTTGTATTCGAATCACTCTATCGGTAGTTTGTCGATAGAGGTTTTTAGTGGATTGCCCACAGGAAAGGTTCAAGGAACCTGGGCCTTCGAGTAGGAGTCGGCGAAGGCTCCGAACGAAGTAAAACTCCTCGTGTAATTTTTTTTATTTTTCGCTTTCGCATTTCGTTTTAATTTTTCCGCTGCGCACGTTATAAAAAGCATCGTATAATTTTCTATCGACTCTGATTTTATAACGAAGATTTTAAAAGTCACGTGATTCACACCCCCTCTCACGTGCATCGGTCCTACACTCATCACCCACACGACATCCGGGAGGGAAGGGACATAAGGTAGAAGACTACAAGGTAAAGAGAGGTATATTTCTCTCTCGGTTCTTTATTGTTTTCTTATCATTGCATGTGTGTGATAATTGATTATTATTGTTTTGATTATTTGTTAATCATAGATAATAATTAATTATTTGGACCCCGATAATAAACACAAAAATCGGCGATCCACTCGTCGTCTTTTCCGTGGTCAAACGATTAGGCAAATTACAAGGCTTGATCTTTGAGATTGGCCAAGTTGTAATTTGAATTGTTTGATACATTGACGAGATGGTCATTGGGAGACGGGTCCCTAGTCGGATTAATTTTTAATCCATAGACATGGAGAGGTTTCTCAAGGACGACCAAGTATTTGCTTAGGAAACTCGCCAAGCCATACCCATCAACTCCCACATTACCCTAGATACTCTTTTTACTTATTTCTTTGAGGGTGAGAAAGATCCTACCATTTCTTCTTTCAGTTCCATGCAGCATCAGCCCTAGCACTATGCTCTTTATTGAGTTCTTCTTCATTGTGTTCTACCTATCACCACTAGGGATATCGCTGTGATGAGACCCTTCCACACTTTCTTGATGAATGCTTTTATTCATCATTTAGATATAGACATAGGACTTCTTATCTTTCATGCCATCACTTATGCGTCCAGCATCTCTACACACAGGAGAGTGCGCATTCCATATTGCCACCTTCTGACTTCGATTTTTGCACGCTTCGAATGCGATGTCCTTAGAGGTCATGTCACCCGGATGACCTAACGCAACAAAATAGGATTTAAGAACTTTTCCTTAGCTGGGTTAGAGGTTAATCATGATGGGGTCCTACCCTGGAAGTGGGGTAGGGGAGCAGGACCAGCCGACGATGAGGAGGACGATCCACTTGCAGAGATCAAGGCCGCATTAGAGGAGGATCCACCTCATCAGGATCCACCGCTGCCTCCCCCACTCTCGACGGATCAAAGACTGGCTCTACTCGAGACAGAGGTTCACCGTCTTGGGACTGAGTCTCACTATCTCGGGACCCAGATACAGACTTTGCGAGTGGAGTCAGAGGCCCGATACATAGAGATGGCCGAGACGGCAGCAGAGTGACATGCCGAGCTTATGCAGCTGCTTCGGTCTTGGCGCCCCGACCCTTCTTCCTAGACTTTGTTGTTTGATTAACCAGATCACTTGTATTAGTTTCACTATGGCTTGGTTGTTTGGTCTGACTAACTTGGATTTGTCTATCTTACTTTACCTTATATCTATTTCATGTTTTCCTTCAGCCTATTTGGATTACATTGAGCTTGGAATGTGCTTAGTAGAGTAGGTTTTATTTTGTTTGTTTTTGATTTAAAATTTTTTTCCTATTTTAAAGGGTTTCAAATACTATACATAAGTTTTCAAAACATTACTTTCAAATTTCGATGTATTTTTTGAATCATAGTTTTATTTTGACTTTTAAACTACCCTTTCAAAACTAGGGTCTTTCTTCAACATGGACTTAGCTTAGGCTTAACCCTAGTATGCATGCTCTCCTATAGTTCTAGTAGCCAGCATCTCAACAACACATTAGGATTAACTTGATTGATAATCTAGACTGGTTTGAGATGCTTAGGACTGTTATATAAGACTTATGATGATTTAATTCAGTGAATCGAAACAAGTTGGGGGCACTATAAATGCAATTCAAATTAATCAAGTCAAGTATTCTAACTAACTTAGCTAATTTATGAAATACACTTGACTTGACTGACCCAAGTGAAAATTGTTGCTTATTGCAGTCAGCAACTAGCTAACAGTCAGACAAGTGTCTGAAAGGTTTTTTTTTCATTTCCTCCTTTCCAAATGAAAATGTTTTATTTGCTTCATGCTTGGACTCAAAATGAAGGTGCCTAGGCATGACCTAAACTTTTTTTTGTTTTGCTTAAACATAATGTAGGACCGGTGCCGTCGATAGAGGGGGGGTGAATATCGACCGTTAAATCTTCGGAGAAAACTTTTCGGATCTTCGTTCTAGACTCAGAGTTAATGCAGCGGAAAATATACAGAACAAAGAAAACAAACAACAACACAGTGCACGCGGGATTTTACTTGGTTCCCGACCCCCCAGGGTTAGTACATCCATGGCGTAAGCACGGGAACGCCCGTCCACTAATGGTCTCCTTTCCAGACTTTCCGGAGGCGGAGAAACCCGTCTTACAGTGCAGAAATTACAATCAAAGATATATAAAACTATGTACGAAATTGTAAATTTAAACCGAACAAACAAGATCTGAAACTCAGCCGATCTAGACCTCCGAAGTGTCGCGCACTTCCTCCTGGAGCCTCCTAGTCGTAGAGATTCGTCGTTAGAGCTTTGTCGTCACTTGGGAAGCTTAGAATCGTGATTGGAATTCGTCTTTGAAGCTGAGGGGTCGAAGCCCCTTTTATAGGCTTCATTCGGGCGCCTGTGTTGATGGGGGACCCTATAGGGCTTAGTCAAACCTTATCTTCGCGCTGAACTCGTCGCAGCTAATAAAACATTTGACCAAGGCGCCCTAGACCTCCCAGGCGCCTGAATGAAACCTTATCTCTGCTTCGAACTCACAGCAGCAAATACAACTTTCAACTTGGGTGCCTGTATCATCCCGGGCGCCTGAATGGAAGCATGTTCTGCCTTCTTCACTGACACTGTTTTCTGCTTCTTTGACCTAGGCGCCCCCATTGATGGGGGCGCCTGGATCTTTTGGGCGCCCCCATCAATGGGGGCGCCTAGTTTGGTTAGGTTTCAGACCAGTTTTTTTTCTTGCTTTGTCTTCTATTCTTGGTACCTACAAGATACACAAATACAAAGCAAATATACACATATTCTTAATCTTAAGGACATAGTTCTGACTTCGGATTTCCACGAAACCCTAGGTCGAACCAATGCAAGTTCCCACCCCCCGAGAACGCGCTTTTCACCTACTCCTTTCAGGAGACGGTTGCCACCCAGTCCTTCGGGTGGACTTTTGCTTAGCCTCCGATACTCTCGGATCTCAAGACGTCCGAACCCTGACCCGTCTCTACTTCTGTCCTTAGTCATCGCTTAGCTAAGTTCCTCAGTCCCTCAGACCAAGAATTCGTGCCCAAACCCTAGGTCCAGGACTTCGGTGCCCAACCCTCGGCCAGGTCTTCGTGCCCAATTCCTCGAACCAGGTCTTCAGTGCCCAACCCTCGGCCAGGACTTAGTGCCCAATTCCTCGAACCAGGTCTTAGTGCCCAATTCCTCAAACCAGGTCTTAGTGCCCAACCCTCGGTCAGGTCTTAGGTGCTCAGCCCTCATCCAGGACTTAGTGCCCAATCCATGATCAGGACTTAGTGCCCAATTCTTCGAATCAGGACTACGTGCCTAGGTTAACTAGGACTTTGGTTCACCTTGGTCCAGTTTTCTTCACTCACCCTTCCCTTGTTCAATATATCACTGACTTAAGCATATTGTCAAACATTGAAACACTTGGAGGACATCACTGATGCAACTTGCACCAACACATAATTGCTCTGATACAGTTAGTTTTTCTTACTTAGTATTTTTTTCTCTGATACAATTCTTATCCTTATATTATATGATTTTGATATATGGCAAAGGGGGAGAGAATGAAAGAGTTCAAAGTGTTTTCAAAATATTTTCTCTGTGTTAGGAAAGTTTTGATACCAAGAAAGAAAGAGTTCAAAGTATTTTCAAAATTTCAAAGTGTTTTCAAAATATTTTCTAAGTGTTAGGAAAGTTTTGATACCAAGAAAGAAAAAGTTCAAAGTGATTAAAAAAACTTTCAAAATCATTCAAAATATTTTCAAAGTGTTAGAAAAGTTTTTCAAAGTGATAGAAAGTTTCTTTAATGTGTTAGAAAAACTTTTTACAAAATATTTTCAAAAGGTTTTAAAAAGTACTTAAGCTTTTTCAAAAGTGAGCTAAGTATTTCAAAAGGCTTAAAGTATTTTTTTTGCTTTTTTAAAAAAGATCTTAATCTCTGAACGGTTTAAATCATATTTGAAAAAACACTAAGTCCAATTTTTGAAAAAATAATATTATTTGATTAAGGGGGAGATAACTGATTAAGGGGAAGAGCTCAAAATAAAATTTTATTTCCCTATTTAAACCTATTATTTTTAGCTTAGCATTGAACTAGGTTGCCATAATCATAAAGGAGAGATTGTTGGTGCCGGAAGCACCAGATCGAACCTTATTTTGATAAGTGGCAAATGGTTCAGGTGAAGTTGGTTTGTGTGTACTGATGAACTTGTGAAGCTTGCAGGAAAGTCCTAGGTTAGCTAGGCAAGAAGTTTTGACCTACAAGATTGAGCACGAAGTCTTGGTTGGGGATCAGGCAATGATGTCTTGGTGGGTGAAGCCGAGCACGAAGTCTTGGTCCGTGGGACCGAGCAGAAGACTTTGCCGAGCAAGGATTTCAGACAGGAGTCAAGATGGACCGAGGTCGAACGACGTCAAGTTCAGGGTTCTCGGAGGCCGAGCAAAAGTCCAACCAGAGGTTCCGGGTGGCAGCAGATAAACTCTCCTGAGAGAAGTAGGTGAGGACGCGTTCCCCGGGAGGGAACAGTAGGTGTCTGTCCGACCTAGGGTTTCAGGTGAAACCTAAAAGTCACGACCAAGACAGCACTAGCTGTGAATCCATACTTGCATCTATGCTATTTATATTATTGTATGAAACTAACCCTTGTTGCAGCTGAAAAGTTGGACTAGTTGGACTAGGGCACCTGAATGAGACTGAGGCGCCTAGGAGCTGGCAACGGATGGCTGAGCTGGTGCAACGACCAAGCTTGTGTGGTGAGTGTTGAGTGGAGGAGCCACATCGACACTCAGGTACCTGAAAGGGATTAGGGTGCCTGAGCCAGGATAGAAGTTTGACTGCGTAGCGGATAGAATTGCCAGCCAAGACGTTGCGACTAGGGCGCCTGAAAGGTCTTTCAGGTGCCTAAATGACTGATATATAAAGGGGTTGAGATCAACACCCCAGAACAACAATTAACACTTTGCAATCATTCTGTTCTCCTATGTGTTACGCGATCAAAGCCTCGATAACGCCGAAACTGTAAGATGTGTATACTGAAAGACATGACTTTTATATATGAACATCTTTATTATGAAAAGAGAATCACAACTACACTAGGTGTTTGTTTATAATAGTACATACACGAAGTCCAATTACTTTGCATTGTAGATAACATGGTGTGTGGTGTCACATGGAAGATCGTGTTATCAGTTCCTTGCTTAGTATAAATAAGAGGCCCACAACTGAGATGGAATTGGACAACCCATCGGGATGGTTGTAGTGTAATTAGGTGTGGTTGGTCTTGGCCATAGAATTACACAAGTGTGCTATGAGTACATTGAGCAGGACCAAAACTTGAGGTTATCCAATTTATACTGACTTAATAATTGGATAGGATCTCAGTTAATATTATGGAGTACAATCCCTTAATCCTGAAATAATATCGGGCATATATTATTAATTATTATTTCTTTAATTTATCAATGGGCGAGATCTATTCTGTTAGATCGATAGACCCGATAAGTTGGGAAATAATATTAATAGTATGATGTGCCGATGATTATTGACGAAATCTGTATCCTGGTGGGTCAGGATGATGATGCCCCCTTGATGAGCTCAAAAGGTTCATCATGCTAAACCCTGCAGGTGGATTTGATCCTGCACGATGATAAGGTTGAGTGGTACTAATCAAGGATCCAGAAGTTAATTAATTTAAATTGTCAGTAATTTAATTAATTAACGAGTATACGAGATCTTAAACACGGGGGGATAGGTGACTCATAATATGTGGAGCCCATATGAAAATATGGGGGTTGGTTAGGAAGTTCAATTAAAATCCTTTAGTGGAATGGATCTTAATTAATGGATCGGGTTTAGATCCGTTAGTGGGCCAAGTGTAACGACCTGGCCCGTCGACCCGACCCCTCGGCCCCTTGGGCGGCCAAATTCCAATTTTGTTGGCCCAACAACCAGGCCCCTTTGGTCGTCGACCGTCGACCGTGCCGTTACTCACTAGGTCTTCCCACCCCTGGCCAGTGGATTTTTGTCATCCCCAAGATTCGAACTCTAGACCTCTAGGCTATGTACTAAAGTTTATGAATCCTGGTAGCCAAGTGAGCGCGAAAAATAAATTGTCACGCCTCGAGACCTAGGAGCTGCTGATCCAATAGCAAATCGGACAGCACCTTCCCTGTCCGGCGGACAATTTACACATACACACAACATATATAACAATACCACGCAGTTTATATTTGGCCTCAGGCCTCAAAATATATATAGACCCAACATAGAAGCAAGATAACTATAACAATAAAACATAATAAATCATACCTGACTACGGACTGGTCCGACTTTCGACAAAATAACCAATACATAAACCTCTAAGAGTACAAAATAACACTCCCAAGACATATACAAATCCAATAAACAAATATGAAACATAAGCACTACTAAGTACAAAATAAACTATATCGTCGTGATGCGTAGGGACTGGCTGCTGGGCTCTTCTGGCGACTCCAAGTATCTCAACCTGAAATAAAAACATAGGCAACAGTGTGAGTCCAATAAACTCAGCGGATACCTAAACATGTATGCATAGTAGGTTATACTAACAATAAGAGTCACGCTGATATAGTCTCATATGAATAATAGACAAGGGTATACACAGAAGATACTGAATAAAGGTACATACCAGAATCCATCTATCCTGCAGAGGGGTGAAATAAATCCCTATGGAACAAGTATAACACATAATCCAAGGTAAACAAGTCTCCAGTATATACATGCCAATCAAGTGCAGAAATCAAATGCAGCAAACAATGCACGATGCAAAATATGCACATGGTGCAATGACATGTATCACCCTGACATCAGTCAGGCTCCGTCCACCTATCATAAATGAACGTCCGCGTGGGTAGGGCTATGACAACTGTACGCACCCTGCTATCACTGCTCCTGAGTGACCGAGTGGACAGGATGCTGGTGGAGGTCACTCCCCTACCCCAAGCAATGGAGGAGTCTAGCTCTCATCTTCTCGTGTCTCAGGACGAGAAGGGATCCCTGGCTGCTACCACGCACCGGAACCACCCTCCAAATAGTGACCGTGCGGAGCAATCAGGGCAAATGCACACACCCTATGGTAGCCACTACCCCTGAGTGGATGTGTGTGCATATCCTCATGTAACTGACGATGGGCTCAGACTACATAGGAGCCGATAATCGTCAGCATGCAACAATGCAATGATGGTGCATGACCCAAATACATACAATACCCTCCAAGTCCTCAACTAACACCTCAGTGTGCTAGGTATAGGTCTGAATCCTATATCATGGGATACAAGTAACCTACTAGGTATACTGAAAAAAATAACTAATGATCCATCAATGTCAAATGTAAGGGAGCATATCACTACATCTATGCACAAATATATATACACATAACCACTACTGAGACTGTATGAAGCTAAAAGGGAGATAACCTCAATGATATGCAACAGATATCAAATACAGGTATACTATGGCTGATATAGCATATAAACTTACTGTTATCTATAACAAACCATGCATAGCAATATGACAATATCTAAATGATAAGTCAAGGGTACCCGCCTCAACGGTAGAAGCCCGTATCAATGAAAACTGCCCGTCCAATAATCAGCAATAAATCAGTATCCTGTATCAAAACGCAGTTTTAGCTACTTTAACAAATGCTAAATTAGCTAAGTATATCTACCACTCATCTATGATCACCCTAATCCTAGTAAAGGTCAATACCACAATGATAGAGCTTGCCAAAGATCATTACTAAGTCTGTCGACCCAATAACAACCTAATCCCAAGTCAAAACAAAACCAAAATTCTATCCAATAGTAGGATCGATTCCAAATGAATCATTCAATTCTTTACCCTAAAGGTACTCACAGCCAATCCCTAAGACAAAACCTCACTGCTATCTCATTCCGAATTCTAAACGAGAAAGCTACCAAACATCCATTCGGATAGCATCAGATTCTAATCTTAATTCTATGCTTCCCCTTCCTTTGTAATGATCTAACTCCATCTAACAACCAATTAGAACTCAACCCAATCTGATACATTCACAAAGCCCAAACTAAGTTCACGATGGAAAAAGATGATAGGATCCAAAGCAACAAGGTAACAATTCTACTCAAGCTACAGTTATACACCAGATCAGATCTCAACTCTATACATCCAAAACCAAACCTCATGGTAGCATGATCAAGACTTCACATAGAATCCCTATTTGTATTCATCAAGAACACTAGATCCATCTAA
The DNA here is from genome assembly GCA_024364735.1 of Boesenbergia rotunda. Classification (NCBI taxonomy): domain Eukaryota; kingdom Viridiplantae; phylum Streptophyta; class Magnoliopsida; order Zingiberales; family Zingiberaceae; genus Boesenbergia; species Boesenbergia rotunda. Next base: position 713,978 of record JAGFNQ010000332.1, on the reverse strand, counting down.
GACAAACAACATCATGACAACAAAAAAACCTAAATGATGCCACTCACGCAAGCTACCAGGACCCTCCACAACATATCCATCCTCAACCACAGCAAATCCAAAATCCATACATCAAGGCTGCAATTCAAACCATTCGAATCAGCTTGCAATAGAAAATTCCCACTTTATTAAAGATTTGATCCAACAAAATCCACAGTAAAAGCCAAATCGTAGGATCAAAGCCATACATCCTATAACATCAATTCCATCACCATAGCATTAGTGGAGAAACAAAAACAAAGGTCTAACACAACCCCCCCCCCCAACAAGTAGTCATCAAGAATACTAGAAGATACCTAATCGATGAGACTTACCGGAATTGGCACGCTCCCAAGTTTTCCCGCTGTTCCGATTGGATGAAACAAACACCGTCGGCTGCTCACGATCTGGGCTACGCCAATGGTCGACTACGAAGAGGAGATGGGAGGGAGAGGTGGTTCAGCGCAACACATTTGAAGGGCTATGTCTCACCGTGGAACTTGATGCTCTCTGCTCGTTGCCGGCGACGTGGATCGCTCAAGGGAGGGCAGCGCTCTGTGGTTCCTTCGCGTGCGGCGAAGAGGGGATGGAAGGGGAAGAGTCGGCGCGAGGGATATAGGGCTGCGGCTAGGGCATGAGGGGAGAAGAGAGGTCGGCGCTCGAGTTGGGCTGCAGGTGTGTGATGAGGAGGAGGAGAGGAAATAGGGTTTGTAAGTGGCATTTTTGTAACTTAACCCCTAACCTTTAAGTTACTAAAACTTCACCCCTAGTTTTGAGTTTTATCAATAAAACCCTTCCAAACTTCCACCAATCCAACCTAGACCCTCAGTTTGGGTTTTCTTTCACTCCACTCCTTAAAAGTTACGATTTTAGTCCAATTAAACCCACAAAATTTATACCGTAGGCCTAGAAACCCTAGAAGCTGTCCAATAAATCTCTGAAAAATTTTTTGGTCTGGTTTTCTTTTAACCCGTATTTTACACCAAGAACCAAATCCTCCTCTTGTTCCCTACCTTAGCCCTATAAATACCCTATGAGATCAAGAAACCAAGCAAGAATCCAAGAGTTTACTCCCAAGGCCTTTCCTCTCTCTCTCCTCTCCTCTTCTCCTCCTAGTTTCGGCCGGCGCAAGGAGAAGGAGATTTCTCTCCTTCTCCTCTCTTCTCCTCTTCTCCATCACTCGGCTGGGATCACCAAGTTCAAGTTAAGGATCTTCCCTTGACTTTGTGGTGATCGGCAGCAAGGGAAAAAGGAGAGGTGGCTGAAAGGAGGTGGCGCAAGAAGGAGGGTTGTGGTGGCGCAAGGTTGAGGGAGAAGGGAAAGTTTGGGTTGTTTGGGTAAGGAAGAAGGTTCTCTATTTCCTTCTTCTTCTTCACCTTCCTCTCGAGGTGCCCTGCTGGTCCGGAGGGCTTGGAGTCGGCTCCGGCGGTCGGCGGCGCAAAGGGAGAGGGAAGGAGGTCGGCGGCGCAAACCCTAGGGACTAGGGTTTTGACCGGCTGGAAGATAGGACTGTTTGGTGCTCTTGGTGATCTCAGATCATGGTAGATCGTCGCCCACACGACGTCTGCGAAGGTAGAGACATAAGGTAGAAGACTGCGAGGTGATCGGAAAGGTATATCTTTCCTTATGCTCCTTTGTATTTCCTTATGTCGATTTTGTGCCATGGTCATATGCCTCATTATTTTATGTTTGAGAATTTATTATTTTGATCTCTAAATATGATGAATAAATTCTTAACTGGACCCCGACCATAAACTCAAGAGCCGGCGATCAACTTGTCACCTTTTCCACGGTCGAACGGTCGAGCAAATTACAAGGCCGATTTTGGTAATTGGCCAAGTTGTAATTTGGATTGTTCGATACGGCACGAGACGGTCGATGGGAGAAGGGTGTCCACTCGGATTAATTTTTTAATCCATAGACATGGAGAGGTCTCTCGGATCGACCAGGTATTCGCTAAGGAAACCCGCTAAGCCATACCCAACAGAAACATCGTTCGACTCTCCGAGCAAAGGTTTTCAATCCATTCAAGAAGGAGTTGGTATATTTGTTTTATTTGCACACTAAAATCTTGTAATCTGTATATTCATTCGACTATTAGTGATTTTCCAATATAAACGATCAAGGATCGTGGGCCTTGCAGTAGGAGTCAGTTTAGACTCCGAAGTAAGTAAAACTGACATGTGTTAGTGTGTTGTGTTTTATATTCCACTGCGTACTCGATTGTTTTAAAAATCTGGAATATTTTTATAAGCGATATTTACCCCCCCCCTCCCCTCCCCTCTATCGCTCTATCTCGATCCTACACCAACAATCTTCCCCTTTTTTATTATGTCAACCCAATTCAAAGTTAAGCTAAAATAAGTTTTAACAGGGAAATGAAATTTCTTTTAATCTCTCCCCCTTAACCAGTTATCTCCCCCAAGATCATTTTAACAGTTGTGTTTATAGAGGAGAGTATATCTTTATAAAAAACTTAGTCTTAAGTAAAAATTTAGAGACTAAGTTATCTTTTGAAAAAGTTATTTTAAAAAACTTGTTAGAGCTTTCGTTTTGGAAAAACTTAATGCTTTTTAAAATCTAAGTATAGAAAATTTTTTCAAAAATACAAAAACTTCTAACATAGTTTTCAATGATAAAGTTAATTCTGAATTTTGAATTCTTCTATTCAAAATATTTTAAATTTTCTTTACTGTTTGAAAAATACTTTTTGAGAAATACTAAACATTGAAAAACTTGAATTTTTTTCAAAATACTATCATTTTGAAAAACTTGAATAACTTCGAACTCTTAACAACTTTGAAGTCTCAACTTTTCGAATTCTTAACAACTTTGAACACTCAACTTTGAACTCTTTTCATTCTCTCCCCTTTGCCATATATCAAAATTATGTAGGTAGGGTAAGAGCAGAATGAAAATGACTAAAGTATTCACACAAAAAAATGTATCAGAGCGAAAATTTTAAGCAATAGCAATGGTTAAGTCTAGGCTAAGTCTAAGTCTAGGCACCTTTATTTTGAGTCCAAGCATGAAAAAAAAATGATTAATAATTTTAAATATTCAATAATAAAGTCAATTCCTTTTAGGCACCTATCTAACATTTTAGCTACTTACGGACTGTAATAAACAATAGTTTTCACTTGGGTTAGTCAAGTCAAGTGTATTTCATAAATTAGCTCAGTTAGCTAGAATACTTGACTTGATTAATTTGAATAGTATTTATAACGCCCTCAACTTGTGTTGATGCATTGATTTTGAAGCATCTAAGTCTAGGGCAACAGACTTAAGCATCTCAACCCAATCTAGGTTGTCAAACAAGTTATAAGTTAAATGTGCTTGTGAGATGTTGGCTTCTAAATCTATAAAAGCATTCAAACTAGGGTTAAACCAAAGCTAAGTCCATGTCAAAGAAAAACCCTAGTTTTGAAGGGGGTAGATTTAAAGTTAAAATAAAACTAAGTGACAAAAAATCAATGTAACAAATTTTGAAAGCAAAGTTTGAAATTTGCGAAAAAAATTTTGAAACCATTTTAAAGGAAAAGTTTCAATGTTCGAATTCAAATCAAAATCAAATCTTTGAAATCCTACTCTACTAAGCATATACCAAGCACAATGTAATCCAAATAGGCTGAAGGAAATCATGTGTTGTTTCGGTTATGCATGCGAATCCTCTCCATGTCCTCGGATTAAAATTTTATTAATTAAAACAAATCTGGATGGAGATGAATTACCCATGCAATCGTTTCATCATCATACTAATCAACTTGAGTGACCGATTGAACAAATTTATTGTTCAAGCAATCTAACTTGTCTAGTTAATTAGCCGCGGAATAGATGATGAATAGATCGTTGGTTTTTATGTTTATCTTAGGGATCCGTGTTAATTAACAACATACAATAATAAGATAAGCAAGAAGGAACCAAAAGAAGAAATATACCTCTTGTTTACCTCGCGATCTTGTATTGTATGACCTAACCTCTTCTTGGGCGTCGTGTGGGCGACGGTCTTCCAAGAAACAGAGTCACCAAAGCCACCAACTTCTTGTTCGGATGTATACTAAAAGTCTTGCCTTTTCTGTATGAACATCTACATTTTGCATTGTAGTTAACATGGTGTGTGGTGACACACAGAAGATCATGTTATCAGTCTCTTGCAGAGTATAAGTAGAGACTCACAACCAAGATGGAGTTGGACAAACCAATGGGATAGTTGTAGTGTAATTAGGTGTGATTTATCTTGACCATAGAATTACACTAGTGCACATTGTGTGCATTGAGCAGGACCAAAATAGAGGTGATCCAATTAGTACTGACTTTATAATTGCATCAAACATCGGTTTATTATGGAGTACAATCTCTAAATCCTAATATAATAACGGGCACATGTATTTAGTATTTTATTTCTTTGATTTACCAATGGGCGAGATTTATTCTGTTAAATCGATAGGCCCAGTAAGTTAGGAAATAATATTATTTACATGGTGTGTCATTGATTATTGACGGAATTCGTGTCCTGGTGAGTCAGGATGATGATGCCCCCTTGATGAGCTCATAAGGTTCATCATGTTAAACCTTGCAGGTGGATTTGATCCAACATGATGATAAGGATGAGTGGTAATAGTCAAAGAGTTAAAAGTTGATTAATTAAAATTGTCAGTAATTTAAATTAATCGACGGGCATTCGATATTTTAAACACGGGGAGATGGATGTACTCATAATAGGTGGAGCCCATATGAAAATATGGGGGTTGGTGAGGTAGTTCAATGGAGATCCTTTAGTGGAATGGATCTTCATTAATGGATTGGGTTTGGATCCATTAGTAGGCCAAGACCTAACTACTCCTCATGGTCCCTATCGTAGCCCTATATATACCCCATGGTGGCATGAAACCAAGGATCCAATAATTCAACACAAGAAAACCCTAAGTTTCTCCTCTCTCTCTCTCTTTCTCTCTCTCTCCCTCTTAGTGTGCGGTGCCTCCTGTTGTGCGAGAATTTCTCCAACTGGCCAAGTAGCTCATGCAACTTTGTTGAGCAATTTGTCCAAGGCTGTTGGCAGCCAAGTTGCTCACGCATCCTGCTCTAAGGGAGCAGCGTTGTGGCTCGCAAGGAGTTGCGTTGAGAAGCTGCTCAGTGCAAGCGGTGGAGAAATTGCAGTGTGGAGAAGCTGCTCAGTGCAGGCGGTGGAGAAACTGCAAGTCGAGAGGCTGCTCGGTGTAGGCTGTGGAGAGGTTGCAACGTGGAGCAAACTTGCAGAAATTTTCTGTTGCAACTTGCAGAAAGTTTCTGTGGAGAAGTTGCTGTAAAGAAGTTGCTCACGCAACTTGCAGAATTCTCCAAAGTAGGAACGCAACTAACAGCTCGGGCGCCGGCGGTGAAGGAAAGGAGTAGTAGGGTTTGTGTTTGGATTATCTTCTTCCTTGGAGTGGCCGGCGGCAACCCTAAGGTTAGGGTTTCGTTGGCGCAAGGAGAAGGGATCGACTTGGTGACCACGGTTCTTGGTTGATCGTCGCCCACACGACGTCCAAGAGGGGAGGGTCATACGGTAGAAGATCATAAGGTAACGAAAGGTATACACGCTTCCTTGGCTCCTTTGGTTTTCTTATCATTTCATGTAATGCTTTAATGAATTATCATGTTTAATTAATCATTTAATTAATGTTTGATAATTAAATATTGAACCCTGAAAATAAACACAAAAATTGGCGATCCGCTCGTCATCTTTTCCGCGGTCAATCGGTTAGGCGAATTACAAGGCTCGATCTTTGAGATTGGCTAAGTTGTAATTCGAATCGATTGATACGATAACGAGATCGTCATTTGGGAGACGGGTCTCCATTCGGATTAATTTTTAAACCGTGGACATGGAGAGGTCTCTCAAGGACAACCAGGTATTCGCTTAAGAAACCTGCTAAGCCATACCGCAACCAATACTTCTTCCACCAAGCTTGCGCCGAAAACCCTAATCACCTTCTTGATGCCGCCGGCCAAAAGGAAGGAGTTCTTCCTTTTGCTTGTGATCGCTGGCCACCAAGGATGAAGAAAGGATGAAGAAGAAGGGAAAGAGTTCTTCTCCTTCACTTAAACCCTAGCCAACCACTTCTTTGGCTTCTATGCGCTGGCGCCACCTCAAGGAAGAAGATGAAACTTCTTCTCCTTGTTTGCGCCGCCCAAGCCACACCAGCCCTCCAAGTTGCCACACGCCAAAGAAGAAAGGAGATGAGAGGAGAAGAGAAGGAAGAGATGTTTCCTTCTTCTTCCCCAAGTGCCAAACCGAGCCCTTCTCCCTTGCTTCTAGCCGGCACCACCCAATCCTAGGAGAGAGAGAGAGGAAGAGAGAAAATAGAGAGAGGTTTTAGGGTTGTATTGGATGTCTTGGTCTCATGACACATGAGGTATATGTAGGCTACAATAGGGACCATGAGGAGGAATTGGGTTTTGGCCTTCTAATGGATCAAAGTCCGATCCATTAATGATAATTCAATCCACTAAAGGATTATCATTGAACTACCTCACCAACCCCATAATTAAATATGGGCTCCGCCATATTATGTGTCAAATTCTCCACGTGTATAAGATCTCGAATGCCCATTAATTAATTAAATTATTGACAATTTAATTAATTAATATCTAACTCCATGAGTAGTACTACTCAACCTTATCATCATGTCGGACCAAGTCCACCTGCAGGATTTACATGATGAACTTTATGAGCTCCTCAAGGGACATCATCATCCTAATATATAGGACACAGTTTCCTTCTATAATCAACGGCACACCATGTAAATAATATTATTTCCCAATCTACCGGGCCTATCAATTTAACAAATAAATCTCACCCATTGGTAAATCAAAGAAATAGATATTAAGTACATGTGCCCGTTATTATATCGGGATTAAGAGCATGTACACCATAATATCTGAGGTCTGATTCAATAATATAGTCTGTATAAATTGCATCACCTCTATATCGGTCCTGCTCAATATACGCAAAGTGTACTAGTGTAATTCTATGGTCAAGATAAACTAATACCAAATTACACTACAACCATGCCAATGGTTTATCCAGAATCATCTCGATTGTGAGGCTCTAGTTATACTCTACAAGGGACTGATAACATGATCTTCTGTGTGGCACCTCACACCATGTTATCTACAATGTAAAGTATCAGACAAGATGCACACATATAATAAATATAAAATGCAAACAATGATCATGTAATTTCATTCCAAAATGTAGATGTTCATACAAAAGCTAGCTTTTAGTATACATCCTAACAATCTCCCACTTATACTAAAAGACTATGCTGCCATCAAACTACCATACATCTGAATCTCATACCCTACACATTCCTATCAAAAGCTCTCGCTGGAAGGGTCTTATTGAAAGGATCTGCTAGGTTATCCTCTGATGCAATCTTGGCGACAACAACTTCTCCTCGCTTTACGATCTCTCGTATCAGGTGGTACTTCTGCTCTATGTGTTTACTTGTCTTATGGGCTCGTGATTCCTTCGTGTTTGCAACTACACCACTGGTATCATAATAAATTGTGATAGCTCTGGGGAAACCAGGAATCACATCCAAGTCTATCACCAAGTTCCTGAGCCATACAGCATCGTTGGTTGCCTCAGAGGCTGCCACATACTCATCTTCCATGGTGGAGTCTGCCATGCATTTCTGCTTGACACTCCTCCATACTATGGCTCAACCTCCTAATGTAAACACATATCCCAAGGTAGACTTATTTTTATCCCTATCTGATTAGAAGTCAGAATCCGTATAACCCATAGGGAGTAATTCATCTGCCTGGTAAACTAGCATATAATCCCTAGTCCTACTCAGGTACTTCAATATATGCTTTACCGCAGTCTGAAGAGTCCCTGTCCTGGATTACTCTGATATCTGCTAAGTATGCCAACGGCAAAGCAAATATCCCGCCTCATACATAGCATAGCTTACATGAGGCTTCCTACAGCCGAAGCATAAGGAACCACCTTCATCTCCTCTATCTCCTTTGATGTTTTAGGACACATCTCCTTAGATAAAGGTACTCCATGCCAAAAAGGTAGAAAACCTTTCTTGGAGTTCTGCATGCTAAAATGAACTAGGATAGTGTCTATGTATGAAGCTTGAGATAAGTACAACATCCTTTTCTTGTGATCCCTCATAACATTGATCCCAAGGATGTGTCCAGCTTCTCCCAAGTCCTTCATATCAAATTGTTTGGACAGTCATACCCTTACGTCTGATAATACTTTGACATTGTTGCCAATGATCAAAATATCATCTACATATAGTATAAGAAATATCACTACGTTTCCATCACATCTCTTGTATACACAAGACTCATCCGGACTTTGAATAAATCTATAAGATTGGATTACCTCATCAAAGTAGATGTTCCAAGATCTCGAAGCTTGCTTCAATCCATAAATGGACTGATTAAGCTTACACACAAGATGCTCTTTGCCCTTTGCAACTGGTTGCTTCATATAGATGCTTTACTCAAGACTTCCGTTAAGGAAAGCTGTCTTAATATTCATATGCCAAACCTTATAATCCATATGAGTAGCAATAGACAAGAGAATCCGGATAAACATAAGCATGACTACCGGTGAAAAGGTCTCCTCATAATCGATACCCTCTTTCTGAGTATACCCTTTCGCAACAAGCCTTGCTTTGAAGGTCTCTACCTTCCCGTCTGATCTTCTCTTTCTCATGTAGATCCACTTGCATCCAATAACTTTTACACCATTGGGTGGTTCTACTAGCTCCCAGACCTGAATAAAATCCATAGATTATATCTCAGAATTCATTGTATTTTGCCAAGAAACCGCATCTTTATCTTGGAGTGCCTCATCATATGTCCAGGGATCAGGTTCATGTTAACCAAGGACTAAGTCTGACGACTCTCCCAAGAACATGAATCTATCAGGTTGTCTAACAACCCTCCCACTATGACGAGATACTACTTGTATATCCTCTATGACACGTGATGTAGTCACTTGTGGTATGTCCTCCTGTACTGTTGGTACTAAAGTTGAAACTTCCCTTCTCATTTCCTCTAGAACAATCTTACTCATGGGCTTCTGGTTCATGACATAGTCTTTCTCTAAAAATTGGGCATTCATGCTAACGATCACCCTCTGATCTTTAGAACTATAAATAAACCACCTTTCATTCCTCTAGGATAGCCTACGAATAAGCGTACTTCTGTACGAGATTCCAACTTATCAGCATCTCCCTTCAGCACATGTGCTGAACTACCCCAAATCCGAATATGTCTCAGACAAGGCTTACGCCAAGTCCACAATTCTATGGGAGTAGAGGGTATTGATTTAGATGGTACTAAGTTCAGAATATACACTAACGTTTCCAAAGCATACCCCCAGGTATCCGGTCACTCAGAATAACTCATCATCGATCTAACCATCTCCATAAGAGTCCTATTCCTTCACTCCGCCACACCGTTTTGTTGCGGTGTACCAGGTATGGACAACCGGGATTGAATCCCAGCCTCTAATAAGTAACTCCTAAACTCTCCCAAGAGGTACTCACCACCACGATCAGATCGTAGTGTCTTGATACTTTTACCTTGACGTTTCTCCACATTAGCCTTAAATTCATTGAACCTGTCAAAGCATTCGAACTTGCGACGAATCAAGTAAATATACTCATACCTTGAATATCGTCTATAAAAGAGACAAAATATACAAAGTCACCTCTAGCCTGGATAGACATAGGACCACACAAATCATAATGAACCAACTCCAACACATCTTTGGCTCTATACCCCTTGGCCTTAAAAGGCCTCTTGGTCATCTTACCTTCCAAGCAAGATTCATAGTTGGGAAATCTTCCACCACCAATGAACTCAAAGGTCCATCAGCTATCAACCTTTGAATTCTACATAAGTTAATATGACCTAACCTTAGATGCCAAAGATACGTTTGGTTCATTTTCGAAGGTTCTTTTCTCTTATTATGATTAGAAGATGAGTTATTGATTTCTATTTGCATCGTGGGAGTTTTTGGTTCAAGAGTGTACAAATTGCCAACCAACATACCAGAACAGATAATCTCTTTATTCCTTTTTATAACAACTCTATCATTAAAAGAAATAGAATACCATATAGGGATCTCCCAGCAACATAAACAAAAAAATGCAGCTGAAACAAGATCCCTCAAGTGATCCGTACGAAAGAAAACTCGTACAAAGTCGAGCTACTTATCTTATTTGATGCGTGCCCTTTCGTTTATCCCACTCATCCAAGGTATGCCGGATCTCTTACACGTTCAAACTTCCGTGCCTCTATGCGTATCCACACGAACACAATCTCTCAACTCCGGAGAAGAACTACTTAGTTGTGCTAATAACTTGAGATAGTTCGCAGAGACACCAAGTGTAACGCCCCAAATTTTCCGCTCTAGCGTAGTAAATGGAACATGTGGCCAAGAATAATATTATGAATTTAGGGGGAAAAATTGTGAATAAAGAAATGTTGACATTATCTTGACACGTAGTGGATGTGTAATAATTATGCTTAGGTATTATATTTAATGTTATGCTTAAGTATCCTACACATGTATGAATAAATAATGATATGCATATGCATGTCTATGAATTAAATAAGTAGCATTCTCTAGGTGGGCTTTGGTTATGCGGGCTTGGAAAAATAATAAAAGGAAGAGAAAGCAAAAAGAAGAGGAGGTGCCAAGGATTGAACCTTGGACCTCAAAGAAAAGCCAAGTCTTAAGAATGCATATGTAACCAATTCACCCAGCAGGGGAGTGCTATTAGAAGAGGATGGGAAATTTTAGATAAGTGGGAAAGAAGATGAAGAGACACAAAAAAATTGAAGAGACACCATTAAAGAGGTGCTTGCCTCTTTACTCACCATAAAAGGTCATGAAGAGGAGGAAATGCCTAAGGCATTTTCAGCCAATAAACCCCCCCCCCTTTCTCTCCACCAAACTCTTCCCCTTCCTCCTCTTCCTCACCAAAATCATGTCCTTCACCTCCTAGAGAAAACCGGACCAAAAGAAGAGAAGAACAAGAGGAGTGCTAGAGTTTAAGAGGTCTTTTCTTCTCAAAAAATTTGGAGATCTTTTGGGAACATAAGCACAAGTGGTAAGACTCCCTCACCTGCAACATAATGACTTTTTATGTGTTTTTATGATTTTTATGTTTGCTTGTGATGATGGGTGAAAGAGAATGGAAGAAAACCTTGAGGGAAGTTTCGGCCATAAAGGGGTACCCCCCTTTTTTCTATGTCCAAAAACTTAAAGGAAGAGTTCATGAAATTGTTACTACCTTTTTGTAATGAATACATGATGGATACATGGTGTTTGAATGCCCTCCATGATGTATAGGACTTGGAAGAATTCGGCCAAGTCATGAAATGGATAAATGTTGATGCATGAAGTAGGCTATTGTTATAATGATTGTTTCCTTGCTATATAAATGTTTTAGGCCAAGAAATTTTGTGGAATCTATGCTAAGGGACCCTTGTAACATTTGGCCAAGGGACCTTTAATTATGCCTTAAAACAGATTTTTATAGACCTTCATGAAGTTATAATTAAATCAAGTGATATGCATGTGATTGGATGTTTTATTTCATGATGGAAATAATTTATACCTTAGGGTCAATACCTTATCTAAGTTGTTTGAGCCTAAACTCATGCTCCATTCTATGTATTGATGTTTAGAAAAATGTTACATGTACCCATATGCATGATAATCCAAGTAGAACTCTAGATCATACACCTAAACTAGTGTTTGGTGAAGTACAAACTACTTTTGCACTTGTGAATGAATTCTTATGAAAAATATGCTTTTATTCCCATGTTATGTGAATGATTATGCTATGAAATCCCTACTGTGAGTTTCGACAAATTACAAGAATAAGGGTTAAGAATAGGCTCGAGTACAAAGCATGCCCCTAAACTAGTGTTTAATGAAGCCTAGACAACCTTTATGCTTGTATATGACCTTAATGGTAAAATATGTTTTTGTTTACATGTTATATGAACTTTTATACCATGTTTTACATACTGTGAATATCAGCAAATTACAAGGGTAAGGGTTAAGAATAAGTGCAAGTACGATTCATGCACCCAAACTAAGGTTTAGTGAAGATTAGTCTACTCTGGTACATGCTAATGATCTCTCATGTAAATTATGTTTTATTTCTATGATTAGACGACTTTCATGACATGTTATCTAGCTGAGAATTTTGGACAAATACTAGGATAAGGGTTAAAAATATGCTGAAGCACAAATCATACACCTAAACTAGTGTTTAATGAGGCCTAAACTACCCTTGTGCTTGTATATGATTCCATGCGTAACGTATGTTTTTATTTCCATGATTATATGACTTTTATACTATGTTATCCATGCTATGAATTTTGGCCAATTACTAGAATAATGGCTAAGAATAAGTTCAAGTACAATTCATGCACCTAAACTAGTGTTTAATGAAGTCTAGACTACCAGTGTACTTATAAATGACCCCTTATGTAATGTATGCCTTTATTCCTATGTTATGTGGGTTTTATGCTATGATATCCTTGCTATGAAGTTTCGGCCAGCATATATTAAGATGAGAAAAGAAAGATTAAACTAACATATTGCCTTGATTAAGACATGGAAATAAAAACATATGTTTATGAATAGGGCCAGCATGTATTGATGAAACTAGCATGATGGTTGCTTCACTTACATCTTTATTCCTATATTGATGTATTGATGAAACTAACATCTTTATTCCTATATTGATGTATTGATGAAACTAGCATGATGGTTGCTTCACTTACATGTATTAAAAGAAAGGTCCTTCCATGTCTTGCTATTTATGCTAATGATTATACCATGAAAGTATGCCTATGTTTATGAATGATTGAATGCCTATAGTACATGCAATATGAAAGAAAGAAAGAAAAAGAAAAAATGCATGTTCTATATATGAAAGTATGCTTATGATTATGAATGATTGAATGTTTATAGTACATGCAATATGAAAGAAAGAAAGAAAGAAAGAAATGCATGTTCTATATGAAAGAAAGAAAGAAAGAAAAGAAAAGAATGCATGTATGTATTTTACTTTAAAGATTGGCTTGTACCGGATCTTGAAAAGATCCACGGTTCCGGACTACCGATGATGCTATCCCTAGGCTGAAAGATAGTAAGCCTAGAATGTAGACCCCTGTAGGTCGGGATTAAATACCTCGCATCCTACATAGGGGTATGCGTGCAAAAGAAAGAATGGGTACAAAGCCGGGGACCCCAAAGAAGATGATGTATATGATTTTAAAGTATTATTTACTATGTTTTCTAAAGGGCATCCTAATGTTTTGAAATGCACATGTTCTATGTTTATATGTCTTCATGTATCTTATGTGCCTTATGAATATTATGGTATCCACGAAATGTTATATGTTTTAAAATGCATGCGACATAAGGATTTAGTGAGTAGGAAAGAGCTTACTAAGTTTTATACTTATAGTTTGTTTGCTTATGTTGCAGATCAACATAGAAATTTCTGAGGAATGGGCAGCTGCAGGAAGGGCTAATGTGTGTGGTGGTGACTTGACTGATCGATCCACTTTAGTGCCATCTATAGACTTAGTTCTTATTTCTAATAAGACATATGTTACTACTTTATGCATGATACTTGCTAGTTCTTTGGAGTTTATTTAAGTATGGATGTTATTAGATGTTATATGAGGTTATTATTTCCTTATCGTTGCATATGCTTTTAGTTATGTTTCATTTCCGTTGCAATGTTAGATTTATACGCAATGATATAAGTAAGTAAAAAAAAAAGGTTAAAGGTAATGCGCCGCCTAACGGTAAGGGGCGGGCGTTACACCAAGAACCCCAAAATAGGGTTTCGGCCAAAGAGGGAGAAGAGGAGGAAGAGGGGGAGAAAAAGACTTAACTTCATCCAAATGATAAGAAAACTCTTTTATACTCATCCCATGAATATGAAGAGTTTTTGTCCCTTCAGACACATAAAGCCAATAATGAGCACATCTTTTCATGTGACTCTTCAACTTCTCTCCATTCAATGAAGAGCATCTTTTCATCCTCCTCTACAATTAATTTATTAAATATTTTAATTAATTAATATCTCATCCAAATATGGTTGAGTCTAATCTAAATGAGTTTAACTCAAATTAGACCTCAATTCCATAATCCAATTGGATTCACTTGAGTCTAACTCAGTCAATCCAATTCAGATCAAATCTTAGTCAAACTAAGATCAATTAATCTCCGAAACATCGTGTCCTTAGTGTGTGACCCAATAGGTTCTTGTAATGTAGGCAATGTGTCTAACCCACTTTAGACACATAAGCAATGAGCGACATCTAGCAATACATCATTGCTACCTAAGTAACAAGAAAGTCGAGATCCGACTTAACTTCCGTGACTAGGATAATGTATGACCTTATCCTTCTATCCTCGATATCTAGATTGACCAATGAGGCATAGACTGTGTCATCCTCGATCAATCTTTGTGTTTCTTGATCCCCAAGTAGACTCACTCAAACAAATGAGCTCAATATCTCATATTGACTCATTTGAGCATGGCCATGCGTTTTAGCAGTATTACTGGATCAATAGGCCCACAGATATCACTCCCGTCATATGGGAGGGATAGATCTCATTACATCACTTACATCCCTCCGCATAATTCATTATATATCCAGTGATCGCTTTTATAGTCCACCCTGTTACGGGTGACGTTTGACGATACCAAAGTACATAACTCCTTATGTAGAGAATGATAGTGACTTCAGGTCTAAGAACTATTCATACTAATAGTCATATGAGAATGTTTATGACACTCATATGACAATCTATGAAACTTTCTCATGGTGGGTCAATTCAGTACACATTCTCTAATGTATACCCATGTGTCAACTTGATATCACATATCCATGACTTGTGAATGGTTTAGTGTAGTGTTCTCTACATCATCTCAATATCGATTCAACCAATCGATATGATGTAGATAAGAACCTACTACCCAAGGACATTATTATACTTAGTTATTTGGCACAAGTATAAAGTAAGTATAATAACCAAATATGCCTTTATTAATGATAGAATATGATACAAAAAGTCCCTAGTCAATCATCACATAATTGGCTCTAGGGCTCCTACTAACATACCCATCCATAAATAATTTAGAAACTGAAATAAGATTCTTTCTAAATGAAGGTACATAAAGGTAATTTCTTAAAACCAAACATTTATGATAAATAGACATCTCCCACTGCAATAACCGCCACCTCCGTAGCATTGCTCATGTATACGGTAATCTCTCCCTCAGCTAGTCATCTGGTTAACTGGAACCCCTGCAAAGAATTGCAGACATGATCAGTGGCTCCCATATCTACACACCAAGTACTGGTAGATAACACTGCTAAACATGTTTCGACAACTAAACAAAAAGATATACCTTGATTTTTTTTCCTTTCGACGGGGGTAGTCCGCCTTCCAATGTCCAGTCTGCTTGCATGTGAAGCATTTGCCTTTCAGCTTCTTCACTCCAGCCTGAGGTCCCTGAGATCTTGCCACTTTCTTTGCCAAACTTTGTTTCTACTTGACTTTCGGCTTAGAAGTAGAAACCTTTTCAGCAACAAAAGTACGAGCACTCTGACGAAATAACCCCTCTGCTGCCTGGAGTTCTGTCAAAAGTTCCACCAATGAATATGTCCTTTTGTACATATTATAGTTCTGGCGAAACTGCTCAAAACTCCTAGGTAGAGACTGGAGAATGATATATACCTGGGTTTCCCCATGTATCTCTGCTCCAAGGACTTCTATCTCAAACATGATCCCTCACGGGTGTTCACTCAATCATGGTGGTCATCTTCAAGTTCCTCATCACCTCTTGTCTAGCAGGCCAATTCTGGTGTCCGAACAGTTCCTTGAGATTGAACATCATATCATAAGCAGTAGTGAAGGCTTGATGTTGATGTTGCAGTACATTTGATATAGATGCCAAAATGTAACACCACGCCATCTGGTCTGCCTTCACCCACTTCTTATAACGTTCCTTCTCCTCTTCACTAGAATTCTCACTAGGCTTTTTAGGACATATCTCAAAGAGTACAAATTTGTACTCCTCAGCAGTCAAGACAATGTCCAGGTTTCGTTTCCAATCTATGTAGTTGGGACCAGTAAGTTTATTTTCCTTTAAAATAACAGCAAGTGCCATTTTGAAAATATCCTGAGAATCACAATGGTCAAAACATTAGATTTCAAAATAATATTGATTCCTCAAACAATATAATTTTAAAATCAACCAACACCTTAAAACATCGAGAATATCGTATGCCACGATAGTGTGGACGTATACGAATTCTACATTTGTAAGAGGAGGTTTACCCATTAATTTTATTATCCTGTCAACCTTACTTTTTGACAAATAAAATTAATAGTTGGTACTTCTTCGACCCTACCAATAATAGCAGTGACTCTGATGGGGAGGATACTATTATTTGCATCTAAGTGTTCACCATTACACGATACTAACGTAATTATCTAGGATTATGTCCCTTCCAATGGGGAAGATCACACGCTCCTACCTATAACCATATTTGACCTAGTGATCCGTGAAACAAACTCATCCGATATGGAGGAAGGCACTCAAAGCCAACGCGCAAGCTTGTTCGCATCACTTATCAAATTTGTAATGGAGGCCACGGGACTCAAAGAATCCCTCTCCCACTTAGATATTTAAAATTGAGGAATTTTCAAGCACACACAACATGCATATCAAACAATAAGCAATAAATATGAAAAAATTAAAATTTTCAACTATTATGGCCTTTTGTTCTTACGCCTCCCGTCGTGTCGCCACCTTGTCTCCACCTCCATACATCATGTGCAAGTCATGAAGGAGCTCCAAACCGAGATAAAACTATTTTAATTTACATCTATCGTTCCTATACTCCATGAAGGAGTGTACAACAAATCTAGATCAAAAGTAAACTAAAATGAGCTGCTAAACAATGTCGTATTTAATTACAAACATTATACTAATTAGCCTCGTCAACCCCGAGGATTCAAATAAATATTACAACCATGCACACACAATCACATACAATCACACAAGCCATAATAGTCGGATTTTATAACTGCAATCAAAGAGTTAGCCTACGCGCATCCTACTATTATCCGGCATAAAATTATATATGGTAAATGCACAAAAGTAACCGAATACAAAACACACAAAATTAGAAATCATTGGCTCTGATACCAATTGTTAGTTTCAGTTATGCATGGGAATCCTCGTCATGTCCCCGGATTAAAATTTTATTAATTAAAACAAATCCGGATGGAGATGAATTACCCAAGCAACCGTTTCATCATTGTACTAATCAACTTGAGTGACCGCTTGAACAAACATGTTGTTCAAGCAATCCAACTCGTCTAGTCAATTAACCGCGGAATATATGATGAATAGATCGATAGTTTTTGTGTTTATCTTCAGGGTCCATGTTAATTAACAACATACAATAATAAGATAAGCAAGAAGGAACCAATAGAAGAAATTTACCTCTAGATTACCTCGCGATATTCTATTGTATGACCTAACCTCTTCTTGGACATCGTGTGGGCGACGGTCTTCCAAGAAACGGAGTCACCAAAGCCACCAACTTCTTCCTCCAAGCTTGCGCCGAAAACCCTAATCACCTTCTTGATGTCGCCGGCCAAAAGGAAGGAGTTCTTCCTTTTGCTTGTGATAGTCGGCCACCAAGGATGAAGGAAAGGATGAAGAAGAAGAGAAAGAGTTCATCTCCTTCACTTAAACCCTAGCCAACCTCTTCTTTTGCTTCTATGCGCCGGTGCCACCTCAAGGAAGAAGATGAAACTTCTTCTACTTGTTTGTGCCACCCAAGCCACACTAGCCCTCCAAGTTGCCACACACCAAAGAAGAAAAGAGAGGAGAGGAGAAGAGAACGAAGAGATGTTTCCTTCTTCTTCCCCAAGTGCCAAACCGAGCCCTTCTCCCTTGCTTCTAGCCGGCGCCACCCAACCTAGGAGAGAGAGAGGAAGAGAGAAAATAGAGAGAGGTTTTAGGGTTGTATTGGTTGCCTTGGTCTCATGACACATGAGGAATATATAGGGTGCAATAGGGACCATGAGGAGGTGTTGGGTCTTCACCTTCTAATGATCAAAGTCCGATCCATTAATGATAATCCAATCCACTAAAGGATTATCATTGAACTACCTCACCAACCCCATAATTAAATATGGGTTCCACCATATTATGTGTACAAATTCTCCCCATGTTTAAGATCTCGAATGTCCATTAATTAATTAAATTACTGACAATTTAATTAATTAATATCTAACTCCATGAGTAGTACCACTCAACCTTATCATCATGTCGGACCATGTCCACCTGTAGGATTTACGTGATTAACTTTATGAGCTCCTCAAGGGGACATCATCTTCCTAATATATAGGACATGGTTTCCTTCTATAATCAACGACACACCATGTAAATAATATTATTTCCCAATCTACCGGGCCTATCGATTTAACAAATAAATC
Organism: Boesenbergia rotunda; assembly: GCA_024364735.1. Lineage (NCBI taxonomy): Eukaryota > Viridiplantae > Streptophyta > Magnoliopsida > Zingiberales > Zingiberaceae > Boesenbergia > Boesenbergia rotunda. The sequence goes on along the minus strand of JAGFNQ010000332.1, from coordinate 695,380 downwards.
TCGCCCATTGGTAAATCAAAGAAATAGATATTAAGTACATGTGCCTGTTATTATATCAGGATTAAGAGCATGTACACCATAATATCTGAGGTTTGATTCAATTATATAGTCAGTATAAATTGAATCACCTCTATATCGGTCCTGCTCAATACACACTAAGTGTACTAGTGTAATTCTATGGTTAAGATAAACCAATACCAAATTACACTACAACCATGTCTATGGTTTGTCCAGAACCATCTCGATTGTGAGCCACTACTTATACTCTACAAGGGACTGATAACATGATCTTTTGTGTGGCACCTCACACCATGTTATCTACAATATAAAGTATCAGATAATATGCACACATATAATAAATATAAAATGCAAACAATGATCATGTAATTCTCATTCCAAAATGTAGATGTTCATACAAAAGCTTGGCTTTTAGTATATACATCCTAACATCATGAACTACATATAAGCTAAAGTAAGACAAACAATTCCAAGTCAGTCAAAAAAAAAACAACATGCCATAGTAAGTCCAAGACAAGTGATCTAGTCAAATAGTCAGGTGAGTCAAATGACAAAGTCTAGAATGAAGGGTCGGGGCACCAAGACTGAAGTAGCTACATAAGCTCGGCGTGTTGCTCTACTACCGTCTCAGCCATCTCTGAGTATCAGGCCTCCGACTCCTTTTGTAAAGTCTAGATATGACTCTCGAGATGGTGAGACTCAGTCCCGAGACGGTGAACCTCTATCTCGAGTAGATCTAATCTCTGATCTGTCGAGCGTCGAGGAGGCGGTGGGGGATCCGGCTGATGTGGATCAGGATCTAATGTAGCCTCGATCTCTGCAACTAGATCGTCCTCCTCCTCGTTGGCTAGTCCCGCTCCCCTACCTCGCTTCCAGGTCAAGACCCCGTCAATGATAACTTCTAACCCAGCCAAGGAAAAGTTTCTAAGTCCTATTTCATTGCTTTCAGTCAGCCGAGTGACCTGACCTCTAAGGACATTGCATCCAAAGCCTAAAAAAATCGAGGTCAGGAGGTGGAAATAGGGAATGCGCACTCTCCTGTGAGTAGAAATGCTAGAGGCATAGGTGATGACATGAAAGATATGAAGCCCTATGTCTACGTCCAAGTGATGAAGAAAGGCATACATCAAAAAATTGTGGAATGGCCTCATGATAGCGATGCCCCTAGTGGTGATAGGTAGGACACAACGAATAAGGACTTGGTAAGAGCGTGGTGCTAGGGTAGAAGCTGCATGGAGCAAAAGGTAGAAATGGTGGGGTGTCTCTCACACTCAAAGAAGTAGGTGAAATGTGTGTCTAGAGTGATATGAGAGTAATGATCAGCAAAAGGACCCACCCTAGGTGGATAGCACAAAAGGGTGGACTCAGAGTGGTGCAGCTCAAAATGTTGGTTGAACAGGTCGGGGATATGATAAAATCAATCTGCTGGACGTGGGTAGAATAATGAGTATCATCTAATTTGACCAGATTATTAAAAAATTCTGCACATAAGGTCACATCGATATAATCAGTGTAGTAAAGAAGCTGGTCTAGGTGATAGTGGTGGATAGCGTCCATAACGATAGGATAGTAGGTTTCAAAGTTGTTTCTATGAAGGTAGTGATAGTCTAGGGGTAGATATGTGGACTGTTCAAAGAGATCCTAAAGATCTAAGGAAGGGAATCAAGGGTATGTACTGGGTAGTGTAGCGGGTCCAGCTCGGGCAATACGACGTGCACTAATTTAACAGAAAACATAGTAATAAGAACAAAGAAATAAATAAAAATAATAAAGTAGGTTTTGGATTATACTGTCATTGAGGCATGATAAGAAATGACTACCCTAAGGGAGTTTACTTCATTTCGACAGAGATTCAAGAGAGAAAACGAGGGAAAGAAGAGGAGAAAGGGGGATTTCAGGTGCCTCGGTGGGTTTTTGTTTGCGCGGATGGAGAGGTTTATATAAAGGTCATTCGGGCGCTTGAGTTGGGTTTAGATGCCTGAATGGCAGGCGTCTGAGTTGACCAGGGCACCTTAGTCAGCGATTCCTCCCCTAGTTATTCAAAACTAGGGGCGCATCTCGAGAAGGCGAGGAATGACACGTTGGACGACATCGTGTTGCGGGCGAGCGCTTGAATCCTTATTCAGGTGCCTGGGTTTGAAAAATTCTAAGTTCAAGGGTATTCGAATGAGATTTGAAAAAAAAACTTGATGGAATTTTTTGTAAAAGAATATTTTGAAGAAATTTTTGAAAAAGAAATTTTAAAGGAATTTTTGTAAAGGAAATGTTTTTGAAGAAATTTTTGAAAAAGAAATTTTGAAGGAAAAATTTTTGTAAATGAAATGTTTTTGAAGAAATTTTTGAAAAAGAAATTTTGAAGGAAAAAATTTTTGAAAAAGAAATTTTGAAGGAAAGAAATTTTTGAAGAGAAATTTTGAAAAAGAAATTTTGAAGGAATTTTTTTTTATGCACAAACAATTTCAAGGTCTTAGTACATTTTAGTTTAGGCTAACCAACTTAGTTAGCTGCTTCAATTGGTTGGACTAGATTTACTTTATATCCTAAACACCTCACCCATTTCTAAGTGACAAAACAGGGATCCTTATATGTTTTGTGAAATATTTTCAATTTTTATCTTAAAAAAAAGATAAATTCTAAGACATGATTGAACCTTGACTTAGATTCAAATTTAAGAATTAGTAATTTAAAAATAAACTTCAATATTTGGCATTCAAGTTTTGGCGAGGCACAGGGGTCTTCTTTGGCCTTAGCCTTATTGGATCAACAACTCGTTCCTAGACAAAGTTGCATAAGGAAATACTATTTTTAAATTCCTTATTCAGAAACCTTGGTCTAATTAGTCAAGGATGTGGTGAGGTAGATTCGGTTAGTTCCACAGTGATGGTCGTGGATTCCTGGTCGCGCATGGGAGACCTCTCCATGTCCACGGATCAAAAATTTTTCAATCCGAATGGAGACCGATTTCCCAAACGACCGTCTCATCATCGTGCTAACCGATTCGAGCGATCACTTGAACAACCAAGTTCTCATAGCGATCAATCTCGTCCAACCGATTAGCCGTGGAATAGACGAAGAGCGGATCACCGATTTTTGTGTTTATTATCGGGGTCCAAGATAATTAATTATCATAATTAATTAACAAATAATTAACAACAATGATAATTAATTAAACCACATAAAATGATAGAAAGAACAAAGATCCATAAGAGAAGGTTATACCTCTCGTTACCTCGCAATCTTCTATTGTATGACCCCACCCTTCTTGGACGTCGTGTGACCGACGATCTACCAAGAACTAAAGTCACCAAGGCACGTACTTCTCCACCCTAGCTTGGCCGAAACCCTAGGGAGAAGAAGTGTCTTCTTCTTCCTCAACTTGCACCTGCCGGAACCCCAACCTCCAAGAAGGTTGTCGCCGGTCACAAGGAATTCCTCCTTCCACCTTGCGCCGTCCACCACGTAGACAAAGGAGGAAGAAGGTCAAGAAGAAGAAGAAGAAGAGTGAAGGAAAGAAACTCTCCTTATCCCACACCCAAGCCGCCGCCTACTTCTCCCTTTCTTGCACGCCGCCGGCCACCTTGCTCCAAGTTGGCGCCACTTTCTCCCTCCTAAGCTTGCTGCCATGACTTCCAAGGGAGAAGAGAAGAAAAGGATGAAGAGGAGAAGAAGAAAGGATGAGTTTCTTCTTCCCTTATCACCTTGCGCCACTTCTCTTGCACCCCTTAGCCGCCGGTTGCCCTAGGAGAGAGAGGGGAGGAGAGAAAAGAATAGAGAGGCTAGGTTTTCTATTGGATGTCTTAGATCCCTTGGTCTCATGACACCATGGGGTATATATAGGGCTACAATAGGGACCAAAAGGAGGAGTTGGGTCTTGGCCACCTAATGGATCAAGGCCGGATCCATTAATGAAGATCCATTCCACTAAAGGATCCTCATTGATCTACCTCACCAATCCCCATATTTAAATATGGGCTCCACCTATTATGAGTACAAGTATCTCCCTGTGTTTAAGATATCGTATGCCCGTTAATTAATTAAATTACTGACAATTTAATTAACATCTAACTCCTTGATTAGTACCACTCAACCTTATCATCATATCGAACTAAGTCCACCTGAAGGATTTAACATGATGAACCTTATGAGCTCCTCAAGGGGACATCATCAAACCGACTCACCAGGATACGATTTCCTTATATAATCAATGACACACCATGTAAATAATATTATTTCCCAACTTACCGGGCCTATCGATTTAACAGAATAAATCTCGCCAATTGGTAAACCAAGGAAATAAATATTAATACATGTGCCCGTTATTATTTAGGGGGATTAAGACCATATACTCCATAATAACTGAGGTCTGATTCAATTATAAAGTCAGTATAAATTGAATCACCTCTATGTCGATCCTGCTCAATACACACAAAGTATACTAGTGTAATTCTATGGTCAAGATAAACCAACACCAAATTATACAACAACCATCCCGATGGTTTATCTAAATCCATCTCGGTTGTGAGCCTCTACTTATACTTTACAAGTGATTGATAACATGAACTTCTGTGCGACACCACACACCATGTTATCTACAATGTAAAGTATCAGACAATATGCACATACTAATATAAACATGCAAACATTGATCTTGTGATTCTCTTTCAAAATGTAGATGTCTATATAAAAGCAAGGCTTTTAGTATACATCCTAACACACAGAACTAAGAAGACCAAATAGGAGACGCCTTCCCCTACTTGACTCCCTAGACAGCTTTCCTAATGTACTACTATCAGCTCGCCCCACTCTAATACTAGGTTATGCAAGTTTCAATCAGATCTAATCATTAACTAACCATTTCTAATTCTTAACATGATAATTTGCAATAAATAAATAAATAAATAAGCAAGCATCAAGAAAGGTATTCAAACAAAAATTATCTAACCACATGAATAGTTCTTATATTGGCTCCCCTTAGATCATATCCCCGATATGGTCTATCTAAGTAATAGATATGATCCTTGTGAATCCAATATTGATTTGGTCTATCTTGATTGGTCAAGCTCAGTTTGGGGAATCATGCTTGGACTGGGGTGATAGGGCGATTAATTACTGAGTAGTAAGACCTAACTCATGAATTGGTTTTAAATCCAATTCCAGATCGATTTAGAATAGATTTCTGTTTTCCAAGAATCATATCAAGAATCTTGGAACCTAGGATAAATTATTCCAAATTTGCTCTGAGTTCTTTGACTTGAGCTTTCAGGGCGAAATTTTCTTCCTCAAGTCTTTAACTTGAGTAGAGGTTTCTTCCTGAATATGCTGAGTTAAAGGACTCGAGCTGGTCTCTTCCTTAAAGATTTTTACCTCCTCTCGGAGAGACCTGACCCGGTCATTGGACTTAGCTAGTTTGTGAGATAGTATGAAATTAATTTGTAATGATCCGATTCAGAAAAACTAGTTACCTTAAGTCGGTCGTTTTCGACAATGAGACAGTTCCATGCTCTGTTTCTTTGTCTGATTCAGAGGCGATGTTGATCTCATCTTTAGTCGTTAAGGCAAGGTGGTTGGAGTGTGTTGGTTCATCCTCATCCGATTTTGAAGATGACTCGTCCTAGGTAACCTGCAACGCCTTCTTCCATCATTGCTTCTTTGTATCCTTCGCATTTGGACACTCTGATTTGAAGTGCCCCTTCTTTCCACATCCATAATAGGTGTGGTCCGCCTTGTTCTCTGGTTCAGCCGGATCATCTTTCGGCTGTCCTATTTTCTTCTTCTTTTGGGCTTTCCGAGCTCTAAACAATTTTCAGACGATGTTCACAAGCTCCACCAGCTCTTCCTCTTTGGATTCCGAGTCAGAATCTGGTCCCAATTTTGGTGTCTTCTTCTTGATTTTTCTTGCAATTAAAGCTACACCTTTCTCTATAAGCGAACTGTTAATCTGCTCATGTAACTCAAATTCAGAAAATAACTTATCTAGTTTTATTTTGTAAAGATCCTTAGAAATTTTGTTGGCATCAACCATAGACGCCCACAACTAGTTTTTAGGGAACGAATTTAATGTGGACATGATTGATGCGAACCCAAAGAGAAGAAGTCTAAAGAACACACAACAAATGGAAGAAAAAGGGAAAGATAGTCTAAATCGAAAAGATGGAGAAGGTAAGAAAGAAACCTCAACCCAATGCTTAAGGAAGCACGAACCTTGGTATAGAAGAAGAAGAAGATAGACGACACAACCTTGCGATGGAGGTTGATAAGTCTTGAACGCCACAAGGGGATGCCTTGATAAGTTCTAGTTCAATGAAGAACCAACAAGTGAGAGCCTCACCATGTAGTAGATTGAATAAGCCAAAAGTTACATATTGTGGCCGCCACCCCCTTAATTTATAGCTATAGGGTGACCTAAAAACCCTAAAAGGCCAAAAGAAAGCCCATTTAGTAGAGGCCTATGTAGACTACATAGGCCTATTGAGCTCTTGGCACTATTACAACCCAAATAAAGCTAGAAATTGGGCCTAAATTGAACCCACAAAATTAACATATCCTTCTTACATAGACAAGAGACTAAGGAGACTAGCTAAGCTCATCTACGGCTTGAATTAGGTTGATTAAGCCGTATGACTTGCTCTTGGTCAAACCTTCTTCGATAGTAGCTTTGGCTTTTACATCTTCAATTAGCACATTAAGTGCTTCTTTCATCTTTTTAACCTTAGCCCTTGTAATTGGGCCTCCTTTGATGCATAATGGATCATCAACATCTTCTAGAGTGGGTTGAGCATGATCTGTATCGTTAGCTTGTTGGGCAACTTGTTCACTTCTTTTGTCTCCATCATTCCCCCTCTCCTCAAAAGGATTCGTCCTCGAATCTTGATCACCTACATCAAAGGGAGAGAGATCAGAAACATTAAATGTGGAACTCACATTATACTCACCCGGCAAGTCAAGCTTGTAGGCATTATCATTGATTCGCGCCACGACTTGAAATGGTCCATCTCCTCTTGGATGCAACTTAGTACGACGTTTCGCAGGAAATCTCTCCTTTCTCATATGAACTCAAACCCAATCATCGGGTTCAAAGATTATTTTCTTTCATCCCTTGTTGGCTTGCGTAGCATATTGTTCAATCTTTTTTTCAATTTGCATCCTTACTTTCTCGTGCATTTGCCTCACAAATTCAGTTTTCTTTGTACCATCCAAACTTGTATGCTCAGAGATAGGCAAAGGTGATAAATCCAAAGGAGTTAGCGGATTGAAACCATATACCACTTCAAAAGGTGAACACTTAGTAGCAAAATGTATAGATCTATTATATGCAAATTCAACATGTGGTAAACATTCTTCCCAACCTTTTAAATTCTTTTGAATGATAGCTCTTAATAAAGTAGCTAAGGTTCGATTTACTACCTTAATTTGTCCATCTGTTTGTGGATGACACGTTATAGAAAACAACAACTTTGTTCCCAACTTGCCCCATAGTGTCTTCCAAAAGTAGCTTAGAAACTTTGCATCACGATCTGAAACTATACTTTTCGGTACTCCATGAAGTCGTACAACGTCCCTAAAAACGAGATCAGCAATATGGTTAGCATCATCTGTTTTCCTACAAGGAATAAAATGAGCCATTTTGGAAAATCTATCTACGACCACAAAAATAGAATCCATACCTCGTTTTGACCTTGGTAAACCTACAATAAAATCCATAGAAATATCAACCCAAGGTTCACTAGGAATTGGTAGTGGTGTATACAACCCATGCGCTAAAGATTTAGATTTGGCTTTTCTACATGTGATACACTTCTCACAAAATTTTACAACATCTCCTTTCATATGTGGCCAAAAGAAATGCTCCAACAAAACATCCAGTGTTTTTCTCACTCCAAAATGTCCCATTAGTCCCCCACCATGGGCTTCTTGGACTAATAATTCCCTCAATGAACAGTTAGACACACATAACCTATTAACTCAAAATAGAAATCCCTCATGCCTATATATCTTTCCAAATGCAGCATGCACACAAACTTCAAATACATTTCCAAAGTCAGGTTCTTTAGAATATAGATCTTTAATGTATTCAAATCCTAACAATTTAGTGTTCAAAGTAGAGAGCAAGGAATACCTTCGAGATAAAGCATCTGCAACAATATTTTCCATACCTCGTTTATACTTGATCACATAAGGAAATGATTCAATAAACTCCACCCATTTCGCATGACGTCGATTCAACGTACTTTGGCTCTTCAAGTACTTCAATGATTCACGATCAGTGTGAATGACAAACTCTTTGGGCCACAAGTAATGCTCTCTAAAGCCCTCACCAAAGCATACATCTCTTTGTCACAAGTGGGATAGTTCAAAGCTGCTCCACTCAATTTCTCACTAAAATAAGCAAGGGGTTGATCTTCTTGTATTAGCACAGCTCCAATACCTATTCCTGATGCATCACACTCAATTTCAAAAGTTTTAGCAAGGTTAGGTAATGCAAGTAATGGAGCAGAACTTAATTTCTCCTTAAGTGAGTTGAAGGCTGAATCCTGTTCACTATTCCAATGAAATCCAACATTCTTTTTAACAATTTCAGTCAAGGGTGCAGCTAAAGTGCTAAAATTCTTAACAAACCTTCTATAGAAACTTGCCAAACCATGGAAGCTACGTACCTCAGTTATTGTTTTTGGTGTTGGCCATTCACGAATAGCCTTAACCTTCTTCTCATCCACTGCAATTCCCTTAGCACTAACAATATAACCAAGAAACTCAATTTGATTAGTGCAAAAAGAACATTTCAACTTTTCATTTCGCAAAACAATTAGAACATTTTGTAAATATTGTAGATGCTCCTCTAAATTTTTGCTATAAATCAAGATGTCATCAAAATATACTACGATAAAATTTCCAATAAAAGCACGCAGAATATGGTTCATTAACCTCATGAAAGTACTAGGTGCATTAGTAAGCCCAAATGGCATAACTAACCATTCGTACATGTTGATGCAGTCTGACCCTGATTGTTGTTTTGGTGTTGACATCGATTTTAGTTTAGGTTGATGATTATGATCATGGTTAAGTCCTAATCGGGGATTAGGCAGGGAGTGTATGGAAAATCCTAGCTTGGAGGGCTAGGTGGTGAAAAGTCCTAACCTGGAGGGTTAGGTGTGACAAATCCTAGCTTGGAGGGCTAGGTGTTGAAAAGTCCTAATTCGGAAGGGTTGGGTGAAAAGTCCTAGCTTGGAGGGTTAGGTGAAAAGTCCCAACTTGGAGGGTTAGGTGAAAAATCCTAGCTTGGAGGGCTAGGTGTAGAAAGGTCCTAACTCGGAAGGTTGGGTGAAAAGTCCTACATTGGAGGGCTAGGTGAAAAGTCCTAACTTGGAGGGTTAGGTGAAAAGTCCCAACTGGAGGGTTAGGTGAAAAATTCTAGCTTAGAGGGTCAGGTCCTAGCTTGGAGGGCTAGGTTGAAGGAAACCCTAGCTTGGAGGGCTAGGTTGGAGCCCCTGGATCGGTCTGGTGATCGATCAGGGAGGTTGGCACGGTACTCCTTCGTGGATCGGTCTGGTGACCGATCCAGCGATGACTGACCGATCTGGTGACCGATCAGGGAGTATGCGTTTCACTCACTACACAGCTCCTGATCGGTCCGATGACCGATCAGGGAGCTCATAAGTGGGTTGAGTTCCCCTGCTGATCTGCTCCTGATCGGTCCGGTGACCGATCAGGGAGCATCCAGTAGGTTTTTGGTAAATCTACTAATCGGCTCCTGATTGATCTGCTGACCGATTAGGGAGAAACTGTGACCGATCAAGCTGAACGATCAACTGTCGCGAGGTTTCTCAACCTGACCAATCAGGCTTAAGCCTGATCGGTCTAGAAGCATCCTGATCGGTCTGGTGACCGATCAACCAGTGGATTTCGAGCGGGATTGTGGCAAGCTGATTGCAGGATCGGTTTGGTGACCGATCTGGTGACCGGTCAGGGTGACCGATCATACGAGCTTACGATTCCAAGTTTCTCACTGTGGACCGATCAGGCTGGAGCTTGATCGGTCTGGGATAGTTCTGATCGGTCTGGTGACCGATCACTTTAATTCAAATTGCATTGTCAGACGCTCTGATCGTGTCTGAACGTATCTGATTCTCTGTGCATAACATCTGATACTTGATTTTCTGATTGATATGTTGTGCTAATGCTCTGATTAAGTTGTAGGTGATAGGGATGGATTCAAACACTTAAGGGAGAGTCAAAGGAGGCCTTTCCTTGGAGCAGGTTTGTCCATTTGTCATCTCAGGTTGCAATGGGCGCTGGCGCTGGCTGGAGCTGTTGACTGGGGCTAGGCTGAGGGAAGCTCAGGGAATCCAGGAGAGCTCAGCAGGCTGGTGGTTGCAGGTGAGCAGTTGGAGGTTGCAGGGAGATGGTGTCACCTGACGTTCAGTGGAGAAACAAAAGGAGCGTATCGGAGAAGAGCAGAGAAGAGTTCAGTGAAGAGATTTCTGGCTTGAGTTCTTGTTGCACGATTGTTTTTCTCCACATTGTGCTTTTGCGATTACTTGCATCATCTTGAGCAAGCAACTGTGATCTTAGAGGAAACCATCGATTACTTGGGCACTTGAAAGAAGGAACAAGGAGCTTGAGTTCATCAGCGAGAAGACACGGAGAAGGGTGTTCTTGCGTGAGATCTGCGCTGGGTGGAGCTCGGGAGAAGCTTGCTTGTGTTCTTGTCTGTTCTAAGTGCTGAGTAAGATCTTTCTTGTGTTTCATTGTGCTTAAGACTATATCTCTGTTGAAACGCTGTGGAGAGGTTACTCCACCGAGAAGGAGGTTGCATTTTATCCGGTGTTCACCGGGGCTTGATCTGCCGACGATCAAGGGATCGCCCACCTTAAGGGCACGCCAAGGAATAGGGGCAAGTTATCCCCGAACCTTGTAAATCCTCTTGTCAGCGTTTTGCATTTGTGCTTAGCTAGGTTTTATTTCTGCACACTCTGTTTTCTTTAGCTTCCACTGTGCTACTAATCTTTGAGTCGCAGAAATTTCAAAAACACAAAGTTTTGGTGTCTGGCTACATTCACCTCCCCCCCTCTCTAGTCATCTAAGGTCCAACACGTGGTATCAGAGCTTGGGGCTCGTATAAGTGGATTAACAACCGAGAGCTATCAAGAATGGCTTTGTGAGAAGGCTTCTCCACCACCCGACCTCCTTTCTTCGATGGAGCAGATTTCCAATATTGGAGATCGAAGATGGAGTACTACCTAAAGATGGACATCAACACTTGGTTCGCTATGAAGGAGGGTTTCACCTCTCCAAAGGGTGATGAAGGCAAGGAACTCGAGTCATGGCGTTGGTCGGCTGAACAAACCCGAAAGAGTGAAGCCGACGCGAAGACGGTGATGACCCTACAATGTGGCATGAACAAAGACCAACTCATCAAGGTTTGTCCATTTTCAAGTGCAAAAAACTTGTGGAACAAGCTCATCGAACTCCATGAGGGAACCCGAGACTCAAGAATCGCCAAGAGGGACTTATTCCTCAATCAACTTCAAAACCTCTCCATGAAGGAGAATGAGACTGTAAGTGAGCTCCACAGCAGATTCAAAGAGGTATTGAATGGTCTCTACTCAATTGATGAAAAGGTCGAAAATCGCGACCTTGTGAGGTATGTGTTAAGCATTTCCAAGGAATGCTTTGTGGTCATCCATGGTGGATGCCTACAAAGTTTCTAAGGATTTATCAATTGTTAAACTAGATGATCTATTTTGTGAAATGGAATTACATGAGATGGCTAACAAAGACCCCAAGGAAAAGGGGATTGCCTTAGTTGCAGGGGACCGATCCAACAAGAAGAAGAAGGAGAAGGAAGTCTCCTCATCTTCTTCCTCATCCGAATCCGAGGAAGATGACAGCGGGTCTTCTTCCTCCGAGATGACAAATTTTGTGAGAAGGATGATGAGAAGGGGTCGACGCTTCAAGGGTAAAGGTAACCCTAGTGAAGCTAAAGTTGATAAGTCTAATGCTTCGTGTTATGAGTGTGGCAGGAAAGGACACTTCAAGAGTGAATGCCCAAAGCTAAAGAAGGAGGAGAAATCCAAGAAGAAAGAGGAGAAATCAAACAAAAAGAAGAAGGCCTTGAAGGCCACGTGGGATGAGTCCTCCTCAAGCTCATCAGATGAAGAGGAGGAGAAGAGCACAAGGCATGTGACACTCATGGCTCTTGGAGAAGAAAACAGTGATGAATCCTCCGACTCCTCAAACGCGGCTTCATCATCTTCGGATGATGAATAACCTCTCCCGAACTTGAAAAATGTTATAGAGCAATTGCTTGTTTAACCAATATGTTGAAGAAGTCAAAAAATAGGGTTAAATCATTGCAATTAGAAGTTGAACAATTGAAATCATCTAGGGATGAGAACATAGATGATTTACATGTTGAAATGTTAGAGGATGAAATTAAATCTTTGAAAATTGAGGTTGAACATTTGAAATCCTCTAGCGTTGAGGATGTAGATGATTTGCATGATGAATTATTAGAGGATGAAAACAAATCATTGAACAGTGAAGTTGAGAGACTCAAGAATATTCTTGAGAAATTCTCAACAAGCTCAAAGACCCTAGACATGATCTTGAATGCCCAAAGGGCGGTCTACAATAAGGCCGGTATTGGTTACTTAAGAACCTTCATTTGTGTCCTTAATGTCTAGGACTGGTGTTAGGCCACTTAAGACACCCAAGGTTCATAAGAAAGTTGTCAAGGCATGGGTGCCTAAGTCTTGTCTAGTAGGTGCTTTAGGTCCCAAGGTTTGGGTACCTAAAACTTCTATTTTTCGAATTGTGTAGGTTATGATTGAGGGGGAGCATCTATCAACTTGGTTCGTTGATAGTGGATGCTCCAAACACATGACCGGGGATAGATCATTGTTTACCACACTTCAAAGAAAAAGTAGAGGTAATGTTTCATTTGGTAACAATGGTAGTCTTAAGGTCATAGGAATAGGAGATATTCAAATATCCGAATGTCTTAGAATTAAAAATGTCCTTCTAGTCAAGGGGATGACATTTAATCTCCTAAGTGTCAGTCAATTGTGTGATGCGGGTTACACAATTGATTTCAAATCAAGTCAATGTCTAGTTAAACAACATGCTAATTTGGACACGGTACTACTAGTAGGAACAAGAATAGATAATATTTATCAAGTTTCCTTTAAAAGTGCTACTAATACTTTTGCTAAGTGTCTCATGTCGAAAGAAGAGGAGTGGACCCTTTCGCACCGGAGGCTAGCACAATTTAACATGAAGAACATCTGGAAGTTGGCCAACAAGAGATTGGTTCGTGGCTTAAAAGACAAACTTTGTGATGCGTGTCAAATGGGTAAGCAAACAAAATCTGCACATAAAGGTAAAAGGGTTGTAAGTACTTCAACCGCTTTGGATTTGCTTCATATGGATTTGTTTGATTGTAGCACTATCATATCTTTGAATGGAAGTAGATATTGCTTTGTTATCATTGATGATTTTACTAGATATACATCGACTTATTTTCTTAAATATAAGGATCAAACCTTAGATGTCTTCATTTCTTTTTGTAGAAGGGTTGAAAATGAAAAATCATCAACAATTAAGATAATAAGAAGTGATCATGGAGGTGAATTTCAAAACCAATGATTTTTAGAATTTTGTCAAGATAGAGGGTATAGACATGAGTTCTCCACACCTAAAACACCACAACAAAATGGTGTTGTAGAGAGGAAGAACCGTGTTTTACAAGAGCTGCGCGAAGCATGCTCAACGAGTACTCACTACCGAGCTACTTGTGGGCCGAAGCTGTAAACACGGCTTGCTACGTGCAAAACCGAGTCCTCATCCATAGGTTCTTAGGAAAGACTCCCCATGAACTTTGGTTTGGAAAACCACCTACGGTTAAACATCTTAGGGTGTTTGGTTGTAAGGTATTTATCCTAAACACCAAGGACCACCTTGGAAAGTTCACGGCAAAAGCTGATGAAGGGATACTAGTCGGGTACTCCTTAGTTAGCAAAGCCTATCGAGTCAATAAGAAATCTAGATTGGTTGAAGAGTCTTCTGATGTGGTTTTTGAAGAAATTCCAAGAGCAAATGACCAATTAGAAAATGTAGAAGGAGTTCAACTCGAACTTAGGAGACTAGGTTTGAATGAAATTCCAAATGTTGTTGATGGTGATGAATCTGATGACGGTGAGCCTAGACAACCAGATCCCGAGGTTGAGCTTGTGTCTAGTGAAACAATTCAAGAAGCACCACCAACACCTAGGCAAACAAGATTAGCCTCTAGTTATCCCAAGACCAAATTGTTGGAGATATCCATCATGGGGTTAGGACTAGATCATTCTTCCGGAATGAGGCTAATGAAGTTGCTTTAATTTCCGAAATTGAACCTAGGAAAATTGATGAAGCATTAAATGATCCCGATTGGATCATCGCAATGCAAGATGAACTAGGTCAATTCGAAAGAAGTNTCGTGTTGATGCAGTCTGACCTTGATTGTTGTTTTGGTGTTGACATCGATTTTAGTTTAGGTTGATGATTATGATTATGTTGGGTTTAAGTCCTGTAGTGGACTAGGCATACCTAGTGGGACTAGGTTTGATAAAATCCTAGCTTGGAGGGCTAGGTGTGGAGAAGTCCTAACCTGGAGGGTTAGGTGTGAAAAATCCTAGCTTGGAGGGCTAGGTGTGGAAATGTCCTAACTCGGAAGGTTGGGTGAAAAGTCCTAGCTTGGAGGGCTAGGTGAAAAGTCCTAACTTGGAGGGTTAGGTGAAAAGTCCCAACTTGGAGGGTTAGGTGTGAAAAATCGTAGCTTGGAGGGCTAGGTGTGGAAAAGTCCTAACTCGGATGGTTGGGTGAAAAGACCTAGCTTCGAGGGCTAGGTGAAAAGTCCTAACTTGGAGGGTTAGGTGAAAAGTCCCAACTGGAGGGTTAGGTGAAACATCCTGGCTTGGAGGATCAGGTCCTAGCTTGGAGGGCTAGGTTGAATGAAACCCTAGCTTGGAGGGCTAGGTTGGAGCCCCTGGATCGGTCTGGTGACTGATTATGGAGATTGGCACGGTGCTCCTTCATGGATCAGTCTGGTGACCGATCAGGGAGTATGCGTTTCACTCACTGCACAACTCCTGATCGGTCTGGTGACCGATCAGGGAGCCCACAGTGAGTTGAGTTCCCCTGCTGATCTGCTCCTGATCGGTCCGGTGACCGATTAGGGAGCATCCAGTAGGTTTTTGGCAAACCTACTGATCGGCTCCTGATCGGTCTGGTGACCGATCAGGGAGAAACTGTGACCGATCAAGCTGAACGATCAACTGTCGTGAGGTTTCTCACTCTGACTGATCAGGCTGGAGCCTGATCGGTCTGGGAGCAGCCTGATCGGTCTGGTGACCGATCAGCCAGTGGATTCCGAGCGGGATTGTGGCAAGCTGATTGCAGGATTGGTTTGGAATCTGGTGACCGATCAGGGTGACCGATCATACGAGCTTGCGATCCCAAGTTTCTCACTATAGACCGATCAGGTTGGAGCCTGATCGGTCTGGGATAGTTCTGATCGGTCCGGTGACTGGTCACTTTAATTAAAATTGCATTGTTAGACGCTCTGATCGCGTGTGAACGTATCTGATTCTCTGCGCTTAACATCTGATACTTGATTTTCTGAATGATATGCTGTGCTAATGCTCTGATTAAGCTGCAGGTGACAGGGATGGATTCAAACACTCAAGGAAGAGTCAAAGGAGGCCTTTCCTTGGAGCAGGTTTGTCCATTTGCCATCTTAGGTTGCAACGGGCGCTGGCGCTGCTGACTGGGCTAGGCTGAGGGAAGCTCACGGAGTCCAGGAGAGCTCAGTAGGCTGGTGGTTGCAGGTGAGCAGCTGGAGGCTGCAGGGAGATGGCTGTGACCTGGCGTTAGTGGAGAAGACTTAAGCGGCGTAGCGGTGAAGTGGAAAAAAACTTCTCGCTAGAGCTTACTGCGCCTTCTTCATACTGCATTTTCTGTGCTTGTGCGATTACTTCCATCATCTCTTGAGCAAGCAATTGTGATCTTTGAAGCAACCATCTATTACTTGGGCACTTGAAAGAAGGAACAAGGAGCTTGAGTTCATCAGCGAGAAGACACGAAGAAGGGTGTTCATGCGTGAGATCTGCGCTGGGTGGAGCTCGGGAGAAGCTTGCTTGTGTTCTTGTCTGTTCTAAGTGCTAAGTAAGATCTTTCTTGTGTTTTATTGTGCTTAAAACTATATCTCTGTTGCAACGCTGTGGAGAGGTTACTCCACCGAGAAGGAGGTTGCATTTTATCCGGTGTTCACCGGGGCTTGATCTGCCGACGATCAAGGGATCGCCCACCTAATGGGCACGCCAAGGAGTAGGGGCAAGTTATCCCTGAACCTTGTAAACCCTCTTTGTTAGCGATCTTGTTAGTTGTTTTAGTTTGTTTCTGTTTTCTGCATTTTTGCACTTCTCTGTTTCCATTGTT
This sequence comes from Boesenbergia rotunda, assembly GCA_024364735.1. Classification (NCBI taxonomy): domain Eukaryota; kingdom Viridiplantae; phylum Streptophyta; class Magnoliopsida; order Zingiberales; family Zingiberaceae; genus Boesenbergia; species Boesenbergia rotunda. Next base: position 678,886 of record JAGFNQ010000332.1, on the reverse strand, counting down.
TCCGCTGCTGTGCTACTAACCGTGAAGTGCAGAGAAACCCTCAAGCGAAAGAAGTTTGTGTCTGGCTATATTCACCCCCCCTCTCTTAGCCATCCAAGATCCAACAAGTGGTATCAGAGCTTGGGGCTCTATACAAGCGGATTAACAACCGAGAGCTATCATCAATGGCTTTGAGAGAAGGATTTTCCACCACCTGTCCACCCTTCTTTGATGGAGCAGATTTCCAATATTGGAGATCGAAGATGGAGTACTATCTTAAGATGGATATCAACACTTGGTTCGCTATGAAGGAGGGGTTTACCCCTCCAAAGGATGATGAAGGCAAAGAACTCGAATCATGGCGTTGGTCGGCTGATCAAACCCGAAAGAGTGAAGCTGACGCGAAGGTGGTGGTGACCCTACAATGTGGCATGAACAAAGACCAACTCATCAAGGTTGGTCCATTTTCAAGTGCAAAAGACTTGTGAAACAAGCTTATAGAACTCCACGAGGGCACCCGAGATTCAAGAATCGCCAAGAGGGATTTATTCCTCAACCAACTCCAAAACCTCTCCATGAAGGAGAATGAAACCGTAAGTGAACTCCATAGTCGGTTCAAGGAAGTCCTCAACGGTCTTCATTCCATAGATGAAAAGGTCGAAAACCGCGACCTTGTGAGGTACGTGTTAAAAGCATTTCCAAGGAATGCTTTGTGGTCATCCATGGTGATGCCTACAAAGTCTCCAAGGATTTATCAATTGTTAAACTAGATGATCTATTTTGTGAAATGGAATTACATGAAATGGCTAACAAAGGCCCCAAGGAGAAGGGGATTGCCTTAGTTGCAGGGGAACGATCAAACAAGAAGAAGAAGGAGAAGAAGAAGGAGAAGGAAGTCTCTTCATCTTCATCCTCTTCCGAATCCGAGTCCGATTCCGAGGAAGATGGCAATGGGTCTTCTTCCTCCAGATGGCAAATTTTGTGAGAAGGATGATGAGAAGGGGTCGACGCTTCAAGGGTAAAGGTAACCTTAGTGAAGCTAAAGTTGATAAGTCTAATGCTTCTTGTTATGAGTGTGGCAGGAAAGGGCACTTCAAGAGTGAATGCCCAAAGCTAAAGAAGAAGGAGGAGAAATCCAAGAAGAAAGAGGAGAAATCAAAGAAAAAGAAGAAGGCCTTGAAGGCCACTTGGGATGAATCCTCCTCAAGTTCATCCGATGAAGAAAAGGAGGAGAAGAGCACACGGCATGTGGTACTCATGGATCTTGGAGGAAAAGAAAGTAGTGATGAATCCTCCGACTCCTCAAACGCGGCTTCATCATCTTCGGATGATGAAGAGGTAACCTCTCCCGAACTTGAAAAATTTATAGAGCAATTGCATGCTTAACCAATATGTTGAAGAAGTCAAAAAATAGGGGTAAATCATTGCAATTAGAAATTGAATAATTGAAGTCATCTAGGGATGAGAACATAGACGACTTGCATGTTGAAATGTTAGAGGATGAGATTAAATCTTTGAAAATTGAGATTGAACGTTTGAAATCCTCTAGGGTTGAGGATGTAGATGATTTGCATGTTGAATTGTTAAAGGATGAAAATAAATCATTGAAGAGTGAAGTTGAGAGACTCAAGAATATTCTTGAGAAGTTCTCAACTAGCTCAAAGACCCTAGACATGATCTTGAATGCCCAAAGGGCGGTCTACAATAGGGCCGGTATTGGTTACCGACACAAAGAACCTTCATTTGTGTCCTTAATGTCTAGAACTAGTGTTAGGCCACTTAAGACACCCAAGGTTCAAAAGAAAGTTGTCAAGGCATGGGTGCCTAAGTCTTGTTTGGTAGGTGCTTTAGGTCCCAAGGTTTGGGTATCCAAAACTTCTATTTTTCGAATTGTGTAGGTTATGATTGAAGGGGAGCATCTATCAACTTGGTTAGTTGATAGTGGGTGCTCCAAACACATGACCGGGGATAGATCATTGTTTACCACATTTCAAAGAAAAAGTAGAGGTAATATTTCATTTGGTAACAATGGTAGTCTTAAGGTCATAGGAATAGGAGACATTCAAATATCCAAATGTCTTAGGATTAAGAATGTCCTTCTAGTCAAGGGGATGACATTTAATCTCCTAAGTGTCAGTCAATTGTGTGATGCGGGTTACACAATTGATTTCAAATCAAGTCAATGTCTAGTTAGACAACATGACAATATTGACACGGTACTAGTAGGAACAAGGATAGATAACATTTACCAAGTTTCTTTTAAAAGTGCTATTAATGCTTTTGCTAAGTGTCTCATGTCAAAAGAAGAGGAGTCCACCCTTTGGCACCGGAGGCTAGCACATGTTAACATGAAGAACATCCGGAAGTTGGCCAACAAGGGATTAGTTCGTGGCTTACCAAGCATCAAGAATGAAAAGGACAAACTTTGTGATGCATGTCAAATGGGTAAGCAAAAAAAATCTGCACATAAAGGTAAAATCACTGTAAGTACTTCTACCGCTTTAGATTTACTTCACATGGATCTATTTGATTGTAGCACTATCATATCTTTGAATGGAAGTAGATATTGCTTTGTTATCATTGATGATTTTATTAGATATACATGGACCTATTTTCTTAAATATAAGGATCAAACCTTAGATGTTTTCATTTCTTTTTTAGAAGAGTTGAAAATGAAAAATCATCAACTATTAAGACAATTAGAAGTGATCATGGAGGTGAATTTCAAAACCAACGATTTTTAGAGTTTTGTCAAGATAGAGGGTATAGACATGAGTTCTCCACACCTAGAACACCACAACAAAATGGTGTTGTAGAGAGAAAGAACCGTGTTTTACAAGAGGCTGCATGAAGCATGCTCAATGAGTACTCACTACCGAGTTACTTATGGGCCGAAGCTATAAATACAGCTTGCTACGTGTAAAATCGAGTCCTCATCCATAGGTTCTTAGGTAAGACTCCCCATGAACTTTAGTTTGGAAAACCACCTACGGTTAAACATCTTAGGGTGTTTGGTTGTAAGGTGTTTATCCTAAACACCAAGGATCACCTTGGAAAGTTCACGGCAAAGGCTGATGAAGGGATACTGGTCGGGTACTCCCTAGTTAGCAAAGCCTATCGAGTCTACAATAAGAAATCTAGACTGGTTGAAGAGTCTTCTGATGTTGTTTTTGAAGAAATTCCAAAAGCAAATGACCAATCAGAAAATGTAGATGGAGTTCAACTCGAACTTAGGAGACTAAGTTTGAATGAAACTCCAAATGTTGTTGATGGTGATGAGTCCGATGACGGTGAGCCTAGACAACACATAGATCAGCCGGATTCTGAGGCTGAGCTGGTGTCTAGTGAAACCATTCAAGAAGCACCACCAACACCTAGGCCAACTAGATTAGCCTCTAGTCATCCCCAATACCAAATTGTTGGAGACATCTATCATGGGGTTAGGACTAGATCATTCTTCCGGAATGAGGCTAATGAAGTTGCTCTAATTTCCGAAATTGAATCTAGAAAAATTGATGAAGCATTAAATGATCCCGATTGGATCATTGCTATGCAAGATGAACTAGGTCAATTCGAGAGAAGTCAAGTTTGGGACTTAGTCCCTAGACCTAAGAAGACCACCATTATTGGAACCAAATGAGTCTTCAAAAATAAATTGAACCACAAGGGAGAAATCATAAGAAACAAGGCACGCTTAGTAGCCAAGGGCTATAGTCAAGTTGAAGGCCTTGATTATGATGAGACCTATGCTCCCGTGGCACGATTAGAGTCCATCCGATTGATGCTTGCATTTGCAGCACATCGGGGTTTCAAGTTATATCAAATGGATGTCAAATCAGCCTTTCTAAATGGTTTAATTAGAGAAGAGGTCTATGTCGAACAACCTCCGGGGTTTGAAAGTACCAAATTCCCAAACCACGTATTTAAGCTAAAAAGGCACTTTATGGCCTTAAACAAACACCCCGAGCTTGGTATGAGCAGTTGTCGACATTCCTAATTGAAAAAGGATTTGTTAGAGGCCAAATAGACCCTACACTATTTCTACGGAGAGATGGTGACAATATTTTTGTAGCCCAAGTATATGTCGATGACATAATTTGTGGCTCAAACAACAAGGGTTATTTAAATGAGTTCATTGGACACATGGAGAGCGAATTTGAAATGAGTCTAGTGGGAGAGTTGACTTTCTTCCTTGGACTTGAAATCAAGCAAACTCGCAACGGAATCCATGTGCACCAATCAAAGTATACTCAAGAAATGCTTCGAAAATTCAATATAAGTGATTCAAAAGAGGTAACCACTCCCATGGCTACATACACAAGATTAGACAATGATGAGAGTGGTAAACCCGTTGATTTGACTCAATATCGGAGCATGATAGGTAGTCTGCTATACCTCACAGCTAGTCGACCTGATATACTTTTTGCTGTGGGTATGTGCGCTAGGTATCAAGTTTGTGCCAAGGAATCTCACTTAATTGCGGTTAAACGAATTTTGAGATACCTCAAAGGCACAATTGATGTTGGTCTATGGTACCCCCGTACCGAATCATTCGACCTAATTGTCTATACCGATTCCGACTACGCTGGATGTAAGTTGGATCGGAAAAGCACAAGTGGGGGCTGCCAATTTTTAGGATCATCTTTAGTTAGTTGGTCAAGTCGGAAGCAACATTGTGTTGCTCTCTCCACGACCGAGGCAGAATATATTGCTATGGGAGAGAGTATATCGCAATTGTTGTAGATGATTCATACTCTAGAGGACTATGGATTGAGTTACAAGGGTGTGCAAGTGTTGTGTGACAACATTAGCACAATTAACCTAACCAAGAATCCAGTCCATCATTCTAGGACTAAACATATTGAAGTGCGTCACCACTTCATTAGAGATCATGTTGCTAGAGGAGATGTTGTACTCTCATATGTAGAGTCCTAATCAAATTTAGCGGACATTTTCACTAAACCACTCCCCGAAAATGAATTTAGTTTCTTAAGAAGGGAGTTGGGAATGTGTCGCGCCTCATAGACATCAAAATGCATTCAAAACCTTCATGATTAATTCTAATTGTTGGGATACAATTGGGTAACTTTGGGGACATCTCACACAAACTATAAGGTTCAACAAAACGTTTTTGTTTGCTAGAAATGGGGTGAGATGTTAGGATCAACTCAATTTCTCAAAATGTCAATGCATCCCTTGAGAAATTAAGTTGACGAGATAAAAATCACTTCGGTGACCAAGTATGGGGAAAACCAATGCATAACATATGTGTACTTGGCTCCATGATCATACTTGGACATTCCAATCAAGAAAACTTGATTGGAAACTTGAATCTGATACAAACTTGGTTAAATTTGCTTGAATGTCTGTTGATTGAGTTTGACTCCACTTGGGTGGAGCAAAGTGATTGTTAAACCCATAAGGACCTTTGATCCTTATTCAGGGATCAATTTTAGTCAAGGGATCACTTCCAAGATCGATATTCTTCATCAGATCTTATCAGAAATTGAAGAGAAGTCTGAAACTGAAAGTTTCAGATCGTATCAGGGAATATCAGGAACCCTGATCGGTCACTGGACTGAGCAGGAGTAGAGCTGATCGGTCCCCGGACCGATCTGGCTCCCTCCTGTGGTGATCGGTCCACAGACCGATTAGAGGGGTCACAGAGACTTTGCGAAATTTTGTCTACACATTCTGTGCTAGCCTGGATCGGTCCCCAGTCTGATCTGGCACCCTGTGGTGATCGGTCCACAGACCGATCAGGGGGGCTTCTAGAATACCCTTCAAACCTACTGTTCGCTTCCTGATCGATCAAGCCGATCGATCAGGAGCCTGCCTGATCGGTCACCCGACCGATCAGGACCAGGCCAGTCCGATCAGGCCGGAGCCTGATCGGTCTGGGCGCTCCCAGATCGAACGGTGATCCGTTCAATCGCATTAAAGTATGGTTGGTGGACCGATCCACCAACCAATTTAATCACGTTTCTCTCCACTTCCCAAGCCCTAGTCGATCAAAACCCCTCAGCGCCGAAACCTCCCTTCCTTCTTCCTTGCGCGTGCGATCTCCCTTCACTTGCTGTGCGTGAGTCTCTCCAGCGATCTCCTCTGCGAGTGCGATCTTCTCCTTCTGCGCGAGAGTTCTTATTCTTGCTGTTGGTGTTGTTAGCAACTGCTAGCTTGTCCCCTGTGTTGCGATTCTCTCTTGCGCAAGGTTCAGAAAGTATTTTCCTCTCGACCAAATCGCCATGGCACCTAAGTAAGTTTGTGTTTCATGTTATCTTACAGATTACTTCATTAGTTATGTATTTGGGCTAATCACAATGTGTTTTCCTGTCTTGTGTCGTGACCCTATGACCCTGCCGTGACCTTTCCTTGCCATGTTACTGATTAAATCTAATCATCTTTGATCAATGCCTTACCCTTGTGTTCACTTGATTTCTCTTGCGTCTTTGATTACATGATCAAACTTGTGTTCACTTCGCTGATTCAATTTGTGCCATGATAATCAAATTGTATCATGATTTAATTAATCCCATTTCATGCCGTGATCATACCATGACTTTAACTCTACTGATTGAACCTACTCCTGATCATTCCAATTCATTAGAAGATCATCCAAGGGAAAAGAACTCGTAGAGGGCAGCTCGAAGGGCAAAGCCCCTTCTTCTTCCGCGCCCTCCCGAAGGCTCAGCCTTCCTCAAGTTCTCGTTTTCCCAATGCATACCTGGAACAAACCTTCCAAACTAGAACTTTTAAACTTCTACCTTGCAGATCGATTGATAGGACTTTCTTATATGAGCACTGCCCCTCTATTAAAGAGGTGGTTGATTTCTATAATCTCAAATTTTTCCTTTCTCTCGAGCGGACCATAAATGTTGATCTTGTGTCTGAATTCTACAACAACTTGCAACCAGGACCACAAGAGGGTTTTAGGTATACAACTCGGTAGCCAAAACCAACCTTAACTTTACCTACAAAAACTTTTCAGTATTTCTTGGTTGTCGACGATCGCCTAATTTTTACTCTATCTATCCTGTGATCCCGGACCCGTTACTGCCTCCATTTGTGGGAGTCACCCCCGACTCGATCTATGAGTATTTCTTTCGACATCCTAGGCCAGCTAGCCTCGATGAGTTAGGGCCCGACTTCCCGACCTTTGCTGCTCTTCGTCTTTCCCCTGATGATTATATTTTTTTAAGATAATCACAAACTATATTCTGCCAATCACTTCCAAACCTCTCAATGAGATCCGTTCTTATCATTGTTTGCTACTCTATGCGATGCATCGCTATCTGGAGTATGATCTCACGACGTGCCTTATCTTTTCCATCATAGCATATAGCAAGTCCGGACGGCGCACAGTCTACATGCCATATGGACACATTATCACTGATCGGCTCTAGTCAGTTGGTATCGATGTATCCAAGGGTCGGACGGTGTCGATGGTTCGACAAGACTGCCGACTTGGGAAATGTCGTTTGCCAAGTCTGGTATTGCTGTCAGACCTCAGGGCCAGGGTCTTATATGGAAGGATGAACGGGGTCTAGGGGAGCTACCACGGGCGGACCACGTACAGGTACCAGCAGCTCCGGCTGTACATCTTGAGGCGCCCGCTACAGCAGACTATGAGTACAGTCCAGATCCCGATCTACGATGGTAGATCGCGGAACTTGAGCAGTCCATGGACCATCGATTACACCTATTGGAGCTCGGGCAGAGAACATTTCAGACGGAGCTCCGATCTGAGATTTCTGATCTGCGTGCCAGTCAGGAGGCATATCAGTCTACGATGCTGGCCCAGCAACAGTCCTGGATTGAGGAGTGGCGCGTGTGGGCGGCTGGTCATCCATATCGTCTGCCCTTCCTGGGGATGCACCCTCTGGCAGTGCTGCACCACGTCCTATATACCTGCTGATACGACCGATGATCCGATGCAGGATGATGACCCCGCTGAGCATTGATGATGACTTGACTTTGATGTTTATTTGTGCTCGACTTGACTTAGATGCTATGTGCTGCATCTGCTATGCCTGATTGTTTTGGATGTTTTTACTATATTATGCTTATTGTTGGTTTATATAGTTGTTCATATGACTACCATTCTGATATTATGCATTTCCATGATGATGCTTTGCCATGGTTATTGTTGGTTGGTATGATTGGTCAAAATATTCCTATCATTATGTATGCCTTATTGCGCATGATTATGCTATGCTCCATGTTCATATGATACATATGCTTGTTTTGTCATGCTTATCTTTGTCATATGTTTTCATATGCTTTCATAAATCAAATCATACCTTTGTTGTTTTGGGATACCCCTAGGGTTGAGGGGGAGTATGTTTAAACTTAACAGCCCCTCTAGACCCTTTTCGATGTTCGACAAAGGGGGAGAGTGAGGTTGGTTAAGTTTGGGATGATTATATTGTAGGGGGAGGATCGTGATTCCCCTATGATTCTAAAATTTGAGGATAATGATTTTGAATCCCTAAACTTAAAATCGGATTGTCAAACAACAAAAAGGGGGAGATTGTTAATGCAGTCTGACCTTGATTGTTATTTTGGTGTTGACATCGATTTTAGTTTAGTTTGATGATTATGATTATGTTTGGGTTTAAGTCCTGGTCATGGACTAGGCATACCTAGTGGGACTAGGTTTGATAAAATCCTAGCTTAGAGGGCTAGGTGTGGAGAAGTCCTAACCTGGAGGGTTAGGTGTGAAAAATCCTGGCTTGGAGGGCTAGGTGTGGAAAAGTCCTAACTCGGAAGGTTGGGTGAAAAGTCCTAGCTTGGAGGGCTAGGTGAAAAGTCCTAACTTGGAGGGTTAGGTGAAAAGTCCCAACTGGAGAGTTAGGTGAAAACTCCTGGCTTGGAGGGTCAGGTCCTAGCTTGGAGGGCTAGGTTGGATGAAACCCTAGCTTGGAGGGCTAGGTTGGAGCCCCTGGATCGGTCTGGTGACCGATCAGGGAGATTGGCACGGTGCTCCTTCGTGGATCGGTCTGGTGACCGATCCAGCGATGACTGATCGATCTGGTGACCGATCAGGGAGTATGCGTTTCACTCACTGCACAGCTCCTGATTGGTCTGGTGACCGATCAGGGAGACCACAGTGAGTTGAGTTCCCCTACTGATCTGCTCCTGATCGGTCCGATGACCGATCAGGGAGCATCCAGTAGGTTTTTGGCAAACCTACTGATCGGCTCCTGATCGGTTTGGTGACCGATCAGGGAGAAACTGTGATCGATCAAGCTGAATGATCAACTGTCGCGAGGTTTCTCACCCTGACCGATCAGGCTGGAGCCTGATCGGTCTGGAAGCAGCCTGATCGGTCTGGTGACCGATCAGCCAGTGGATTCCGAGCGGGATTGTGGCAAGCTGATTGCAGGATCGGTTTGGTGACCGATCTGGTGACCGGTCAGGGTGACCGATCATACGAGCTTGCGATCCCATGTTTCTCACTGTGGACCAATCAGGTTGGATCCTGATCGGTCTGGGATAGTTCTGATCGGTCTGGTGAACGATCACTTTAATTCAAATTGCATTGTCAGACGCTCTGATCACGTCTGAAGGTATCTGATTCTCTGCGCATAACATCTGATACTTGATTTTCTGATTGATATGCTGTGCTAATGCTCTGATTAAGCTGCAGGTGACAGGGATGGATTCAAACACTCAAGGAAGAGTCAAAGGTGGCCTTTCCTTGGAGCAGGTTTGTCCATTTGCCATCTCAAGTTGCAACGGGCGCTGACGCTGGCTAGTGCTGCTGACTGGGGCTAGGCTGAGGGAAGTTCAGGGAGTCCAGGAGAGCTCAGCAGACTGGTGGTTGCAGGTGAGCAGCTGGAGGCTGCAGGGAGATGGCTGTGACCTGCGTTAGTGGAGAAGACTTAAGCGGCGTAGCGGTGAAGTGGAAAAAAACTTCTCGCTAGAGCTTACTGCGCCTTCTTCATACTGCATTTTCTGTGCTTGTGCGATTACTTCCATCATCTCTTGAGCAAGCAATTGTGATCTTTGAAACAACCATCTGTTACTTGGGCACTTGAAAGAAGGAACAAGGAGCTTGAGTTCATCAGCGAGAAGACACGAAGAAGGGTGTTCATGCGTGAGATCTGCGTGGGTGGATCGGGAGAAGCTTGCTTGTGTTCTTGTCTGTTCTAAGTGCTAAGTAAGATCTTTCTTGTGTTTCATTGTGCTTAAAACTATATCTCTGTTGAAACGCTGTGGAGAGGTTACTCCACCGAGAAGGAGGTTGCATTTTATCCGGTGTTCACCGGGGCTTGATCTGCCGACGATTAATGGATCGCCCACCTTAAGGGCACGCCAAGGAGTAGGGGCAAATTATCCCCGAACCTTGTAAACCCTCGTTGTTAGCTATCTTGTTAGTTGTTTTAGTTTGTTTCTGTTTTCTGTATTTCTGCACTTCTCTGTTTCCATTGTTTCCGCTGCTGTGCTACTAACCGTGAAGTGCAGAGAAACCCTCAAGCGAAAGAAGTTTGTGTCTGGCTATATTCACCCCCCCCCCCCCCCCCCCCGCCTCTAGCCATCCAAGATCCAACACATCGAAGGCCGGCGGTCCCTTCCATATCACCATCGCCGGCCGACCCTCACTCAACCATCCATCTTCTCCCTCTCCATCTTTCCTTCCATTTCTTTTTCTTCCCTACCATCACTCCGGCCAGCAGTTCCACTTCACAGCCACTTCCGGAGCTCAATCCACTTCTCTACTCTCGGGTTGCCACTCCACCAATGGGACCGAACACAAGGAGAAGAACAACAGCTTCTATCCATCTCCACTCCTTCAAGCCACCACTTCTTCTCCATCCTAGGGCAGCCCTAGTCCATCCACCTCTCCACTTTCTTCTTTAGATTAGAACAAGAGAGGGCAGCTCCTTCATCCGAGCTTCGATCAGCCGCTCATCCGCAAGATGTATCCGAAGCATGAAGCCCTTTTTGTGTTGGGTTGATTTCCTAGTATTTGGTTATTCCTTTGTTTGTGTTAATTGATGAAGGCTTGTATTGAATTTGATTCCCTATGTTTGGATTGCATGTACTTTTATTAAATTCTATCATGCTCATCAAGTGTTTGTTGAATTGTCCCTTCCATGAGTCAAGTTCTAGTTTGCTTATGTGTTAGTTTGACTGTTGGTTATTTCTTTGTGGTGAGTTGATAGATTTCATTTGTGTATTGAATGCTTGTATTGAATTTGATTCCCTATGTTTGGATTGCACGTACTTTGATTAAATTCTTCCATGCATACCGTGTGTTCGATGAAATGTGTCTTCCATTAGTTAGGCTTTAATTGTTGCATTTAAGTTTGTTGATTTCATTTGAATGCTAGATTTAGATTTGATTTTAATTTGATGCAATTAGGTTAGGTTTTTTTTATGCTCCATTTCCTTAAATACTTACCTTATGTTGCTTTTCATTTCCTTGCAAGTATAGTTTAGATTAGATTAACTCTTCGTTACTCACATTGTCTTTCATTAATTAGGATTAGATTTCATACTTGCTTTGATATTTCTTCTCGTAGTCTTAGCATTCAAATCCAAACCCCCAGTTTAATATCCAAAATCCAAAAGCAATAACATACGATCCTAAGATTTATTAACCTATCATTACATTCCTTGAGAGAGACGACTCGAGTTACTCTATACTACATTAGTTTAGAGGAGTTCGATACTTTAATTGTATTTGAAACCGTAACATGACTAAAACGGTTATCACCCGCTGCTGCAGAGGGCTACTATAAGTCGGATCCTGACCTTTGCTGGCAGATTGCCGAGCTAGAGCAGACGATCCATCATGGTCTGCATGTCTCAGAGCTCTGGAGACAAGAGGTCCGCTCTGAGTTTCAGGCTTTCGACCGTAGACTGCTGGCGATCGAGTCTGACGTTTCTGGGATTCGCTCCCGGCAGGAGACTTGGCACGATGAGTGGCACAGTTGGGCAGCTGGTCATCCGTACCAGCCTTCATCCTCTAGAGCAGCGCCTTCCAGTAGCACTGCACCAGGGAGCGTTATATATATTGACGATACATCTGATGACGACCCTGCTGCGGATTGATTTGATTTGTGATGCCCGTTTTGACTTGATGATGATATGTCTATACTCTACCTATCATGACTATATTCTTGATGCTGTGTTATGCAATTGACTCTTTGACTGATTTCCTTGTATGCCTTGCTATATTATGTATATGATTGTTCATACGACTGCTATTTTATGCATTGTTATGCTTATTCTTACTCCATGTTCATATGATACATATGATTGTTTTGCCATGCCTTATATTGTCATATGTTTTTCATATGCCTTCAAATTTTTCATACTCTATGTTGTTTTGGGAGACCCCTAGGATTGAGGGGGAAGTTTTATTTTTAAAACTTAACGACCCCTCTAGACCCTTTTCAGTGTTTGACAAAGGGGGAGAGTGAGGTTGGTTAAGTTTGGGATAATTATGAGTAGGGGGAGGATCCTGATTCCCCTATGAGTGTGAGATTTGTAATTATTGATTTCAAATCCCTAAACATAAAATCGGGTTGTCAAACAACAAAAAGGGGAAGATTGTTGATGCAGTCTGACCCTGATTGTTGTTTTGGTGTTGACATCGATTTTAGTTTAGGTTGATGAGATGATTGGGATTAAGTTCTGGTCGTGGACTAGGCATACCTAGTGGAACTAGGTTTGATGAAATCCTAACATGGAGGGTTAGGTGTGGGAAAATCCTAGCTTGGAGGGCTAGGTGTGAAAAGTCCTAACCTGGAGGGTTAGGTGTGGAAAAATCCTAGCTTGGAGGGCTAGGTGTGGAAAAGTCCTAACCTGGAGGGTTAGGTGTGAAAAGTCCTGGCTTGGAGGGTCAGGTCCTAGCCTGGAGGGCTAGGTTGATGAAATCCTGGCTTGGAGGGCCAGGTCCTAGCTTGGAGGGCTAGGTTGAAGTCCCGGTGAGTGAGACTGGGCATGGAGTCTTGGTCCGGAGGACTGAGCACGAGTTAGGGGAGGCTGGGAGCCAGTTCTCTTGACTTAGAGTGGGTTTGGCCTAGCCTGGATCGGTCTGGTGACCGATCAGGGGAGTTGGCACGAAGTTCCCTTGTGGATCGGTCTGGTGACCGATCCAGCTATAACTGATCGGTCCGGTGACCGATCAGGAAGCATACAGTGAGATTGAGAACTTACTGCTCGACTCCTGATCGGTCTGGTGACCGATTAGGGAGCATAGAGTTCACTCACTACTCAGCTCCTGATCGGTCTGGTGATCGATCAGGGAGCTTAGAGTTCACTTCCTGCTCAGCTCCTGATCGGTCTGGTGATCATCAGGGAGCATACAGTGGGTTTTGGGAACCTTACTGCTTGGCTCCTGATCGGACTGGTGTGTTGGTGCAAGGTGCATCAATGATGTTCCCCTTTAAGTGTTTTAATGTTTGATAATACACTTAAGTCAGTGATACATTGAACAGACAAAGGGGAGCAAAAGAGGAGTAACCTAAGTGGAAGAAAAGTCCTAATTAACCTAGGCACTAAGACTCGGTGGGTGAAGCTGGGCACTAAGACCTGCTCGAAGGTGGGCACTAAGTCCTGATCGAGGATTGGGCACTAAGTCTTGGCAAAGGGCTGGGCACCAAAGACCTGCTCAGAAGGTGGGCACCCATGGTCGAGGATTGGGCAAGAAGACCTGGCCGAGGGTTGGGCATCGAAGTCCTGGTTCGGGGAATTGGGCAAGAAGACCTGGCCGAGGGTTGGACACCGAAGTCCTGGTTCGGGGAATTGGGCACGAAGACCTGGCCGAGGGTTGGGCACCAAAGTCCTGGACCTAGGGTTTGGGCACGAAGTCTTGGTTCGAGGGATTGAGCAACTTAGCTGAGCGATGACTAAGGACAGAAGTAGAGACGGGGTCACAGTTCGGGCGTCTCGAGGTCCGGAAGTATCGGAAGCTAAGAAAAAGTCCACCCGAAGGACTGGGTGGCAACCGTCTCCTGAAAGGAGTAGGTGAAAGGTGCGTTCTCGGGGGTGGGAACTTGCGTCAGTTCGACCTAGGGTTTCGTGGAAATCCGAAGTCCGAACCAAGTCCTTAAGGCTAATATTGTATGTATATTTGCTTTGTATTTGTGTATCTTGCAGGTACCAAAAACCGGAGACAAAGCAGGTAACTAGGCTGGAAGCTCTGAAGCCAGGCCCCCCCATCAGTGGGGGTGCCCCCACTAGGCATCTAGGGCGCCCCCATTGATGGGGGCGCCCAACCAAAGAAGGAAAAAGCAGTTTTCATGTGGTAAGCAGAATAGGCCTCAAGCGGGGCGCCCGGGAGGTCCGGGGCGCCCGGGAGGTCCGGGGCGCCCGGGTTCAAAGCTGTTTTGCTGCTGCGAGTTCGAAGCAGGAGATTAGCGTTGACTGGGTTCAAGCTAGGCGCCCGGGAGGTCCGGGGCGCCCTGGTCAAAAGTTTTATCAACTGTGGCGAGGTCAGCGCAGGGATAAAGTTTGACCGAGTTTATCGGGGCACCCCCAACGTCCAGGGTGCCCGTAGGAAGCCTATAAAAGGGGCTTCGACCCCTCTGCTTCAAACACAACTGCTGAAAGCGATTCTGAGCATTCTGATCGACAACAACACGCTAAAGACGAGGCTCTACGACCGGGAGGCTCCAGGAGGAAGTGTGTGGCACTTCGGAGGTCCAGATCGGCCGAGTTTCAAACTCTAGTTGTTCGGTTTGCATTTAGTATGCTGTACTTACTTTGTTATACCTTTTTGATTGTACTTCTACACTGTAAGACGGGTTTTCTCCGCCTCCGGAAATTTCCGGCAAGGAGACCAATAGTGGACTCACGCCGTGTACATAGGCCTTGGACGTACTGACCCTGGGGGGTTGGGAACCAAGTAAATAAATCCCGCTGTGTCCCTGTCTTGCTTTTATTTTTATTTACTTTTCCGTGTGCTACTAATGCTCTAAGTCTAGAACGATCCAAAGTTTTACGAAAGTTTCCGAAGAATTTTCACGGTCGATATTCACCCCCCCTCTATTGACGGCACCGGTCCTACAAGTGGTATCAGAGCCAGGCCACTCTTCACCGGACTAACCGCCGACGGAGCAACGACGCCAGGAGTTGAGGGGGAGTCTAGGGGTGAATCAGGTACAATTATTAATGCCATTTTAGTACATGTTATATGTGGGGAGATGGCTAGGAGGGGGTGAATCTAGGAACAATTTCTTGTCTTTTCGATTTTCTGATTAAGTGTAGCAGCGGAAACAAAAAATGAAGAAGAAATTAAAAACTGCAGAACAGAGAATAAAAAGGATCGCTACAAGGATGTTTACAGTTCGGGGATAACTTGCCCCTACTCCTTGGCGTGCCCGTGAGGTGGGCGATCCCTTGATCGTCGGCAGATCAAGCCCCGGTGAACTCCGGATAGTAGAAGCCTCCTTCTCGGTGGAGAAACCTCTCCACAAGTGATCTCAAGAAGATACAAGTTAAGCACAGAGACACTCGAGAAGACAAGCTCACAAGGATGTAACAAGATCGCTTAAGCACAAAGCAACAGAGAGCACGAACACCGCCCAGCCAAACTTCCCAAGTTTCTGTCTTGTTCGCCTCGGCTCCTCTGCTTCCAGCTTCGTCACTTAAGCTCTGCTCACCATCACAAGCTTCATCAGCATCCACTGAGCCAACCTGAACTCACTGACCTCCCTGAGCACTCAGTCCACTGAAGACCTCCTCTCCAGCTGAGCCTCCGTCAGTCGCCAGCTGCGTCAGTTGCCCATTGAAACCTGAGAATGAGAAACAGCCAAACCTGCTCAACGGAAAGCCTCCCATTGACCCTCCTTGAGTGTTTGAATCACCTACTATCCCCTGCACACTTCAACAGAGACTTAGCAATGCATATCAAAACATATCAGCAGTGTATCAGAGAATCGGCAGTGAAAACAGACTTCTGACAGCATATTTGAATTAAAGTTCTGCTCCTGATCGGTCCCCAGACCGATCAGGGAGGAGCCTGATCGGTCACCAGACCGATCTAGCAGTTTCTGCACACTCCTGATTGGTCCCCAGACCAATCAGGCTCCTACCTGATCGGTCACCAGACCAATCAGGCTCCAGCCTGATCGGTCACCAGACCAATCAGGCTCCTGCCTGATCGGTCACCAGACCAATCAGGCTTGAGTGAACAGTGATTCTTTAATCAAATCCAAAGTCTCTGATCGGTCACCAGACCGTTCTGGACCTGATTAGCAAGGGAACTCAACTCACTGTTCGCTCCCTGATCGGTCACCAGACCGATCAGGAGCTGTGCAGTGAGTGAAACACACACTCCCTGATCGGTCACCAGACCGATCAGCCATCGCTGGATCGGTCACCAGACCGATCCACGAAGGAGCACCGTGCCAACTCCCTGATCGATCACCAGACCGATCCAGGGACTCAAACTCAGCCCTCCAAGCTAAGTTTTCATCCACCTTAGCCCTTCAAGCTAAGGATTTTTCACCTAACTCTCCAAGTTGGGAATTTGCACCTAACCCTCCAAGTTAGGACTTTTCAACACCTAACCCTCCATGTTAGGATTTTCCCAACACCTAGCCATCCAAGCTAGGATTTTCCATACCATGCCTGATCCCTGATCAGGACTTAATCATCATCAATAATCATCCACCTAAACTAAAATCGGTGTCAACACCAAAACAACAATCAGGGCCAGACTGCATCAATAATATGCTTCACATGCAGGGAGAGAGGGCACTACAAAAATCAGTGCCCTACTCGTAAGACTCGGTCTACACCACCGGCGGCAAAGGAGGCACCAGCGCCAGGAGTCCGGAAAAACAAGGATCGCGTACAATGCTTCAAGTGCAGAAAATACAGACACTACAAGAACAAATGCCCGACAAAGGTACGTAAAATTTACGTTCCGAAAAGTTTAACAATTCCTACACTGTCTCATGATAATTTAGTTAATTTTTCTGATAAATTAGATTTACTGAATAGTAAAATTAATATTTTGCATGTCAAATTAGAAAGTGCAGATATGACTAAAATATCAAAAATTAACTATTTAATTCAGAATATTAATTCAGTAATCTCTAGATTAAATTATCATAACTTTAATTCTGATAATTTTAAACTTAATTCTGATAATTTTGATTCGGATAAATTTAATCCTAAGGATAAATCCGAATTCAAATTTGAAAATCCTAAGGATAAATCCGAATTCAAATTTGAAAATCCTAAGGATAATTCTAAATTTGAAAATTCTTTAGATAATTATAAATTCAAACTTGAAAATCCGTTGTATAACTCTAAATTCGAATTTGAAAATTCTAAAGATAACTCTGAAGTTAGTGAAGTTAATTCAAAGATAATCCTGAAATTATTTTTGAGGATAAAAATGATTTTATTACAAATCTTGAGGATAATTTTGAAGATAAAATTCTCCTAGATAACAACTTAATTATAGATAATCTTGAAAATTTTTACAAAACTTTAACTAGTGGCCCAAATTACTCCTCCTATGTTGAGGATACTAAAAGATGTAATTTTGAGGATGAGGAGGATATGGAACTATCTAAGATAAAGGCCATAATTAATAAAGTTCACAAAGGTTCAAACAAATCCGAATTGTTAGAAAAACTTGGAAAGATAGATAAAAAGGAGTCAGAAATTTTCGAAATAATGAAAATTTTGAACTTAAACCCACAACTATTAATCAATCATTTCAACCTTAATTATTCAAATCTTAACTTAAATCTAAACTAAATTAAATTAAATTAAATTAAATTAAATTCAAATTAAATTCAAATTAAACTAAATTCAAATTACATCCAAATTAAATCAAATTAATTGAAATTACATCCAAATTAAATTAAATTCAAATTAATTCAAATTAAATCCAAATTAAATTAATTCAAATTAATTCCAAATTAAATTAAATTCAAATTAATTCCAAATTAAATTAAATTCAAATTAATTCAAATTAAATCCAAATTAAATAATTCAAATTAATTCAAATTAAATCCAAATTAAATTAAATTCAAATTAATTCAAATTAAATCTAAATTAAATTAAATTCAAATTAATACAAATTAAATCCAAATTAAATTAAATCTTAATTCAAATTAATTCAAATCAATTAAATTAAATCTTAATTAAATCAAATTCAATTCAAACTTAATTAACTCAAACTTAAATTAATTAAAATTAATTCAATATCAATTAATTCAAACTTAAATTAATTCAAATTAATTAAATCTTAATTATTCAAATTCAAATTAATTAAATCTTAATTAAGTCAATTAAATTCAACTAAATCCTAATTAAGTCAA
Source organism: Boesenbergia rotunda (assembly GCA_024364735.1). Classification (NCBI taxonomy): domain Eukaryota; kingdom Viridiplantae; phylum Streptophyta; class Magnoliopsida; order Zingiberales; family Zingiberaceae; genus Boesenbergia; species Boesenbergia rotunda. The sequence goes on along the minus strand of JAGFNQ010000332.1, from coordinate 660,611 downwards.
TTAAATTCAAATTAAATAATAATTAATTTAAACTTAAATTAATTCAAATTAATCCTAATTAATTCGAACTTAAATTAATTCAAATTAAAATAACTCAAACTTAAATTAATTCAATCTAAATTAATTCAAACTTAAATTAATTCAATTAAATCTCAATTAATTAATTAATTTCTAATTAAGTTAACTTCAATTAATTTTTAATCCAACCAAATATTAAATAAACCCGAACTAAACTAAAATCTTACCCAAACCACAACAATTAATTAAATAAAATTAAATATGTCAAAGTGGGTTGACATATTCGCCGGTTCACATGACATGTATCAAATCAGGAATTTGATACATCTTTAAAAACGTAATTAAAATGCTTTGGACTTATTTGACTCATGCATAATTGTCATGCCATGCATTTGCTAATTCTTTTAAATATATGACATGTCATTCATATTTATGTTTTATGCATAATTTAGAACGGCTATAGAAAAAGAATAATTGAAACTTGATCAACCTAGTATTGGGTGGAGGTGAGATGATAGTACGTTAGGGAAGTCATCTTGGCGGAACTAGCCGAAGCTACCGATCCAAGACCCAAACTAGTTAGACCAAAATCTTTCAAGGAGTAACTTGAAAATGAATTTTCAATAAAAGGCTTTGTCAAGGAAAGGGTTGATGATCCAATAAGGCTACGGCCAAAGAAGGCCTAGTGCCTCGCCAAGACCTGGAAGCCGATTATTGAAAACCAAATTCATTTTACTATTGTCAGATTTGAATCTAACACAAGCTTCAATTAAATCTTAGAGTTAATAATAAATTAAGAAAAATGATTCAAGCATCTCACAATACACCTATAAGGCAACCATGCTTGTTGTATTGATACATCTAAAATGGGTGAGATGTTAAGGACCAATGAATTGAAAAATATTTTTTCAAAATTGTTAGAATATTTTTCTAAAAATATATTTTCAAAATAGTGCTTCAACGTAATAATGTTTTTATGGAATTCATGCTTGTCTGATTGATTATACATATTATATATTTTTTCAAAAGTATATCTTTTCAAAAATTATTTGACTCACTCAATTAGATACAAGCCTCTTAGGACAACACTAAAGTTCCTTAAGGCACTTAGATAGAGTCAAATGATGTTGGGTACAGGGGGAGTGTTTTCGCTCTGTTAAATTTTTTTTTGAAAAGACTTTTCGAAAACTGTGCCTTAATTTCTATCACATACGTTTTCAAAAAGACTTATACTTTAAAAATTATCTTCTTTTCAAATTGTGATTTCAAAATCTATCTTCCTGAAAATTGGTATTCATTTGATTTTGATAAACCCTAAAGACACAGAGGAAGGTCCACTTCATGATCTATAAGGACTCCTAGGATGTGTCAGATTTAGGGGGAGTCTGAGTCAAACTTCTGACAAGTTTTAAATTATTTATGTCAAAAATTATTAGATTATTCTTTTGATCTGAATCAAACCTTAAGACGTAGAGGAAGAGTACTTGTGGTCAACAAGTTTCCCAGGATTGAGTCAAGTTTAGGGGGAGATCAAATTAAAAGAATTATTTAATAACATGTTTTCATATCTTCAAAATCTTGCTAAAAATCTAAGTCTTTCAAAATACTATTCTTCTATTTGTCAGAATTTGTGTGACTTATGAAATTATTTTTGAAATAATGTTTACTTGGGTTGGAGAATTTCCAGGACACTTAGGAAATGTCCTTGTAGTCAACAAGGTTTTCTAGGATGGTGTCAGACTAGGAGATAAATCAAGTCAAGTAAAATATTGTGTCTTCAAAAATTCACACATTTTTCAAAATGTACTAGCATATATTTTCCAAAGTACTATCATTTTTTATCAAAATTCTGTTTTACAAATAATAATAATAATATTTACTTGAGTTTGAAAATTTTCCAGGACACTTAGGAAAATGTCCTTGTAGTTAACAAGATTTCCTAGGATTGTGTCAGACTGGAAAAGAAACCGAGTCAAGTAAAATATTATGTTTTCAAAGTCTAATCTTTTTCAAAGTACTTAATTTTGAAAAAATTCAATGTATTTTTCAAAAGTACTTAATTTTTTTTAAAAAAATATTTCTTAAAAAGTACTTGCATTTTTTTTATAATTTTCAAAGTACTTGTACTTTTCAAAGCGCATAGCATTTTTCAAAATTATGCATTTTAAAAATGTAATATATCATTCAAAATACAATGCTTTCAAAAATTTGTACTAAGTATTTTCAAAAAGAACCAAAGGTTTTCATTGTTGGTGCAAATATCTATTTTTGGTCTTTTTGATGTATGACAAAGGGGGAGAGGTGTCCTTAAGTTAGAAAACTTTTTTTCTCTCCCAAAGATAAAAAATATAGTTTCAAAACTTATATCATTTTTTATATTTTTTTTCCAAGAATAGTAAGTTAGTCTCTTCAGCCAATCTAACTTAAGATATTGTCAAACATCAAAAAGGGGGAGATTGTTAGTGCAGGGTGCATCAATGATGTTCCCCTTTAAGTGTTTTAATGTATGACAATACACTTAAGTCAGTGATACATTGAACAGACAAAGGGAGCAAAGGAGGAGTAACCTAAGTGAAAGAAAAGTCCTAATTAACCTAGGCACTAAGACCTAGTGAGTGAAGCTGGGGACTAAGACCTGCTCGGAAGGTGGGCACTATGTCCTAATCGATGATTGGGCACTAAGTCCTGGCAAAGAGCTGGGCACCGAAGACCAGCTCGGAAGGTGGGCACTAAGTCCTGGTCGAGGACTGGGCAAGAAGACCTGGCCGAGGGTTGGGCACCGAAGTCTTGGTTCGGGGAATTGGGCAAGAAGACCTGGCCGAGGGTTGGGCATTGAAGTCTTGGTTCGGGGAATTGGGCACGAAGACCTGGCCGAGGGTTGGCCACCTAAGTCTTGGACCTAGGGTTTGGGCACGAAGTCTTGGTCCGAGGGACTGAGCAACCTAGCTGAGTGATGACTAAAGATAGAAGTAGAGACGGGGTCAGGGTTCGGGCAACTCGAGGTCCGGAAGTATCGGAAGCTAAGCAAAAGTCCACCCGAAGGACTGGGTGGCAACCGTCTCCTGAAAGGAGTAGGTGAAAGGCGCGTTCTCGGGGGTGGGAACTTGCGTCGGTTTGATCTAGGGTTTCGTGGAAATCCGAAGTCCGAACCAAGTCCTTAAGGCTAATATTGTATGTATATTTGCTTTGTGTTTGTGTATCTTGCAGGTACCAAGAACCGGAGACAATGCAGGTAACTAGGCTGGAAGCTCTGAAGCCAGGCCCCCCCCCCCTCATCAGTGGGAGTGCCCCCATTGATGGGGGTGCCCAAACCAAAGAAGGAAAAAGCAGTTTTCGTGTGGTAAGCAGAATAGGCCTCAAGCGGGGCGCCCGGGAGGTCCGGGGCGCCCGGGTTCAAAGCTGTTTTGCTGTTGCAAGTTCGAAGCAGGAGATTATCGTTGACTGGGTTCAAGCTAGGTGCCCGGGAGGTCCGGGGTGCCCTGGTCAAAGGTTTTATCAGCTGCGACGAGGTCAGCACAGGGATAAGGTTTGACCGAGTTTATCGGGGCGCCCCCAACGTCCAGGGCGCCCGTAGGAAGCCTATAAAACGAGCTTCGACCCCTCTGCTTCAAACACAACTACTGAAAGTGATTCTGAGCATTTTGACCGATGACAACACGCTAAAGATGAGGCTCTACGACCGGGAGGCTCCAGGAGGAAGTGCGTGGCACTTCGGAGGTCCAGATCGGCCGACTTTTCAAACTCTAGTTGTTCGGTTTGCATTTAGTATTCTGTACTTACTTTGTTATACCTTTTTTATTGTACTTCTACACTGTAAGACGGGTTTTCTCCGCCTTCGGAAATTCCAGAAAGGAGACCAATAGTGGACTCACGCCGAGTACATAAGCCTTGGACGTACTGACCCTGGGGGGTTGGGAACCAAGTAAATAAATCCCGCTGTGTCCCTGTCTTGCTTTTATTTTTATTTACTTTTCCGCTGTGCTACTAATGCTCTAAGTCTAGAACGATCCAAAGTTTTACGAAAGTTTCCGAAGAATTTTCACGGTCGATATTCACCCCCCCTATCGACGGCACCGGTCCTACACGGTGACCGATCAGGGATACTATTCAGATCGTTCTTGTGAACGATCAAGTGTCGTGAGTTCCTCACTATGACCGATCAGGATGGAGTCTGATCGGTTTAGGCATGCCCTGATCAGTCTAGTGACCGATCAGGAGGGTTGGACTGCGAAGCTGGGAAATCACCCTGCAAAAGGGTGGATCGGTCTGGTGACCGATCCACGACTTGGGATCGGTCTGGTGATCGGATCCGGGAGAAGTCGCGATTTCTAATTGAGCGTTGGGGACCGATCAAGATGGATCCTGATCGGTCTAACCCACCCTGATCGGTCTGGTGATCGATCAGGAGGCTCTCTGATCCGTCCGGTGACTGATCACTTTAATTCAAACGTGCTGTTAGGTGCTTTGATCACGTATGAACACATCTGATTTCTCTGCTCTTAATCTCTGATACTTGATTCACTGCTTGATTTGCTGTGCTAATGATTTGATCAAGTGTGCAGGTGACAGGAATGGATTCAAACACTCAAAGAGAGTCTTTCCTTGGAGCAGGTTTGTCCGTTTTCCATCTCAGGTTGCAACGGATGCTGACACTGCTGGAGCTGCTGACTGGGGCTTGGCTGAGGGAAGCTCATGGAGTCCTGGAGAGCTCAGTGGTAGCTAACTATTGCAGGTGAGCAGCTGGAGGCTGCAATGAGGTGGTGACCTGGTGATCAGTGGGAGAGACTTAAGCGCTTGGTAGCGATCAAGTATTAAGAACGAACACAACTCTGAGAATACTCGATCATTACTCTGCTACAACACATTGTGCTCTAGCGACAACTCTGTTCCATCATCTTGAGCAAGCAACTGTGATCCTTGAAGCAACCTTCTGTTACTTGAGCACTTGGAAGAGAAACAAGAAGCTTGGCGAGTCCATCAGTGAGAAGACACGAAGAAGGGAGTTCTTGCGTGAGATCTGCGTTGAGTGGAGCTCGGGAGATGTTTGCTTGTGTTCTTGTGGTTCTAAGTGCTAAGTAAGATCCTTCTTGTGTTTCCTGTACTTTATACTTGATCCATCTTGAAACGCTATAGAGAGGTTACTCCACCGAGAAGGAGGTTGCATTTTATCCGGATTTTTTAGGGCTTGATCTGTCGACGATCAAGGGATCGCCCACCTTACGGGCACGCTAAGGAGTAGGGGCAAGTTATCCCCGAACCTTGTAAATCCTCTTTGTTAGCGTTTTGTGTTGTTACTTAGTTTCTGCATTTAGTCTCTGTTTTTGGTTTGCTTCCGCTGCTGCCTAACCTCTGAAGTGCAGAAATTCGAAAAGTTCTAAAGTTCAAGTGTCTGGCTACATTCACCCCCCTCTCTAGCCATCTATGTTCCAACAAATTCCTGGCGTCTTTGCTCCTTTGGCTATTAGTCCGGTGAAGAGCTACCAGGCTCTGATACCACTTGTAGGATCGATGCCATCGATAGAGAGGTGGTGAATATCGACTCAAAAATCTTGTTAGAAATTCGTCGTTCGTTCTTTCTAGTCAAAGAGTTAGTACGCAGCGGAATAATAAAGATCGAAAACAAACAACACAATAAGACACGCGAGATTTATTTACTTGGTTCCCGACCCCCTTGGGTCAGTACGTCCAAGGCCTATGTACTCGGCGTGAGTCCACTAATGGTCTCCTTTCCAGAATTTCTGGAGGCGGAGAATACCCATCTTACAGTATGTTTTACAAGCAAGGAATAAATAAATTGAAACACAACTTGTAAATAAAAAGAAAACCAAAACTCGGCCAACTCTGGAAATCTAAAGCGCTGCACGCTTCTTCCTGGAGTCTCCTTGGTCGCAGAGCTTCAACTTGAGCGCTTTTGCTTTGCAGAGAATACTTAGAATGATGTAAAAAGTGATGTCTGGCATTGAGGGGTCGAACCCCTTTATATAGCATCGTCCAGGGCGCCCTAGAGGCCTCTGAGGTGCCTCATAGGCGATCAAACCTGATCTGCAATCGCGGTCTTCGCGCAGGGATAAAGTTGCCATCCCAGGCACCCTGGACCTTCCTAGGCGCCTGGGAGACCTCAGGCGCCTGGCTTGCTAGGTGCCTGGGATGGGCCTGCCCCAACTGGGTCGCCCTCAAGACTGGGGCACTTGATTCAACTCAGGCGCCCTGGATGATCTTCCCAAGCAGATTTTTCTCTTGCGTTTGCTTTCCTATCTTGCATCCAACTCTAGGTACCTGCAGGACAACAAACACAAGACAAATATGCAAATAATCATAGCCTTAAGATTGGTTCTGACATTGGATTTCACTTGAAACCTTAGGTCGAACCAACACCTAATGTTCCCTTTCCCGGGGAATGCGTCCTCACCTACTCCACACTGGAGAAGTTGCGTTTCCCAACCGGAACCTCCAGTTGGACTTTCTCTTAGCCTTCGAGAACCCGAATCTTGAGATGTCCGACCTCGACCCATCTCTACTTCTGTTCGCGATCCCCGCTTGACTAAAGCTTTTGTCAACTGGGACATCCAGTTGGACTTTTGCTTGGCCTCCGAGAACTCGGATCTCGAGATGTCCTATAGGATCAGTGCCGTCGATAGACGGGGTGAATATCAACTCATAAAATCTTTTGGAAAACTCATCGTTTGTTCGTTCTAGTCAAAGAGTTAGTAGCACAGCGGAAAAATAAAGAACGAAAAGAATCAACACTCATACACGTGGGATTTATTTACATGGCTCCCGACCCCCAGGGTCAGTACGTCCAAGGCCTATGTAGTCGGCGTGAGTCCACTATTGGTCGCCTTTCCAGAATTTCCGGAGGCGGAGAATACCGGTCTTACAGTTGAGTTACAAGTACAAAAGATATAACTGAAAATACGAAATTGTAAACTAAAAGCAAACCAAACAAAAGTCGATCCGGCCAATCCGGAAGTCCGAAGAGCGCCGCACTTTCTCCTGGAGCCTCCTTGGTCATAGAGCTTCGACTTTAGTGCTTTTTCTTCACTCAGAATGAGTTAGCAGATGTAGAAGGTGATGTTCTGCCTTGAGGGGTCGAACCCCTTTATATAGTGGTATCCAGGGCGCCCTAGAGGCTTCTGAGGCGCCTCATATGCGGTCAAACCTGATCCGCAATCGCAAACTTCGCAGATGGATCATATCAGCCCATCCAGGGCGCCTGGGACTGGACGGGTCGAGGATCGAACGTCTCGAGATCCGGGTTCTCCGAGGCCGAGCATGAAGTCTTGGTCCGAGGGATCGAGCAACTTAGCTAAACGATGACTAAGGACATAAGTAGGGACAGGTCGAGGTTCAGATGTCTCGAGATCCGAGAGTCTCGGAGGCTAAGCAAAAGTCCAACCGGAGGTCCCGGTTGGTAAAAGTAACTTCTCCAGTGTGGAGTAGGTGAGGGTGCGTTCCCCGGGAAAGGGAGCATTAGGCATTGGTTTGACCTAGGGTTTCGAGTGAAATCCAAAGTCAGAACCAATCTTTAAGGCTATGATTATCTGTATATTTGTCTTGTGTTTAATTGTCTTGCAGGTACCTGGAATTGGAGGCAAGACAGAAGAGCAAACACAAGGAAAATGACACCTGAGAGAAGCATCCAGGGCGCCTGTGTTAATACAGGCGCCCCCATGCTTCAGGGCGCCCTCAAGGTCATCCCAGGTGCCCTGGATGGTCTCATGCGCCCTGGATGGGCTGATATGATCCATCCGTGAAGTTTGCGATTGCGGATCAGGTTTGACCGCATATGAGGTGCCTCAGAGGCCTCTAGGGTGCCCTGGATACCACTATATAAAGGGGTTCGACCCCTCAAGGCAGAACATCACATTCTACATCTACTAACTCATTCTGAGCGAAGAAAAAGCACTAAAGTTGAAGCTCTGTGACCAAGGAGGCTCCAGGAGAAAGTGCGGCACACTTCAAACTTCCAGATTGGTCGGATCAACTTTTGTTTGGTTTGCTTTTAGTTTACAAGTTCACATTTTCAGTTATATCTTTTGTACTTGTAACTCAACTGTAAGACGGGTATTCTTTTCCTCCAGAAATTCCAGAAAGGAGACCAATAGTGGACTCATGCTGAGTACATAGGCCTTGGAGGTACTGACCCTGGGGGTCGGGAACCAAGTAAATAAATCCCGTGTATACGAGTGTTGATTCTTTTCGTTCTTTATTTTTCCGCTGTGCTACTAACTCTTTGACTAGAACGAACAAACGACGAGTTTTCAAAAAGATTTTACGAGTTGATATTCACCCCCCCCTCTATCGACGGCACCGATCCTACAAGTGGTATCAGAGCTTAGTAGCTCTTCATCGGACTAACAGCCGACGGAGCAAAGACGCCAAGAATTGAGGGGGAGCAAGGGTGAATCAGTTATTATTTAAAATTATGTCAATTTTTAAATCCCATATTATATGTTTCAAGTGCAGGGAGAGAGGACACTATAAAAACCAGTGTCCTACTCGTAAGAATCATTCTTCACCACCGGCGGCAAAGGAGGTACCAGCGCCAGGAGTCCGGAGGGACAAGAGCCATATCCGCTGCTTCAGATGTCAAAAGCACGGACACTACAAGAACCAGTGTCCGTCCAGGGTATGAAAAATTAATGTTGGCAATAAATTTCAATTTCCTGCACAGTTATATCATTCTGGTAATTTAGATAATTTTTCTGATAAGTTAGATATTTTGCATAACCAGCTTAATATATTACATAACAAATTATCAAACATAGAAAATGTTAACATACCGAGCATTAATTCTTTAATATTTAATATTAATGTTAAAATTTTTGAACTTAATAATCATTCTTATAAAGTCAAGGATAATAATACTTTAATACCTGAAAATTCTAATGTTAAGGATGATAATAATATTAGTGATAATTCTGAAAATGTTAAGGATAATAATATTACTGATAATTCTGATAATATTAAGGATAATAATGATTTTTCTAATAGTTATGATAATTCTGAGGATAAAGATGAAATTGTCATTAATAATCTTTCTGAGAATTCTGATAATACTAATATGGGTCAAAATAATATTGATGATTATCCTGAAGATAATGGTGAGAATAATAGTCAATCCTTAGTTAATGTTACTGATCTAGAATATAATATTACAAATTTAATAAACAACCCGGAAAATTACTCTACCTAGTATGAAGATGGATATAACTCTGATGATGAGGATAAGGAGGAAGAAGAATTTCTTAGAATCAAAGCTACATTTAATAATGTCTACAAACATTCAAACGAAGTATTAGATAAACCTGAAAAATTATAAAAAAAGTAATAGTAGATGATTCAAATATTTTTGAATTAATGGAAATGATGCAACTAGACCCAAAACTGTTAACAATTTAATATTTAATTAATAACTTCAACATTAATTTTTAAACAATTTAAACCTTAATTAATTCTTAATTTTAATCACAATTTAATTCTAATTAATTCTTAATAATTTAACTCTAATTAATTCATAATAATTTAACCTCTAATTAATTCTTAATAATTTAACTCTAATTAATTCTTAATTAATTAATTCTTAATAATTTAACTTTAATAAATTCTTAACTCTAATTAATTCTTAATAATTTAACTTTAATTAATTCTTAACAATTATAACTCTAATTAATTCCTAACAATTTTTACCCTAATTAATTCTTAATAATTTTAATCCTACTTAATTCGTAATAATTTTAATCTTAATTAATGCTTAAATATTAATTAACAATTCAATCCTTAATTCAACAAAATTTACGAACTAAAATTCAATTAATTACCTTCAATTATGATATTAAATAAAATTCTACTCAACTGAAACCTCCAACTAAATAACAACAAATATGTCAAAGTGGGTTGACATATTTGCGGGTTCACACGGTATGTATCAAATCGAGAATTTGATACATTATTAGAAACTTAATTAAAATATTTTGACTTGATTGAATCATGCATAAATGTCATGTTCTTGCATTTGCTTATTTTTTTCCTTAAATAATTGTCATGTCATTCATCTTTATTTTTCTACATTATTTAGAACGGTTAAATAGGAAAAAGATTGGTTGATACTTGCCTAACCTAGTACCAAGGTGAGGCGAGATGATAATACGTTAGGAAAACTTGGCCTAGCTAAGTGGAACTAGCCGAAGCTACCTCGCCACATCCTAGACTAGTTAGACCAGAGTATTTTCAAAAAGTAAAGTAAAAGTATTCTTTCTTTATCTACTTATGTCCGCGATCCCCGCTCGGCAAAGACTCCGTTGCCCGATCCCCGACCAGGACTTTGTGCCCAATTCCTCAAACCAGGACTTCGGTGCCCAACCCTCGGTCAAGTCATAGGTGCCCAGCCCTCGGCCAGGACTTAGTGCCTAATTCCTCGAACCATGTCTTTATGCCTAGGTTAACTAGGACTTGTTGAGACAATCGGCCCTGAGATGATCTGGAGGATCATAAGGTTTTGATGTGTGCAGTCAATATGGTTAAGTTAGGATTTATTGTGGACTAATATGTGTACATGAGTGTGTAGGTGTACAGGTACACATGGACTTGGTTGATGTCTTCAGGTGAAGGATGGCATGGAGGCAAGCTGGAGGCTTGCGTGTGCATCCGAGGGACCGTTGGATAGCAGGGACGATGAGCCAAGGGATGCGAACTTCGAGGCGTACGTGAAGGGTGGCATGGAGGCAAGCTGGAGGCTTGCGTACGCATCCGAGGGACGAGGGCCAAAGATGGAGAGGGAGTGAAGGCAACAGTCGAGGCTGCTGGTGAAGAGTCAACCGGGTTGTGAGGGTCTGAGTATGAGTGTTTGTACTCAGGGGCTAAGCCGGGAGGGTTCGAGTGCGGAGTGAAATGTACTCGGGAATGAAACCCTAGGCTTAGGACTCGGACCAGTCGACTGCCTGTGAGGGCAGTCGACTGGTGTCGGCTGGAACAGGCTGGCAGATTCGAACGTTGTATGGCAACGGTCAAATCTGACTGGGACCAGTCGACTGCCCTCTGGTAGCGCCTGTTTCAGATTTGAGCCCTATTTAAAGGGGCTCGTTTCATTCTTCGTTTTCTTGACGAAACTCGCTTGGGTAAAGTGAGTTAGTAGTCTTTTGTGCTCAGCGGCTTGTTTGGTGTTGTGGCGAGGTTTCTCCACCCACAAGGAGCCACGAAGACTAGTCGGAGGTTATCAGGGGATTGATCCACCGACGGATTCCTGGATTAGTCACCCGTCCAGGGTGGATACCAAGTAAATCTTCCGTGTTAGCATTGGTTAGTGTTTGTTTATTATTTTTATTGTATATTCCGCTGTGCAACTAACCGTGTAGGAAGAAAGGGGGTTCGAAAATTACTATTCACCCCCCTCTAGCAAACACAAACGATCCTACAATTGGTATCAGAGCAAGGACCGCTCTTGATCGGACTAATCGCCGAGGGAGCACACGCTAGAGGGAAAAGAACCATGGAAGACAAACTTGGGGAAGATATCAACTCACCACCACCATACTGTTGGGACCGGGTGCATGTTGACATGGATGCAGGTTCGTAATTTTAAAATTAATTACGTGCAGCGGAAGGTTTAGCATAAATAATTTCTTAAATTATTTAACCACACATCTAAGCATGCAACTTTATCTTGTGTAGACATGATCATATATTTAAAATTTTGCAGAAACATAAACTAATTTACGTATTACCTCGCGTAACTCGAAGGAAGGGACGAGATCCAACCGTAAGCGTCCCTCGGAAGCTCCGCCTCTATTCATGTCCACGTCGAGTATCATCGGGATGACTTCGCAAAGCCACGAGTTTCGTGTTCTCGAGAACTACTAGATTCTCCGAGAACGCGAGAAGAAAACCAAGAGAGAAGTAATCACATCGGAAAAACTCACTACCAAGGTTAGCCGGAATCACAATTCTGGCGAGAAGGAGGAAGATGACTTGCGCCCAATCCCAAGGTGATAATGGCTGGAGAGGAAGATCGTCCCAACGGAAGAACTTTGTCGCCTCGGTGCTTCTCCTTGTGCTCACAGCAAGAAGAAGGGAGAAGAGCCTTGTGGTCGGCCAAGAGAAAGAAGGGAGGAGAGGGAGAGAGCCCAGGCAAGAATACTTCGATTGATTTCCAAGCCTTGCCTTGGGTCCTTTATATAGTGGCCTCTCAACCGCCAAGTCTCTTTTTTCTTATGGAATAAATTTTCTATGACTAATTCCATCATGCCAAGTTTTATCATATTTTAATTCATGATAAAAACTGACCAAGTCTCCTTTTTTCTTATGGAATAAATTTTCTTATCATGGTAAATCAATCCATGATTGATTTTATATAATAAAATAAACCAATCCATGGTTCATTTTAATTTCCATGAAAAATAAACCAAACCTTGGTTTATTATATAAAATTTATATCATCCATAATTTTATAAAACAAACCACACTTGGTTTATTTTATAAATTGAACAAAAAACTTGGTTCTCTCCCTTTGTTGTGGCTGGCCAAGCAAAGAGGATGGAGACCCTCTTTGGACGACCCATCCAAGCCACGCCCCAATGAATTAAACTTATTTAATTCATCTATTAAGTCTCCAAAAGACTTAGCCATTTTACGCTTCCGATGCGTCTCTGAAAAATTCAGATTCGACTTATCGTTTGGCTTAACCAAACCTAATCTCTCTTGATTGGAAAATCCAATTTTCAACTCGTTTTAAATCCCAAGGATTACTCGTAGTGCGTGTGACTAAATAGGCTTTCGATTTATGTTGGCCGTCTATAATTAATCAATTATAGAACGATCATGAGTGGCACCTAGTAGTACATCATGATCCCCAATTAATCGAAAGATCAACGGTTGACCTCAGAAACAATTCTGAAACCCTTCAGCAGCTATAATGAATCGTGCCCCATTCCCTTCACCATCTTATACCCACTTGGTTCAGGACATGGTCTATGTGTGTCAGTCCCCTCTAGGCTGACTACGTCACACCTAGCCCAAGTAATGTTTTCTCATCCTACGGATTCTAATTACTCTCATGTATTTAAGAGATTCATACTCTGAACATGTCATGCTCTGGCTAGATGCTTCGAGTAACAATCCGACGATAGGCCATGGGTATACATCTCCTCGCAAGGAGTGGTGAATCCTTTATAGGTTGTTCAAACATCTTCGGGCACTTCGGCTTATACCCAATCATCCTGGGTCCACACCTCCTTGGAGATGCTTGTTTAAGATGTCAAAGTATAAGTCTCCATGACCAAGATGACTTGAACACCGCAAGTCAAAGGAACATCGCACTTAAGCTGCAGTAAGAACTTCATTGACATATCTATATATAGACTACCATATGAAGTTTTACAGCCAGTCACTCCAATGAACTAGTTCCCTTAACTAGCATTCATGTTTATCTCCGGACATCCCAATGTCACCAGCTAGTGAGAATCAGCTGATTAGAGAATAACCCATGCTAGTCTCAACAGAATTGATAGTGTCCGTATTTATCAATTCATCGACTAGGGACAATTTCAATACTTCACAATTGCACATGTAGAGATAATCACTAGTTGTGAATTCATCACAAATTCTCTCATGCTGTGAATTGTATTGCGGACATTCAGTAAATGAGTTTAAGATCTCAATCAAATACATAAACATGTATACTCAAATAGTGAATATTCATTTATTAAAATAAATGATTACAATCATAAGGCGATTGCCTTAGGACACTTTTCTCATATCACTAACACATACGAGCATGAAGACTTTGCATATTGGAAAGCTAGAATGAAGATGTGGCTCGGCATGGATTGGGAGTGTGTAATGGTGCTGGAAGAGCCATTCGAGACCCCTAAGGACAAGCATGGAAAGAAGCTCCGACCTAGGTATTGGACCAAGGAGCAACAAGAACAAGCAAGGGCCAATGAGAAGGTAATCAATATTTTGATTAACATTTTGCCTAACAATATTTTGAGTAGTGTAGGGACATATTCAAATGCATATGAGTTGTGGAGTAAATTGGAAGAAATTCATAAGACTCCTACACAAGCTCAACTAGTAGAGGAGCCCGAAGAAACAAGTGCAAGAATCCAAGAAGACCAAGAGGAGGAAGAAGTATCAACCTCAAGTGAAGTGAAGGAATTAAGTGAAAAAGCATCCACCTCATCCGAAGAAGAAGAAGAATTATCAACATCAAGGGTTGAGGGGGAGGAGAGACCCTCATCCCTGCAAGAGCAAGAAAAGACTTCCACCTCCACCAAATCTAAATCGAAAGAGCACATCACATGCTTTGGTTGCAACGAAAAGGGGCACTACAAGGACAAGTGCCCGAAAGGTAAAAAGGAGGTACACTCTAAACCTATTTCAATTAATTTACATTTTAACATGGGGTGTAGGAATGAGAAGGCTAAAAAGGAGAAAAGAAGGAATATTCGATGCTTTACATGCGGGGAGCTAGGGCATTACCATACAAAATATCCAAAGAAAGGAGAGTTGAAAAATATAGAGCACCTTAGAAGATGGGAGAAAGAAGAGAGAAAGAAAAGGAGCTCACATCAAGGGGGAGCTACAAAGGTAAGGGAGGTAATCCCTAACTCAATTTATGCTCAACATGCATGTATGAATGATAGAAATACTAATAATTGTTTGCCTAGATGTAACTTTGGTTTTAAATATCATGATAGAACCAAAAACACTTTTGCGTGCCAAAATATTCAAAATTCTATGTTTCATGATAAACCTAGGAATTCTAGGACTAAGGACCAAGGCATAAACCCTAAGGAAGGGAGACATATGCCTAGAAAAATGGGTAAACCTAGAAATGATCAAGTTAGGTCAAATAATTCTAAGGTTAGGAGTTTAGAAAAGGAAAATCAAGTTTTAAGAGCAAAACTTGATAAGTTAGAAAGAAACCTAGGTGAGTCATTCAAGGGTCCAAGGGATTGAACGTGATACAAAAGGACCAAAATCTTAGGAATGGTAGGCCGGGTCTAGGATATCACCCTAAGAGGGCAAATGTGAGTAAAATGTCATATTCAAGGGTGCCCTATAACTATGGTAGAGAAAAGGTCAAAAAGGCAAAGAAAATCTATTTAAAGGAAAAGAAAAGGAATTGACCAAGAAAAAGGTCTATAGGGTTAAGAGAGTGATAGTGAAGGTCAAAAAGCACCGAAGGAACACCGGTGTGGTCTTGCATTTGTAGATGAGTTATCTAGGGAGGTAACTAGGGCTAGGAGCTCAAGGGAGAGCTCTAGAAGCCACAATGGGTTCCATGGTCAATGGATCTCAAGTGGTTACCTACTAGGGGACTAGATGGTCTATGTAGTGTGCCAATGGGTTTGAAAGGCTAAAGTTAGCCTTAATCCTAGAGAATTGGCACACTAAAGGAAGAGCTATGGAGAAAAAGATTAAAAATAGGATTATAATTGAGAGAAAATGGTTTTAATATGGAAATACCATATAAATTGATGCTATTAATGTATTATGAACATGTATGGGAAGAAGCATCAAGAAGACGTTCAAATTAGAACATTGAGTTGAGTTTAAATTATCAAATTTGGATAATTTTGAAATCTGTACCAATCTTGGGATTTGGAGTGAATTTATTTGAAATTATATTTTTCCCAAGTAGACTTAGGATCCACAAATCTCTTCATGAAATTTCAGATTTTTTGGAGATTTGTGGAATTAGTTAGGCATTTCTGAAGTTAGGACTGGAAAATTGGTTTTTCAGTATCAGTCGACTGCCCTATGGTGCTAGAGCAAGAAAGGTTTACCAGTCGACTGCCTCAGGGGCAGTCGACTGGTTCTAGAGTAAGAAACCTTCTATATGTTTTCGCAGTCGACTGCCCTCAGGGCAGTCGATTGGTTAGTGGGTTTTAAGTTAGATCGGGCCGCGCGGGCGTGGCCAAACCTAGGATTTTGGCTTATCACCCCCGGCGATTTCTTCCTCCTCTCGACTCCTCTTGCATTTTAAGCTCCTCCCAAGCCTTAAAATCCCCTCCTAAGCCCTCCCTCACTCCGGATCTACTCCTAGGGTTGGTGAAGGCTCCTTCTCTTCAAGTCGTTCTCCTCACTAACATCATGAAACACATAGGAAAAAGGTAAGAACTCGAATAGGTCAATATTTTTCATTTAAACTGTGATTTGGAACTAATGTAACGATTTTTGCAAGTTTTCTATGTCATTTTCCGTTGTGGGGGGTGGTTTGGTATGCATGCATGGGTTTATCACATTGTAGTTTGGCCTCTAAGCGACCACGAGGTGAGGGATCCTCACGCCAGTCAGGAGTATCTAGGTTTAGGTCGGTGGAATGTAGGAAGAGGTTTAATGATAATGAGTTCATTGTAATGAACTGTCGATACCTTAACAAATCCTACTTCCAAGAAAAGTCTCCTCCAATCACCGAAATGATCACGCATTTTAAGTTAGACAAATTGGTTTACTGTCATCATGGCATCAACACTGAATTATGTAAGGAGTTTTACGCCAATCTGACCTGCATTGACTCTGATCATCACCTTTATGAGTCCATGGTGGCCGGGGTCACCATTCCTTTCTCACCCATGGTTCTAGCTGGATTTTTAGAGTGTAGGGCATCAGATAATGCCTCTGTTTATTTTCCTACCGTTATTGAGCTGCTCTCTTTCCATGATGTCTCCATTGACCAGATTCATATGCACTATTTTAGGAGACATAGGCATGAGTCAGAGCGTATTTTTGATGCCAAACCCATGAGTCCATTCAGTCATGTCTTGTACAAAATTGTCATTGAATGCATACTACCCATTGTCACCAAGGGGCGAGCAAGGAGTCGACTACCCCATTTGGTGATGATGTATGCGTTAGAGAGGAGGATAGATGTTGATGTTTCCTTGCAAGTGTTCATAGCATTGTCCATTTTTCCCATAGTGTTAATGGGAAAATCTACATGTCATTTTGCCACATCTTGACCGAGTTCTTTCAGTCTCGGGGCGTCCGAGTGTCTACCGGTCAGGTCAGACACCTGTTGAAGGATTATGACCAGATCGGTGCACGTCAGATATCCTTAGCAGGCATTGAGAGTCGACAGGGGGCATTTGTCTGGAGGGAGTGTCCAGAGTCGTCCAGCTCAGATGAGGAGCCTGCAGAGATGGTTACACATGCAGAGTTTACTCAGCTCCGATCAGATGTTCACAGGCTTCAGGAGGACGTTCATGGCATCCGTGTGGAGATCCACGGAGTCCAGCAGACGGAGCAGAGCATTGAGGCGGCGGTTCATGGGTTTACCAGCCGTCAGGATGAGATGTACGAGATACTGCGACAGATGCATCTCTCATATCAGGCCCCTCCTCCTCCTCCAGGCGACGACGACATGATCTGACGGGATGACACGACATTTAGAGCACTCTAGTGTTGAGAGTGTTGTTCTTTGATGTATTATTATTATACCTCTCAAACACTTCTTATTCTAGTGTTGTATCATTTGGATGACTTCAGGGTTTTAGCCCCTGCTACTTTATCATGTTTTATGAGTGTTTTTATGTTTTATGTATGATACATTTATGTCATGCTTTATTATGTAGTTTTATGTCATGTGTGATTTTGACTTGCATTATTGGTTTTCTATTATGATACATGATTTAAGTTTTGTTTGAAAATAAATTGTGTTAATGATATGCTATATGTTTTGGGTTGAGATCATTATCTATGTTTTCATGATGTATCTTGAAAGTTCATATAAAGTGTTTTGCCTAAATTCACTGATTGTATTGAATGGAGAAGATCTCTATAGATAAGGACATGGGAAAGAATTTCTCATTATCATCTGGAGATAAGAGATAAAGGGGGGAGTTTTTGTCAAAACAAGAAATGTAAATGGAGAAGGGGAGAGTTAAGAACCATTCTATGTGTAACATTAAGGTGAGTGGAATTGGTAAAATTAAGGAAACATATATAGATGTTAAAGTTGATACAGAAATGACAAGTTTAGAGGATTTTTGGGTTTGTACCAAAAGTCAAGCACGGTTGATGTTTTTCATGGAAATATATTTTTCTAGAGTAGGGAATACTCTAACAAATGTTCTTGCAAAATTTTCTATTTTTCCGGATTTTCTAGAATTTTATACGAGTTTCTGAATTTCGGCTAGAAATTCAGAAACTGCAGTATCAGTCGACTGCCCTGGGGGGCAGTCGACTGGTAGTGTGGACAGATTGTAATTTGGTGATTTCTGAGGGGTTTTTCGGAAATCTGGTTGAGTTCTATTTGGCACCAAGGGTAGGGTTGCTTGGGGCAATCTTTTGATGGTGTCAAAGGGGGAGAACTTGGGTGTTAAGTTAGGTTTGGGTTGAAACTTAACCTTGATTGATTTGTGATACTTTGGAGTTAAGTTGGGATAACTTAACCGGTTGTTGTGAGTGGAGTTAAGTTGGGAGAACTTAACTTGGTATGGGCAATGAGGATTGAAAATTGGGAGAAAACATAGGTTAAGGGGGAGGTTGCCTCTTGTGTGTTATGCTTTGATTTTCAATTGCTATTGCTTTTGTTATTGTTATTGCTATATGTTTGCCTAACTTAACATATTGCCACACATCAAAAAAGGGGAGATTGTTGAGGCAATCGGCCCTGAGATGATCTAGAGGATCATAAGGTTTTGATGTGTGCAGTCAATATGGTTAAGTTAGGATTTATTGTGGACTAATATGTGTACAGGTACACATGGACTTGGTTGATGTCTTCAGGTGAAGGATGGCATGGAGGCAAGCTGGAGGCTTGCGTGCGCATCCGAGGGACCGTTGGATAGCAGGACGATGAGCTGAGGGACACGGACTTTGAGGCGTACGTGAAGGGTGGCATGGAAGCAAGCTGGAGGCTTGCGTGCGCATCCGAGGGACGAGGGCCGAAGATGAAGATGGTGTGAAGGCAACAGTCGAGGCTGCTGGTGAAGAGTCAACCGGGTTGTGAGGGTCTAAGTATGAGTGTTTGTACTCAGGGGCTAAGCCGGGAGGGTTCGAGTGCAGAGTGAAATGTACTCAGGAGTGTAACCCTAGACTTAGAACTCAGACCAGTCGACTGCCCCTGAGGGCAGTCGACTGGTGTCGGCTGGAATAGGCTGGCAGATTCGAACGTTGTACGACAATGGTCGAATCTAACTGGGACCAGTCGACTGCCCCAGGGGCAGTCGACTGGTAGTGCCTGTTTCAGATTCGAGCCCTATTTAAAGGGGCTCATTTCATGCTTTGTTTTCTTGACGAAACTCGCTTGGGTAAAGTGAGTTAGTAGTCTTTTGTGCTCAGAGGCTTTCTTGGTGTTGTGGCGAGGTTTCTCCACCCACAAGGAGCGACGAGGACTAGCCGGAGGTTATCCGGGAATTGATCCACCGACGGATTCGTGGATTAGTCACCCGTCCGGGGTGGATACCAAGTAAATCTTCCGTGTTAGCATTGGTTAGTGTTTGTTTATTGTTTTTATTGTATATTCCGTTGTGCAACTAACCGTGTAGGAAGAAAGGGGGTTCGAAAATTGCTATTCACCCCCCCCCCCTCCTCTAGCAAACACAAACGATCCTACAGGACTTTCCTTCACCTTGATAAAGACTTCTTTTGCTAGTCATATTAATCCTAACTAGACTTCTCTTCTGCCAAACATCAAGTCCTGTTTGGCTCACTCCTTGGTCTAACTGACCAATCTTGGGTTTTCTGCTAAACATCAGATCCTGTTTAGCTAACCTTTGTTCTAACTGATCAAACCTTAGTATATTAACGAGATTAAATCTAGGTTTGATCACCCTGCCAAACATCATGTCCTGTTTGGATAACCTTTTGTCAACCTAATCAACCCTGGGTTTACCATACCATACATAAGGTCATGTTTGGTTTAACCCTTGATCACTTTGACTAACCCTTACATATACTACTAACTTAAGTATATTGTTAAACATTGAAACCCTAGAGGAAAACATCACTGATGCATCTTGCACAAACACGTCCGACCTCGACCCGCCTCTACTTCTATCCGACAACCCTCGCTCAGCAAAGACTCCATTGCCCGATCCCCGACCAGGACTTAGTGCTCAGTCCCCTAGACCAAGACTTCATGCCCAGCTTTACTCACCAGGACTTAGTCCAACCTAGCTTCACTCGCTAGGACCTAGCCTCACTCACCAAGATTTAGTGCGCAGCTTCACTCACCAGGACTTAGTCCAACCTAGGTTCACTTGCTAGGACCCAGCTTCACTCACCAGGATTTAGTGCCCAGCTTCACTCACCAGGACTTAGTCCAACCTAGCTTCCCTTGCTAGGACCCGGCTTCACTCACCATGATTTCTTTCATCAAAATCACTCCTTTGCTAGTCATCATGATCCTGACTAGACTTTCTCCATTTTTCAGATAAATATAACTCCAAACCTCAAATCCGGTTTGGTTTACTCCCTTCGTCAAACTGACCAACTTTGGGTTTTGGTTCACTCTAGCAAACATCAGATCCTGTTTGGCTAACCCTTTGTCAACCTGATCAAACCTGAGGTTTCCCTACCAAACATAAGGTCCTGTTTGGTTTAGCCCTTGATCACTTTGACTAATCCTTTGGTGTATTTTCACTAACTTCAGTATATTGTTAAACATCGAAACACTAGAGGAAGACATCGCTGATGCATCTTGCACCAACAATGAGCACTCTAGCACCCCAGCAGTATCAACCTTTACTGTCTCAGGATTTCAGCATCAAGTCGCTCCTCCGTGTCAGTATTATCCACCATCTCAGCCATAGTATCAACCGCAGTATCAGCCCCAACCTCAACCATAGTATCAACAACAGCCTCAGCCACTGCCATAGTCACAGCAGTATGTAACAGGGCCACCACCACAACCATAGTAGTAACCGACAGTGCTACCATCACAGCCACAACAATATCCGGCAGTTCCACCTCCACCGCCAGAGACGGGACGAGCGTATGCTGCCACTAGAGAGGAGGCACCGCGGACCGAGGGATCGACTTTTCCTGGTATGATGTGTCATTTATGCATTTTCAATTAAATAACGATAGTTATGAGTGTTGGGGCAATCGGCCCTGAGATGATCTAGAGGATCATGATATTTTGATGTATGGGCAATATGGCTAAGTTAGGGTTTGTGTTGTTCTCATATGGGTACATGAGTGTGCAGGTGCACAGGTACACGTGGACTTGGTTGATGTCTTCAGGTGAAGGATGGCATGGAGGCAAGCTGGATGTTTGCATGCGCATCTGAGGGACCGTTGGATAGCAGAGATGATGAGCCGAGGGACGCGGACTTCAAGGGGTACGTGAAGGGTGGCATGGAGGTGAGCTAGAGGCTTGCGTGCGCATCCGAGGGACGAGGGCCAAAAATGAAGAGGGTGTGAAGGCAACAGTCAAGACTGCTGGTGAAGAGTCAACTGAGTTGTAAGGGTCTGAGTATGAGTGTGTGTACTCAGGGGCTAAGCCAGGAGGGTTTGAGTACGGAGAGACTTGTACTCGGGAGTAAAACCCTAGGCTTAGGTGTGTACCAGTCGACTGCCCCAGGGGTAGTCGACTGGTGGTGACTGGAACAACCTGGCAGATTTGAACGTTGTACGGTAACGGTCGAATCTGAGTGGGACCAGTCGACTGCCCCAGGGGCAGTCGACTGATAGCGGCTGTTTCAGATTCGAGCCCTATTTAAAGGGGCTCGTTTCCTACTAACTTGCTTGACAAAACTTGCTTGGGAAAAGTAAGTTAGTAGTCTACTGTGATCAGAGAGTGTCTCAAGTATTGTGGAGAGGTTTCTCCACCCACAAGGAGCGACAGATCTAGCCGGAGGTTATCCGGGGGTTGATCCACCGAAGGATTCTTGGATTAGTCACCCGACCGGGGTGGATACCAAGTAAATCAAGGTGTTAACAGTGTTTTATTTCTTATTTACTTTGCATATTATTGTTTCTGCTACGATAATGACTTTCTAGAGATCCAAAACGTGAAAAAGTGCTATTCACCCCCCTCTAGCACACCATAAACGATCCTTCAGTTGGTATCAGAGCTAGGACCGCTCTTGATTGGAATAACCGCCAAGGGAGCAAAGCAAAGCTAGAGGGAAATATGGAAGATAAGTTGGGGGAGGACATCAACACACCACCATCCTACAATCATGAAGAATTCGGCCATTAGAAGGCAAGGATGGAAAATTGGCTAAGGATGGATTGGGAGTGTAGAATGATATTTGAAGACCCCTTTGAAATTCCGAGAGACAAGCACGGCAAGAGGCTTTGGCCTAGATATTGGACAAATGAACAACGAGAGCAATCTAGGGCAAACGAAAAGGTAATCAACGTTTTGGTTGATATTTTGCCTAAAAATGTGTTGAGTTGTGTAGGAGAATATAAAAATGCATGTGAATTATGGAGCAAACTAGAAGAACTTCACCAGAACCCTTCACAAGCTAAATTAGTTGAAATGTCTGAAGAAGTAAGCTCAAGGGTCAAAGTAGATCAAAATGAAAGGGAAGTGTCAAGTTCATCAAGTGAAGTTGAAAACTCAAGTGAGGAGCCAATCACCTCGTCAAGAGAGGAAGAAGAAGAGGCATCAATATCAAGGGTTGAGGGGGAGGAGAGACCCTCATCCACACAAGAGCAAGAAAAGACTTCCACCTTCACCAAGGCTAAATCAAAAGAGCATATCGTTTGCTTTGGTTGCAACAAAAAGGGGCACTACAAGGATAAGTGCCCACTAGGTAAAAAGGAGATAATTCCTAAGCCCAAGTCCATTCAAATTAGATCTAATATGGGTTGTAGGAATGAGGAAGCTCAAAACAAAAGAAGGAGAATTCGATGTTTCATATGCAGGGAGCTCGGGCACAACCACACAAAATGTCCAAGAAGTGGAGAGCTCAAGAAGATGGAGCACCTTAGGAAATGGGAGAAAGAAGAAAGAAAGAGGAGCACTCATCAAGGGGGAGCCTCAAGGGTAAGGGAGGTAACCTCTAACTCTATTTATGGTTCAAATTATTTCATGAATGCTCAAAATGCTTGTATAAATGATAGAATTAATGACAATTGTGTGCCCATGCGTGTGTTTAGTTTTAAATATCATGATAGGAATAGAAACAATTTTTTATGCCAAAACACCAACAATTCCATGTTTCATGATAAATCTAGGAACTCTAGGAATAAGGACCAAGACATAAACTCTAAGAAAGGAAGAAACATGCCTAGAAAAATAGGTAAACCTAGAAATGATCAAATTAGATCTAGTGATCCTAAAGTTAGGAAGTTAGAAAAGGAAAATCAAGTTTTAAGAGCAAAACTTGATCAATTAGAAAGAAACCTATGTAGAGTTATTCAAGGGGCCAAGGATGTGAACATGATCTCAAAGGACCAAAATCATAGGAATGGTATGCCGGGTTTAGGATACCATTCAAGGAGGGCTAATGTTGATCGAGTATCATACTCAAGGATGCCCTATAACTATGGTAGAGAAAAAGTCAAAAATGGCAAAGAAAAGCCATTTAAAGGAAAGGAAAAGAAAAGAAATTGACCAAAGAAAAGGTCTATAGGGTTAAGAGAGTAATAGTGGAAGGTCAAGAGGCACTGGAGGAGCACCGGTGTGGTCTTGCTTTTGTAGAAGAGTTACCTAAGGAAGTAATTAGGGCTAGGAGCTCAAGGGAGAGCTCTGAAAGTCAAAATGGGTTCCATGATTAATGGATCTCAGGTGGTTTCCTCCTAGGAGATTGAAGAGGACTATAGGGTGTGCCAAGAGGCTTAAAAGGCTAGGGTCGGTCTTAGTCCTAGAGAATTGGCACACTAAAGGGAGAATTATGGAGTAAAAGGAAGAAATGAGGATTTTAATAGAGAAAGTGGTTTTAATGTCCAACTACCATATAAATTGATGCTAAGAATGGATTATGAATGAGTATGGGAAGAAGCATCAAGGTAAGGTCAAAATTAGAACTTTTGGGAAAGGTTTCATGATACATTTTTAAGAAACTTGAAGTTTGTACCAATCTTGAAAATCGGGATAATTTTTGTTGAAATTATATTTTTCCCAAGTAGACCTAGGATCCACAAATCCATCCATGAAGTTTCATAATTTTTGGGAATTTGTGGAATTAGTTAGGCATTTCTGAAGTTCGAACTGAAAATCTGAAATTCAGAACATCAGACACCAGTCGACTGGCTGGAGGCTAGTCGACTGGCAAAACCCTAGCCCAGTCGACTGCCCCAGGGGCAGTCGACTGGTGCGTGGGTTTTATAAAAGGAAAGGGTGCACCGGGACAAAGCCAAACTCTAGGGTTTTGGCTATTTCCCGACGATCATCACCTCTCTCGAGCTCCTTCTTCGATCTTAGGCCTTTCAAGCCCTAAAATCAGTCTCTAAGGCCACCCCTAACTACGATCTATCTCTAGGGTTGGTCGAAAATGTTAGTGATATGAGAGAAGTGTCCTAAGGCAATCGTCTTATGATTGTAATCATTTATTCTAATAAATGAATATTCACTATTTGAGTATACATATTTGTGTATTTGATTGAGATCTTAAACTCATTTACTGAATGTCCGCAATACAATACATAGCATGAGAGAATTTGTGATGAATTCACAACTAGTGATTATCTCTACATGTGCAATTGTGAAGTATTGAAATTGTCCCTAGTCGATGAATTGATAAATACGGACACTATCTGTTGAGACTAGCATGGATTATTCTCTAATCAGTTGATTCTCACTGGCTGGTGACATTGAGATGTCCGAAGATAAACATGAATGCTAGTTAAGGGAACTAGTTCATTGGAGTGACTGGCTGTAAAACTTCATATGGTAGTCTACATATAGATATGTCAGTGAAGTTCTTACTGCAGCTTAAGTGTGATGTTCCTTTGACTTGCAGTGTTCAAGTCATCATGGTCATGGAGACTTATACTTTGACATCTTAAGCAAGCATCTCCAAGGAGGTGTGGACCCAGGATGATTGGGTATAAGCCGAAGTGCCCGAAGATGTTTGAACAGCCTACAAAGGATTCACCACTCTTTGCGAGGAGATGTATACCCGAGGCCTATCGTCGGATTGTTACTTGAAGCCTCTGGCCAGAGCATGACATGTTCAGAGTATGAATCTCTTAAATACATGAGAGTAATTAGAATCCGTAGGACGAGAAAACGTTACTTGGGCTAGGTGTGACATAGTCAGCCTAGTGGGGACTGACACACATAGACCATGTCCTGAACCAAGTGGGTATAAGATGGTGAAGGGAATAAGGCACGATTCATTATAGCTACTGAAGGGTTTCAGAATTGTTTTTGAGGTCAACCATTAATCTTTCGATTAATTGGGGATCATGATGTACTACTAGGTGCCACTCATGATCGTTCTATAATTGATTAATTATAGACGGCCAACATAAATCGAAAGCCTATTTAGTCACATGCACTACGAGTAATCCGAGGGATTTAAAACGAGTTGAAAATTAGATTTTCCAATCAAGAGAGATTAAGTTTGGTTGAGCCAAACGATAAGCCGAATCTGAATTTTTCAGAGACGCATCGGAAGCGTAAAATGGCTAAGTCTTTTGAAGACTTAATAGATGAATTAAATAAGTTTAATTCATTGGGGCTTGGCTTGGATGGGCCAGCCAAAGAGGGCCTCCATCCTCTTTGCTTGGCCGGCCACAACAAAGGGAGAGAACCAAGTTTTTTGGTTCAATTTATAAAATAAACCAAGTGTGGTTTGTTTTATAAAATTATGGATGATATAAATTTTTTTATATAATAAACCAAGGTTTGGTTTATTTTTCATGGAAATTAAAATGAACCATGGATTGGTTTATTTTATAAAATCAATCATGGATTGATTTACCATGATAAGGAAATTTATTCCATAGGAGAGAAGATTTTTATCATGAATTAAAATATGATTTTAACCATGATATAAAATCAAACTTGGCATGATGTAATAAGTTATTCTATATTTGAGAGGCTTGATGGTTGAGAGGCCACTATATAAAGGACCCAAGGCAAGGCTTGGGTGGGAAATCAAAGAGTTGATGGCATAGACTCTCTCCCTCTCTTTCTCTCCTTCTCTTCTCCCCTTCTTGCCGTGTGCCAACCAGCCCTAAGAAGGAGCACCAGCTGGCCACCCCTGCCCTTTCCCTGCCGACCACCACCTGCTGCCGGAAGAAGGTGCTGTCGGAATTAGAGTTTGTCGCAAGGATCTTTTTGCCGCAAGCCTCTTCTTTTGCTTCGCCGAAATTTTGATTCCGACCATCCTTTTGTGGTTAGTCTTCTGACTTCTCTCTTGGTTTTTCTTGTCGCGTTCTCGGAGAATCTAGTAGTTCTCGAGAACACGAAACTCGTGGCTTTGCGAAGTCATCCCGAAGATACTCGGCGAGGACGCGAATAGAGGCGGAGCTTCCAATGGACGCTTACGGTTGGATCTCGTCCCTTCCTTCGAGTTACGCGAGGTAATACATAAATTAGTTTACGTTTCTGTAAAATTTTAAATATATGATCATGTCTACACAAGATAAACTTGCATGCTTAGATGTGTGGTTAAATGATTTAGAGAAATTATTTATGCTAAACCTTCCGCTGCACGTAATTAATTTTGAAATTATGAACCCGCATCCATGTCAACATGCACCCGGTCCCAACAGTGATATCAGAGCCGAGGTTTGTGTTTAACATAATCATATAATTGTTTTATGGAAAGCTTTATCATGATCTCAATGTTGGAAAATTTTCAATTATGGAAATTTTCCAATTATGGTAAATTTTTGATTTAGGAATTTCAAAGTTTGGAAATCCTCATGAAATTTCGCAAACTTTTGAAATATCTCTGTTTCTAAAATTTTATGATAATTGTGAAAACTTTCCATTTTTGGAAACTTTCCAATTTTAGAAATTTTCTATTTTGGAAATTTTCCAATTTTGTAAAACCGTAAGTTTTCTTTGTACTAGAAACTTACAATTATTCTGAAAACCTTTTATTTTTGGAAACTTTCCATTTATGGAAAGCTCGTAATTTTGGGCACTTTCTTTCAAGAAAGTCTAGACAAATTATGGGAATATTAATTGGCATTTAAATTTATAATTGGAAATTAAATTATTTACAAAATTCTTTATTTTGGATTGAGCCTCGGGGAGCCGTCTAATTGAAAGTTAGTTGTCATAATTAAATTTCCTAAATTGAATTTAAATTGTCAAATGTTTAATTTGGATTGAGCCTCGAGGAGCCATCCAAATTAAGTTATTGATATTAATTTTCCATAAATAAAATATGTGATCAAATCTTAGAAAATTTTGAGGTGATTCTCAAACGATAATTTCCTTATTTGATTTATGAGGTGATGCTCTTACATATTATTGTCTCCAAAATTAATTAGGAAAATTGTTTCCTATAGAGTATATTTCCTTAAATAAGATTTTCATGAAAATAATATGTGGTTGAATTAAGGGAATCTGTCTCTTAATTTAATAAGATTTGATTTAGAGAAATCAAAGTCTTAAACATATTATTTCCGAAATTGATTATGATAATTCAGGAAATTGCTTCCCAAAATAATTCCTTGAATAAAGTATGAAATTAGAATTAGGAAATCTGGTTCCTAATTCAATTAATGAGACTTGATAAATTAAGTCACATACATACTTTATTAAGGAAATCGTTAGAACATGACATAATTATATGTCATGAATGTGCATAAAAGAAAAGGATGAGACCCAAAACCCCTTACAAAATATTAAGGCCAACACCTTCCATTAATATGGTTAAAACCGGAGTTTTGTTTCTCGTTTGGGTTGATGGACACATCCATGCCCAGCTTGAACCTCAACATGTTCAAACCATGGAATTAGTTTATGATTAATATAGTTGGAGTCAGAGGTCAATCCTTAGTTTTGGTTGTTGGACACATCCAAGCCTGACTAAACGGTTGAATGAGCTCCAACCATATTAAAACTATTTCTTGATTAGTCAACCTTAAGCTTGGAGCATCGATTTGTTGTGCCACAGCCAAGGTCGATGTAAATAGAGGTGCAGTTGGGTGCTATGTATATTGTTGCATACTTGTTAATAAGTTAACAACCCAATGATTTATGCAAACATTCAATTAGTTGATAGCATAATGTGATAGTTACATATGTATAATATGTTGGTGCCCCGGCTGGTTTTGATGTGATCAACTAGGTTAGTTAGGTCCTGTGTGTTTAATCCCTCTGCTAAGTGTGCAGGAGCTTAGGTACGGAGGAAGTCGAGCGTAAGACGTAGCGGACGAGAAGGATTGTGCGGGGAAGTGAGCCGACGGGCTCGGTACAATCCGAGGGACGCGGAAACTACGGAAGAGTACACCGGTGGAGCGAGAAGGACGTGCGCGGTGTCCGAGAGACGAGAAGCCGGGAGGAAGGACGCTTGAGGGGCGAAAGGCCGGAGTCGGGTTCGGGTGAACCTAACTCCGGTTGGCCGGAAATCACCCAATCGACGGTTTGACAAAAAGTCAACTAAGTTGACTTTTATCAAGTCAACATTTGACTTGCTATTAAAATAATAAAGTTTTAATTATATTAAAACTTTAATTATTTTAATTAAAGCTTTGAACGTTTCAATTATTTGAAAATTGAAACTTTATTAATTTAATTAAAGTTTCAATTTAACGTTCTGTTAATTTTGTTTTATTAAAGCTTCAACGTTCGTTTAATTAAAGTTTTTTTTTGTTGTGCTTCTTACAAGTGGAGGCAAGCAATCGGGGCTTTGAATGGCTACAGTTGATTTAATCGGAAGCTCAGCCGATTCAAACGGAATTGGATGGCTATAGTACGGATTAAAGGATAAAGACGATTGCCGGTTGCCACCCGTTGCCATCCGAAGCTTTCAAGCCGTTGGTTGATCTCAGCACGCGTGGAGAGCCGGTTGCCATCCGAAGCTTTCAAGCCGATTAAAGAGATAATGATATTTATCTCTTTTTAATTAGAGTTTAAAAATTGGTTGAGATAATCTTAGATCTACGATCAAGATACAACTCAATCTTGTATCAACGATCAAGATCATATCACTCAACCTATAAATAGACTTAGAGATTTAGATTCAATGAAATCAATTCATTCTGTAATTTCTTTAAGTCTAAGTGTACTTCAGTTGTAAGGCTTCTCCGCCACAAGGAGATTTTCTGATTGTGCGTCAACCGTCTTGGAAGCAACGACCGAGTTGCAACCAAGTTTTTTTTTAAAGACGAGTGATCTCTTATCTTATTTCTTAACCGTCTATTCACCCCCCTCTAGCTGGATCAACCCGATCCTACATAATATGTAATCGGTATAATTACCTACCTTCATAGCTAAGAATAATTTGATGGACTCTAGCCATGGTTGTTTTTATCTATGGTTGGATATCAACCTATTTGGAGATGTTGATATGATCTCCCGAATTGATAAAAAGGGTTATTCAATTCGAAAAATAAATAGGATTTAATTAATGTATATTGATGCATTCTTTATCATTCTCATCACATAACCTCAATTTGTATTTCTAGGATAATCACCTGATCATGTCTTCTCTGAATTTGTGTTCCATTTTGGACACCAATAAGCTGACTGGGCCAAACTTCATGGATTGGCTTCGAAACCTGAGGATAGTCCTCAAGGCAGAAAAGCTTGCTTATGTCCTTGAAGAACAACGTCCCAACCATCCTCCTGAAGATGCAACTCCAGACCAGTTAGTGGCCTATCAGAATCATGTGGCTGATTCTGAACTTGCGAGTTGCATCATGTTGGCCGCTATGGTACCTGAGCTACAAAAGCAGCATGAGCATACGGATGCTCATACCATCGTCTTCCATCTTCATGAGCTGTTTGACGAGCAGGCAAGATCCGAAAGGTTTGAGGTCTCCAGACTCCTCTTCACCTCTAAGATGCAGGAAGGCACTTCTGTTTCATAGTTTGTGTTGAAGATGTCGGGGTACATTGGGCGACTAGGCACACTCGGATTTGCAATGGATCACGAACTAAGTATTGACTTAATTCTGCATTGTTTGCCCAAGAGTTACTCACAGTTTGTGATGAACTCTCGGATGAACAAACTGGAGACTACCATTCCTGAGTTGCTTAACCTGCTGAAGACTGTAGAGCCATCTGTAAAGCAGGATCAGAAGACGGTACTGTTAGTTGGTTCCTCAAAGAAAGGCTCTAAGAGGAAGCCCAAAGAACAAAATAAGGGAAGGAAGAAAAAGGCCAAAAAGATTGAAAAGGCACCAAAAGGCACTTGCCATCACTGCGGCAAGGAGGGCCACTGGCGAAGAAACTGCAAGGTTTATCTTGAGTCCTTGAAGAAGAAGGCATCCGATGCCCCATCCTCTTCAAGTATCTTCGTTATTGAATGTCACTCTATTTCCTCGGACACCTATGTACTTGATACTGGGTGTAGCTTACATATATGTAATGACATACAGGGGCTAAGGAATAGAAGAAGACTCGTCAAGGGAGAAGCAAATTTACGAGTTGAAAATGGAGCAAAGATTGCTGCTGTTGCCATCGGAACATATTTGCTAAAGCTCCCTACTGGACTTATCTTAGAATTGGATAATTATTATTTTGTTCCTTCGTTAATAAAGAACATTGTATCTATTTCATGCTTGAATGAAAAGGGTTATCATTTAACACTTAGTAACAATTGCTGTTACATAACTTTAAATGGTGTTCTTTATGGGACCGGAACTTTATGCAATGATATCTACACGTTAGATTTATCCGGTGACGTTTTCAATATCGAAGTTAGCAACAAACGTGCTCGAATAGATAATCAAATAGACTCCTATATGTGGCATTGTCGTCTTGGCCATGTAAGTAAGAAACGCATGACCAAATTACACCGATGTGGAATTCTAGAATCATTTGAACCCGGTTCATTTGACACATGCAAATCATGCTTAAAAGGCAAGATGATCAAATTACCCTTTTCCGAAAAAGGTAAACCAGTGGGAGAATTGCTTGGTCTAATACATACTGATGTATGTGGACCAATGTCAACTCTTGCACAAGGAGGCTATAGCTACTTCATTACCTTTATCGATGATCACTCACGATTCGGGTATGTGTTCTTAATGAAACATAAATCTGAAGCTTTTGAGAAATTCAAAGAGTTCAGAAGTGAAGTAGAGAAACAGCTTGGCAAAAGTATTAAGATACTTCGATCCGATTGGGGTGGTGAATACTTAAGTCAAGAGTTTCAAGATTATCTTAGGGACAATGGGATATTATCTCAATGGACTCCGCCATATACACCACAGCATAATGGTGTATCTGAGAGGCGTAACCGAACCTTGATGGACATGGTTAGATCTATGATGAATCATGCAACTCTTCCAAAATCCTTTTGGGGTCATACGCTTAAGACAGCTGTTTACTTACTAAACAGAGTCCCGACCAAGGTAGTCTCTACTACTCCATATGAGACGTGGAATAGTAAGAAACCTCATTTATCGCACCTAAAGATATGGGGTTGTCCTGCTTATGTAAAGCGGACTGTATCAGACAAATTGGATGCTAAGTCTAATAAATGTCTATTTATTGGATACCCTAAGGAAACGAAGGGTTACCAATTCTATCATCCCTTGGAACAAAAGGTGTTTGTTTCAAGGCATGCTGTATTTCTAGAAAAAAATTTTCTTTTACAAGAAAACAGTGGGAGTAGCATTGAACTTGAAGAAGTTCAAGAAACTCCAATAGACATTACAGAGACACCTAGTCTAGACCCACAACCAATAACTCATAATGATGAGCTATCAGTTGAACCTAAAACAACACCACTTCTTAGTAGGCCTGATAGGACACGCAATATTCCAGAGAGATACGGATTTCTCATAAGTGAATTGAACGACGTGTTACTCATTAACGATGACGAACCTATCAGTTATGAAGATGTTCTGAAAAATTTAGAAAGGGATAAATGACTTGAATCCACGAAGTCGGAAATGGATTCCATGTACAAAAATCAAGTATGGGACTTGGTTAACCCACCTGAAGGGATTAAGCCCATAGGGTGCAAGTGGGTTTTCAAGAAGAAAACCGACATGGAAGGTAATGTTGTTACCTTTAAGGCTAGATTAGTGGCAAAAGGATATCGTCAGAAACAAGGAATTGATTATGACGAAACCTATTCGTCAGTAGCTATACTTAAATCCATTCGGATGCTCCTGGCCATAACAGCTCATTATGATTATGAGATATGGCAAATGGATGTGAAAATAGCTTTCCTTAATGGAAACCTGCTTGAGGATGTATACATGATACAACCTGAAGGTTTCACATCGGTTAATAAAACCAAAGTATGCAAGCTTCGTCGATCCATATATGGACTAAAGCAAGCATCCAGGAGCTGGAACATCCATTTTGATGAGACAATCAAAGAGTTTGATTTCTCACAAAATCCTGACGAACATTGTGTGTACAAGAAGGTTAGTGGGAGTGCAGTCGTATTCCTAGTGTTATATGTCGATGACATATTACTTATAGGAAACGATATATCAGTCTTACAGTCAGTTAAAATTTGGTTGTCCAAAACTTTCTCCATGAAAGACCTGGGAGAAGCAACCTATATCCTTGGGATTAGAATCTATAGAGATAGATCAAAACGGTTGCTTGGTCTTTCGCAGTCTACATATATAGACCGAGTGCTAGAATGGTTTAGCATGTCGGAATCCAAGAAAGGTTACCTTCCCATCAGGCATGGGATCAACCTTTCGAAGTCTATGTGTCCGCGCACAGAAGACGAGAGGATTTGCATGAATAAGATTCCTTATGCATCCGTAATAGGATCTATCATGTATGCTATGTTATGTACTAGGCCCGATGCATCATATGCTCTGAGTGTCACAAGCAGATACCAGTCTAATACAGGAATGGATCATTGGGCGGCTGTCAAGACAATCCTCAAGTACTTAAGAAACACTGATGATGTGTTCCTAATATATGGAGAAGGTGATATGGTAATACGTGGGTATACAGATGCCAGTTTCTAGACAGATAAGGATGACTCCAAATCTCAGTCCAGATACATATTTATTTTGAATGGAGGCGCAATAAGTTGGAAGATTTCCAAGCAAGACACCGTAGCGGATTCTACCACGAAAGCGGAATATATTGCAGCTTCGGAAGCAGTCTGGATCAAAAAGTTTATCTCAGAACTTGGTGTGGTTCCAACCATTAATGAAGCAATACCGGTTTACTGCAACAACAATAGAGCTATTGCACAAGCAAAGGAACTAAGGTCTCATCAGCGATCCAAACATGTGCTTCGCCGCTATCATCTGATTAGAGAGATTATAAGTAAGAATGATATACAAATTGAGAAAATTTCCACTGAAAGGAATTTAGCGGATCCTTTAACTAAGGCCTTGCCTCAAAGCAAGTTTGAGGGTCATGTTAGAGCCTGTGGTATTGGGTACCGTAGCGATTGGCATTAGGCCAAGTGGGAGTTTGTTAGTGATATGAGAGAAGTGTCCTAACGCAATCGCCTTATGATTGTAATCATTTATTCTAATAAATGAATATTCACTATTTGAGTATACATGTTTGTGTATTTGATTGAGATCTTAAACTCATTTACTGAATGTCCGCAATACAATTCACAGCATGAGAGAATTTGTGATGAATTCACAACTAGTGATTATCTCTACATGTGCAATTGTGAAGTATTGAAATTGTCCCTAGTCGATGAATTGATAAATACGGACACTATCAATTCTGTTGAGACTAGCATGGGTTATTCTCTAATCAGCTGATTCTCACTGGCTGGTGACATTGAGATGTCCGGAGATAAACATGAATGCTAGTTAAGGGAACTAGTTCATTGGAGTAACTGGCTGTAAAACATCATATGGTAGTCTACATATAGATATGTTAGTGAAGTTCTTACTGCAGCTTAAGTGTGATGTTCCTTTGACTTGCGGTGTTCAAGTCATCATGGTCATGGAGACTTATACTTTGACATCTTAAGCAAGCATCTCCAAGGAGGTGTGGACCCAGGATGATTGGGTATAAGCCGAAGTGCCTGAAGATGTTTGAACAACCTACAAAGGATTCACCACTCCTTACGAGGAGATGTATACCCGAGGCCTATCGTCGGATTGTTACTCGAAGCTTCTGGCCAGAGCATGACATGTTCAGAGTATGAATTTCTTAAATACATGAGAGTAATTAGAATCCGTAGGACGAGAAAACGTTACTTGGGCTAGGTGTGACGTAGTCAGCCTAGTGGGGACTGACACACATAGACCATGTCCTGAACCAAGTGGGTATAAGATGGTGAAGGGAATGAGGCACGATTCATTATAGCTGCTGAAGGGTTTCAGAATTATTTTTGAGGTCAACCATTGATCTTTTGATTAATTGGGGATCATGATGTACTACTAGGTGCCACTCATGATCGTTCTATAATTGATTAATTATAGACGACCAACATAAATCGAAAGCCTATTTAGTTACACGCACTACGAGTAATCCGAGGGATTTAAAACGAGTTGAAAATTAGATTTTCCAATCAAGAGAGATTAAGTTTGGTTGAGCCAAACGATAAGCCGAATCTGAATTTTTTAGAGACGCATCGAAAGCGTAAAATGGCTAAGTCTTTTGAAGACTTAATAGATGAATTAAATAAGTTTAATTCATTGGGGCTTGGCTTGGATGGGCCGGTCAAAGAGGGCCTCCATCCTCTTTGCTTGGCCGGCCACAACAAAGGGAGAGAACCAAGTTTTTTGGTTCAATTTATAAAATAAATCAAGTGTGGTTTGTTTTATAAAATTATGGATGATATAAATTTTTTTATATAATAAACCAAGGTTTGGTTTATTTTTCATGGAAATTAAAATAAACCATGAATTGGTTTATTTTATAAAATCAATCATGGATTGATTTACCATGTTAAGGAAATTTATTCCATAGTAGAGAAGATTTTTATCATGAATTAAATATGATTTTAACCATGATATAAAATCAAACTTGGCATGATGGAATAAGTTATTCCATATTTGAGAGGCTTGATGGTTAAGAGGCCACTATATAAAGGACCTAAGGCAAGGCTTGGTTGGGAAATCAAAGAGATGAAGGCATAGGCTTTCTCCCTCTCTTTCTCTCCTTCTCTTCTCCCCTTCTTGTCGTGCGCCAACCAGCCTCAAGAAGGAGCACCAGCCGGCCGCCCCTGCCCTTTCCCTGCCGACCACCACCTGCTGCCGGAAGAAGGTGCTGCCGGAATTAGAGTTTGCCGCAAGGATCTTTTTGCCGCAAGCCTCTTCTTTTGCTTCGCCGAAATTTTGATTCCGGCCATCCTTTTGTGGTTAGTCTTCCGACTTCTCTCTTGGTTTTTCTTGTCGCATTCTCGGAGAATCTAGTAGTTCTCGAGAACACGAAACTCGTGACTTTGCGAAGTCATCCCGAAGATACTCGGCGTGGACGCGAATAGAGGCGGAGCTTCCAAGGGACGCTTACGGTTGGATCTCGTCCTTTCCTTCGAGTTACGCGAGGTAATACATAAATTAGTTTACGTTTCTGTAAAATTTTAAATATATGATCATGTCTACACAAGATAAACTTGCATGCTTAGATGTGTGGTTAAATGATTTAGAGAAATTATTTATGTTAAACCTTCCGCTGCACGTAATTAATTTTAAAATTACGAACCTGCATCCATGTCAACATGCACCCGGTCCCAACAGAAAACCCCTCTTCTCAAGCCATTTTCTCAAAACCGAAAACATGAAAAGATTAGCCAAGAGGTATGATGATTTGAGGTTTATTTCTTCATTTGAACCTTGTATTGATACTAATATAATGTTTTTGTTTTCGGGATTTTCTCTTTTGGGGGGGTTTTCTTGGTATGCATGCATGTGTTTGGTATATTAGGGGTGTATCTAAGAGGTCTATGGGTGAGGGTTCATCCCGACCAGGTCCCCAAGCTCCAGAAGAGTCGATATTTAGGAGCTTGGAGTGCAAAAAGAGGTTCGAGGAGAATGAGTTTGTTCCATTTCCTTGTTGGTATCTTAACAAAATCTATTTCGAGGATAAAGCGCCACAAATTATTGAGATGGTGACTCACTTTGGCATAGAACAATTGGTATATTGCCAACATGACATTAACATTGATCTATGCAAGGAGTTCTTTGCAAATTTGACTTGTGTTGATTCAGAAAATAATATTTATGAATCAAGAGTAGCCGGCGTTACCATTCCCTTCACACCCATGATTCTAGCAAGTTTCTTAGAAGACATGCTTGTCAAACAATTTAGAAGACATAGAGCCGAGTGTCAAACAATGTCAAACAATGAGTCGAGTGTCAAACAATGTCAACACCTATTTTTCCAATGTCATTGAGCCGCTTGAGTTTCAAAACATCACCATTGATCATATTCATCTGCACTATTTAGAAGACATAGACATGAATCTGAGCGTACCTTTGATGCAAAGCCCATGAGTCCATTTAGTCATGTTCTGTATAAGATTGTTGTAGAGTGTCTTCTACCCATTGTCACTAAGGGGAGAGCAAGGATTCGATTGCCTCACTTAGTGATGATGTATGCTCTTGAGAGACGGTTGGGCATAGATGTGTCGTTGCATGCTTTTGCCTCTATTTGTCACTTTTCCCAGAGTGTTAATGGGAAAATCTATATGCCTTTTTGCCACATGTTGACTCAGTTCTTCCAGCTACGATTTGGCATTCGTGTCACGAGTGGTCAGGTCCGGCACCTGTCAAAGGACTATGATCAGATTGGCACACGCCAATTGTCCTTGGCAGAGATTGAGTGTAGATAGGGGGCATTTGTGTGGAGGGAGCGCCCGGAGGCAGCTGACGCAGATGAGGAGCCCATCGAGCTGGTCACCCGTGCAGAGATTACCCAGCTCCAAGCGGATGTTCATGGGCTCCGGGAGGATGTTCACGTCATCCGCGAGGGCATTCACGGATGCCAGCAGACGGAGCAGAGGCTTGAAGCAAAAGTTGATAGGATGACCAGCCGTCAAGATGAGATGTACGAGATGATGCAGCAGTGGCATCTCACCTATCAGGCTCCTCCTCCTCCATCAGGCGGTGACGACCACATGTACTTCTGACCGGTGGATGCAGCGTTTCAGAGTGATTGTAGCGTTGAGAGTGTTCTGTTCTGATGTGTTATTATACCTCTCAAACGCTTTATATTCTGATGGGTGTATCTATTTGGATGACTTCTGGCCTGTTGGCCCATGGTACTGTTGTGATGTTTATTTGTTGACTTATTTTAT
The DNA here is from genome assembly GCA_024364735.1 of Boesenbergia rotunda. Classification (NCBI taxonomy): domain Eukaryota; kingdom Viridiplantae; phylum Streptophyta; class Magnoliopsida; order Zingiberales; family Zingiberaceae; genus Boesenbergia; species Boesenbergia rotunda. Next base: position 623,361 of record JAGFNQ010000332.1, on the reverse strand, counting down.
GACCTCATGTATTATGCACTTTCTTTATGACTTCATGTATTTTGCTATCATATTAAGATTGTGTCGTATTTTGATAATGTTTTGTTTTTGAGGCATAATCTATTGCTAAAACATCTTGGTTTCTTTTATGATCATTACATATAGGTACTCATGATATAATGTGAAATTTGTATAGTATTATATTATCTAATATGATTTGGTTGAAAATCAAATAATGATTTCTTATATAGAAGGGATGATCATTTGGAAATCCCTTCTATATAAGAAATGCGGAAATCTTTTTTTATTCTTTTAAATTCATCTAAGAATGATATTCTAACTTAAGTAGTCATGCATGATACCATGTCACACTTCCTTTCTCAAAAACTCGCAAAACGACACTTATTGAAACCTGCCTCACCCAACTGAACTGTCGGGTATCAGTCGACTGATACTGTATCAGTCGACTGATAGCCTGAAATCTGGTTTTTCAGGTTTCGGCAGTTGCTTCAAAGCTCCACCAAGCCTATACTTTCGAGCCAAATAGGACCATGACACCATTTCTATACTCTATACCAATTTTCTAAACAGTTTAGCCAATCAAAATGAATCCATAAACTTATAATTTGGACTTTTACGAGATTTAGCAAGTTATGAAAAACTATCAAAAACTTTAGTCTAGAGTTTGTACCAAACTTTGCTTCTAACCATTTAAACTCATCATGCAAGATTCTATAACATTGCTAAAGCATTATGGAATATGAATGCAACTTTTCTAGACATATTTAAGCAATAAAAACTTGATTCAAAGAGGAACTAGTACTATCTTGGCACAAACATCTATTTCTCCAACAAAGTATCAATATTCTCAACTACTCACATTTCTACTTATCCAATGCAAACATAAGAATATATAAGCTAAATGAAATGACATGGAATCTTTACTCTAAGCAATTGAGCATGTAAAACTATCCAAAACTTAAATGTTCGCTAAACTCCATAAAGCATTAACTTAGAATTTGAATAAACTTAAACACTGAAATTCAAATAACTCAATTGTCTCGTCTCAAAGATCTCTCCAAAATCAGCCACCACACACACTCTACTCAGCACCGCCTCATCGTCTTCCTTCAGAATTGCTTGCCTTTACCTTTATCTGCAATAAGAGGAAATGCAACTAGTAAGCAAAAAGCTTAGTAAGTACTATCTAGCTCACAAAATCTCGAAATGTGCAAACATGCTTCTAGAACAATATGAAAATCATATGAGATACTAATATGCTTGAAAGAAAACTAAGAACATGTATAATCTCAACACATGCAAACTCAAGCAATAATAAATCCCAATCTACTTTTCTTGGCTCAACTTGAAACTTTAGCTATTCTTTAACTTTTGAAAACTTTCTGAAAACTTTCGAAAAACTTTGCTAAAGCATATACTTGAAAATACTAATCACTTGGATCCACTGAAGACGTAAGTACCATCTCATGCGCGTTCCCTAAAAGGTTGGGGTAGCGAGCCACCAATCCTAATAGAGCAGACCTTGGTCTACCAGGGCCAAGACCTTGGAATTGGACACCTGGATTTCTTTAACGACGCCCTTGGACGCCGGGTACTGGCCTTAGAAAATAAAATAGCTTTTCTTTCTTTTCTTTCTGATCTGTAAATGCCTTGGCATTTTCTCGAGCACCTTGCGTGCTAAAATCCCTAAGTCTTGACTTTTGGGGATTTCTTAAGGCCTTGGCCTTTTCTTTTCTTATCTTTATCTTCTCTTTTCTTTTCTCATAACTTTCCTAGCCCCTGAACTCATATAGGGTATGTGATCAAACATATACATAAGCATACAACTACTAATGAACTAAGATCACATGCAAAAACTTAAACAAAAAGGAAATATCTCTTTTTAAAAACTTTTAAAGGAAATTCTCGCGGAAATACCGCCTCTTACTGCAGGTGAGCAGTACTTACATTGATATCTTGGACTTACAACCAAGATTGACGTCTAGAGCTCGGGAGAAACTTGAGATCTCGGAGAATTCTTCACGCCTACGCGTTCCTCTCGTCGCGGGGATCCCGAATATAGGATTATCTCTTGGAGAAGAGTCTTGGCCGGCCCTCTAGAGCTTGCTGTTGGTCGACGTCGCCCCAAGAGAGGAGAGGAGGTCGGCGTGAGGGTTTGGAGAGGAGAGAAATAAAACTTCTCTCTTTAATTAGCTATTTATACTTAAGGGTCGGATCAACCTACTATACCGTAAATACCCTTCTCTCCGTCCCTTGTTGTGCTTGATACCCCTAGCCCGGCTGGTTGCGCGCGCGGGCTGTTTCGTGGTGGTCGCGGGTTCAATCCAACGGCTGCCCTTAAACGTTTTTATTATTTTTCTTTTTATTTTTCTTTTTCTTTTTCCAAAAATACCAAACGGACTCGGAAAATTCCATAAAAATACTCTAAAAATTCCTAAAAATATCTAGAATATTTCTAAACCATTTCTAAATAATTCTAAGGACTTTAAGAACTAAAAATGGAAATTTTGGGGCGTTACAATCCCCCATACCTTATAAAAAGTTCGTCCTCGAACTTAGAATAACTCTGGATATCGTTCTCTCATGCTGTCCTCACGTTCCCAAGTAGCCTCTTCATGCTTTTGATTCTGCCAGATGACCTTCACTAGTGGCACTTCTTTGTTTCTTAATCTTTTAACTGCTTTGTCCACTATTTGTGTCGGTCTACTCTCATAGCTAAGATCTTCTTGGATCTGTACTGACTGAGGCTGAATCACTTGGCTAGGGTCGTGAATACACTTCTTTAGCATAGAGACATGAAAGGTACTGTGGATAGCTGACATATCCTCTGGTAGGTCCAACTCATATGCTACCTTACCAACCCTCTTTATGATCTTGTAGGGTCCTATGTAGCGAGGACTTAGCTTGCCCTTCTTGCCAAATCTCACCACTCCCTTCATGGGAGCGACCTTGAGAAATACTGAATCTCCAACTTGGAATTCAAGTGGCCTACGGCGTGTGTCAGCATAACTTTTCTGTCTACTCTGGGCAGTCTCAATCCTCTGGCGGATCGTCTGGATAGCCTGAGCGGTCTCATCTATAAGCTCAGTCTGGCTGCCTAATCCTGACTCCATCTCTTTCTTCTCACCCGCTTCTTGCCAACATATGGGTGATCTGCATTTCCTGCCATACAATGCCTCATAAGGTGCCATCCTGATGGTGGCCTGATAGCTATTGTTGTAGGCAAACTCAGCTAAGCACAGAAATTTGCACCAACTACCTTTAAAGTCCAATGCACAAGCCCTGAGTATGTCTTCTAAAATCTGATTTACTCTCTCTGTCTCTCCATCTGTCTGGGGATGGAAAGCTGTGCTGAACTGAAGTCTGGTGCCTAAGGCGTCCTGAACACACCTCCAAAAATGGGAGGTGAATCGCCCATCTCTGTCAGACACGATCGACCTCGGAACTCCGTGAAGCCTGATCACTTCTTTCACGTACAGCTGTGCTAACTGCTCTACCGAATGCGACAACTTGATGGCTAGGAAGTGGGCAGACTTGGTCAACCTGTCCACTATCACCCAAATTGAATCATGTCCATGGGTGGTTCTTGGAAGACCTGTGATAAAGTCCATGGATATTTCTTCCCACTTCCACTCTGGAATGGGAAGTGGCTGTAGAACTCCTCCTGGTCTCTGGTGCTCTGCTTTGACTCTCTGGCAGGTCAAGCAGGTACTGATATATCTGGCCACGTCTCGCTTGAGTCCAGACCACCAGAACCTTTGCTTTAAATCTTGGTACATCTTGGTAGAACCAGGATGCATAGAGTACGGGGTACTATGGGCCTCTTCTAGAATATTCTTCCTTAGTTCCTCATCATTGGGAACGCAAAGGCGGTCTCCAAGATAGAGTATGCCACTGTCTGATACTCGAAACTCTGAATTTTCTGCCTCTTGGATCCCCTGCTTGATCTTCTGGATCTCTGGGTCTTGACTTTGCTTTCTTTGTATATCCACAAGCAAGGTTGACTCTAGAGTCAATGCAGAAAGTTGCCCAATTATTACCTCGACTCCAAAATCCTTCATTTCTTTCTGAAGTGGTAGAGACAGTGATGAAAGGGACATCAGTGCTGCACAGGATTTTCTGCTCAGTGCATCTGCCACTTTATTAGCTTTACCTGGGTGGTAGAGGATTTCACAGTCATAATCTTTGACCAACTCTAGCCACCTGCGCTGCCTCATATTCAGGTCCTTCTGAGTGAAGAAGTACTTCAAACTTAGATGGTCTGTGAAGATTCTGCACTGCACTCCATACAGGTAGTGTCTCCAGAGCTTCAGTGCGAAAACCACAGCTGCTAGCTCAAGGTCGTGGGTAGGGTAATTCTTCTCATAGTCCTTGAGCTGTCTGGAGGCATATGCTATTACTTTCCCATCTTGCATGAGGACAGCTCCAAGGCCCATCTTGGATGCATCACTGTAGATGTCAAAGGCCTTGTCACTCTCTGGAACAGTCAGGATGGGAGCACTGGTCAGTCTCTTCTTCAGCTCTAGAAAACTGTGCTCGCATTTATCTGACCATTCAAACTTCTTGTTCTTTCTGGTCAAGGCTGTGAGTGGAGAGGCTATCCTGGAAAAGTCCTCCACAAAGTTTCTGTAATATCCTGCCAGGCCTAAGAAGCTTCTGATCTCACTGGCATTCTTGGGTCTACACCAGTTGCTGACTGCTTCTATCTTGGCTGGATCAACTTGAATGTCTTCTTTGGATACAATGTGACCTAGGAAAGTCACCTGATCTAGCCAAAACTCACACTTTGAGAATTTTGCATAGAGCTTCTCCCGCTGAAGTATCTGCAGCACTATCCTCAAGTGTGTAGCATGGTCCTCTGGAGTCTGTGAGTATATGAGAATATCATCAATAAATACAATGACGAATTTATCGAGATACTCCCTGAAGATGTGGTTCATCAGCTCCATGAAGACTGCTGGAGCATTGGTTACTCCAAAAGGCATTACTACAAATTCGTAGTGGTCGTATCTTGTCCTGAAGGCCGTCCTGGGAATGTCACTTTCTTTAACCTTTAGCTGATGATACCCAGAACACAGGTCTATTTTTGAGAACACTGTAGCCCCTTTGAGTTGATCAAATAAATCATCTATTCTAGGAAGGGGGTACTTATTCTTGATGGTCACCTTATTCAGAGCTCTGTAGTCTATGCACAGACGCATAGATCCATCCTTCTTCTTGACGAATAGTACAGGAGCTCCCCAGGGTGAATGACTCGGGCGAATGAAACCTTTGTCTAGTAGCTCCTGGAGTTGCTCTTGTAATTCCTTCAACTCTGCTGGAGACATACGATATGGGGCCTTCGAGACCGGACCGGTACCGGGCACTAGCTCGATCTCGAATTCCACTTCTCGGTTGGGAGGTAGTCCAGGTAATTCTTCTGGGAACACTTCTGGATATTCGCAGACTACCCGTACCTCCTCCTGCTTGAGTTCTTCCTTTGCTTTTGATTCCACTATGTGCGCAAGAAAACCAGCACACCCTCGCTCTAGCATCTGGTGGGCTGCCAAGGCTGAGAGAAATTTCTGAGTCTTCCTCCTTGAGGCTCCTTGAAACTCGAATGGTGGTTCTCCTTCTGGGCTGAAAACCACCTTCCTTCTACGGCAGTCCACTGAAGCGCTGTACTTACTGAGGAAATCCATGCCCAGTATGATGTCGAAGTCCTGCATCGCAAGGACTATCAGATCGACATATAGCTCTCGGTCTGAAATCTTGATTGGCACAGCCCGGAGCCTCTGGGTGGACTCCATGATTTCCCCTGAAGGGAGAGTTGTCAGGAATCTGGACTCCCAACTCTCTGTAGGCACCTGTAACTTACTAGCAAAAGGTACTGATACGAAAGAATGGGTCGCCCCAGTGTCAAACAGTGTAGTAGCTAAATGCTGTAAAATAACTATTTGACCTATTACGACCGTGGAGGCGCTGGCAGCTTCTTCCTTCGTGAGGGCAAAGACTCTGGCATTGGTTGGAACTGGTGCTGCCTCCAACCCTCCTTGACTGATCTGAGGTCCCTCCAGTATAGTAGGCATGTAATGTAACTGAGGCTGGCCTCCATACTGTACGGACTGCTGAGGAAGTACCTTGAACTTGATTGGGCAGTCTTTGGATCTGTGTCCCTCTTGTCCACATGAATAGCATCCAGTTACACCCAAAAGGCATGCTCCTGGATGGTTCCTCCCACACTTAGGACAAGGTGGATACCTAGCTTGCTTATTCTCTGGTTTTCCTTTCTGGCTGCCAGGCCTG